>CM038678.1:492807294-493317294 GCA_021605205.1 Aegilops longissima
GCTGGAGTGCAGAAGGGTGAGCCCCGATCTGGCTGACCCAGGAACTCAGGGGCCACCCGCTCCAATGCACCATCGTCGCGCTTGCGCCTCCAGCAGCTGCATTCACAGTAGCTCTCGGGCCACCGTGGCCCAGCGGCCCTTGAGTTTACTGCTCGCCATATGAGTATGGCGCCATGGCCGTGACACGGCAGAGCCCTCGCCGCCGACCGCACATGCAGCGTGTGTGAGCTGGTGTCGTCGACCGCGCTCGCTTGCGACGGCCCATGACACCCTGCGGACTTGGGCTGCACAGGGCTGCGGGGTTGAGTCGCCCAGTAGCTTGGCTCTGCGTGGGCAGTCGAGCCGCCGAGGATCAGGGTTGCCCAGTTAGGTCGCCGGACATCATGATGGCGATCTTGACAGCGAGCGAGTAGTAGAATCGCAGTTCCGGCGCATCCCTACTGGCCAGCGCCAAATGTCGGTTCGGGTTCGGCAGACCCTCTAAGTTCGAACTACAGGGGTGCAGCGAGAGATCACACCTCCAACCTACCTCGCCTCATCGCCTACGCAAGGATCTAAACTACAAAAGAACAGACACAAGGGACAAGAGGTTTATCTTGGTTTGGGCCACCATTGTTGTGTAACACAATACTCCGTGTGTGTGGTGTGGTGGATTGCCTCGAGGGGCTGATGATGAAACAGTACAAGGAAGAACAGCCTCGCAGTGTTCTTGGCGGTCACGATGAACTTCTAGGGGAGTTCAGTCGCTTCTCTCTCTCTCTCTCTCTCTCTCTCTCTATCTATCTATCTCTTGCCTATTTTCCGGTCGATCTGGTCTCGATCTCTCCTCTCTCTACCACAGCCAGGTGGCTAGCTCTATTTATAGTGGGAGGCCCTAGGCCTCTTCCCAAATATTAGCGGGAAGGCGCCCAACAATTGGCCATTTTGAAGGGAACATCTAGTACACTTATCTGACTAAAGTCGGTCCTCAAATACGCCAAAGACTTCGGCAGTGGCCTTGGCTTGGGCTCCAGTGACCTCCTTCCATACGTTTGCGGTCTTGGTCTTGTTGCACGAAATGGTTGCCTTTGCTTGGCTCTCGCCTGCACTTGCCCCTTTGCACCAAAGGGAAATGAGGATTTCTTCAGCGGGCTGGCGCCCGCTGGCGCCCTCGGTGAATCACGGCTTGCGTCATGGGCACTCGTGAGTGTACCCGCCTTGATCTCTCCGCCTCCTCGCGAGCCAGCACAGCGAGTCGTGCACGAGGAAGCTTCACATCATCCGCCGCGAGGCTGCCCCTCGCAAGGTCTTGAGCTTTGTTGATGAAGATGGGCGTCTTGGGCCACCTTGAAACCACGCCCGCGGGCATGGGCGAGCAAGTCTGGTACCCGTTCCCGAGCGCGTGATAGCACCCCGGGCCCAAAGCGCGCTGGACTTAGCTTAGAGAAAGCGAAGGGGCAAGTGTGACGCCCGGGCCCCAACAGCCTGCTGACCTTAGGCGCCACATGGCGGTTGATTGGGCGTGGGCGTCCTGCCTTCCACGCCTCCTTATTTGTACCCAGCTATGCAGGCCAGCGGTTGCACACGATTATCCCTCTTCTACGCTGCTGCTCGGCGCCTCCCGCTCTTCCTCCTCTCGAGCTCCGGCTTACGCTTCCAATCAATCTCGAATCCTCCCCTTCCACATCTCCATGCTTGCCCGAAAAAAAGAAGGGAAAGAGGCGGGCCTGTGCCCTCGCCCGCTTCTGCCGTGGCGGCAGCTCACACTACCGACCGGTCGATCATACTCAGCAAGGAAGGCTTGGACAAGGTCAGCTACTGCCCTTGCCACCATCTTCAACAGTCTTGGGAGGGCAGCAGTGCAGGCCCGCGTCTCACTTCTCCATTGATAGGATAGTCACGAGGTCGGTTGCTTGGCGGCGCCCTACAGGCGGGACTGGTTCTCCCCTTTTCTGATTTCTTCAACACTGTACTTTCCCATTACCAGATCCACATGATTCATTTGGGTCCCAAATCCATTACTCTTCTTGCCGTCTTTGCCTTTGTCTGCGAGGCGATGATGGGCATTCCTCCTTCAGTTGCCTTACTACGGAACTTCTTCTCTTTGCGTCTCAGCGACCCCACCCAATGCTTGGGGTGCGTGAGCTTCCTTGCCGCACCAGAAACAGCAGCATCGGGAATTGATTTCAACCTTCCTCCTTTGTGACCCGGAGTTCGCATGACGGTGGCTGTCTCGTGGATGTCGGTGCCCTAGCCCCCTGTTTTGAGCCAGCCTTACCGCTATACCCAATTCGGGTTGGGTCGAGAGGCAGCTCCACGAGCCCCAAGCTCATCTTAAATGCAGCATCGCTTGCGAACTTGGGCGCTTGGTGGCGGCACCCAAGGTGGTGAAGGTTCCTCCTATGCTGCATTGCCCTCTCGGCACCATTCCGCGGATGTGGGCCTTGAAGCGTGAAGACGCATGAGGCTCGGGAGGAAGATCGGCGCCGAAGTCGAGAAGGTTCTCATGATCTGGTTGGGACCCTTCCTGGCAGCATCCAACAGGAGGTGCCTGCTATGCCTTTGCTTTCGAATAGAGTGATTTACGTGAAGCGGATGCCCGGCTTTGATGAATGGGGGCTGCGCCCTTGAGCCTCATGGGACCTCGTGAGAACCAGTTGTGGTGGTTGCCCTTTCGGTTGCCCGTGAAGGTCCTTCCTCGAGTGGTGGAGCTGGGAGGCAAGGGCCACCGGGGGCTGAGGGGGCCTGCCGGGATGATGACGCCATGCGGCATTCCTGAGGCGACAGCTCCTGAGGCCCGCCCTGCAGTGGCTGAAGGTGTTGAGCCATGACCCGCTGACTCCGTGGCGAGCCCTGAGGCCCGGCCACCCTTCTCAGTCTTGGCGTCTGCCCGGCGTGCGCCCGAGTTGATCTCGGCGCCGGTCACTTAGGCGCTTCTTCCTTGTGAGCTGACCCCTCGCCGAGCTCTGGGCCGCTGCTATGCTCAGAGCGAGGCCCCATGCGCGCCACTCTAGTGCCATCGACAGCGGCCCGGGAGGCAAGGCGCCGCCGATGGGGTAGGCGGTGCGCCAGTTCCCCGGCGACCAGGTCCTCTGCCGGGGAGTAGCCTGAGCACCTCCCGGTAGAGGCCTACCTCCTCGAGAGGCGCCTTGCTCGAACCCCTCTCCAGCCCCGGCCCCCCCTCCTCTGAGGGTGAGGAGCTCTTGGATTAGGGCAACCATCCGCCATGACGACCTGCACCTCCTGTGATCCATGGTTGAGTGTATGCCTGCTCTGAGGATTAGCGGTGCGATAATCGCTGCCTCGGCCTGTGAGTCGATGGGGATTTCAGGGGCTCTGGAAAGAGCTCGACTTCGGTGTCTCTTCCCCCGACTTGCGGGAGGCGAGCCATGGTCTTCCTCTGCTGGCGTTGATCCATCATGTGGGGCACATACTCTTGGCCGCTAGGACCTGGGTCCATCAATGTTGAGTGTGGCCGGATTACAGGTTCAGCAGACCCTTAAGGTTCGAACTACAGGGTGCATACGGAGATCAACCCTCCACCGTCTAGTACCTCGCCGAATCGCGGGGACCTAATTTACTAACAAGAACAGCACAAGAGGCATAAGATTTATCTTTGGTTGAGGCCACCATGGTGGTGTAATACCCTACTCCGATTGTGTGGTGTGTGGATTGCCTCTTGGGCTGATGAGAACATTACGGGGAAGAACAGCCTCGCGAGTGCATTCTTGGTGGGTGTGATGAACTGCTAAGTGGTATCCGTCGCTCTAGCTTGAGGCGGGTTTCTCTCTATCTCTTGGTGCTTCCGCTCTATCCGTCGTCCCCCTACTATGGTGGCTAGCTCTACTTATATAGGCAGAAGGCCACTGGGCCTCTTCCCAAATATTAGCGGGAAGGCGCCAACAATTAGCCATTTGAAGAGGAACAGCAGGTGCACTTATCTGACTAAAGTTGGTCTTACGCACGCCAAAGGCTCTGGTGATAGCCTTTGCTTGGGCTCCACGATGACTGCATTCCGGCCGTTGGGGCTGGTCTTGATCTTATTGCAAAGCGGATGCCTTTGCTTGATGCTCTTGCTGCGCTTGCCCCTTTGCACCAAAGAGGAAAGGAGGGGCCTCTTGTGGCTGGGCCTTGCGCGCCCTTGGTCATCATGGCTTGCGTCCACGGGCACCTCGCGAGAGTACCCGCCTTGAGCTCTCCGCCTCCTCATGAGCCAGGCCCCGAGGTGCGCTGAGAAGCTCTTGGTGTCGCCCAGCAATCTGGCCCCTCGCGAGTCTTGAGCTTGTGTTGATGAAGATGGGCCGTCTGGGCCTCCTTTGAGCCACTTGCGGGCCACGAGCGAGCAAGTCTGGGACCCCTATTCGGAAGCATACCGACAGTAGCCCCAGACCCTGGCCGCGAACTTGGCAAGGCGAGAGGCGAAAGGGCAAGTCTGCGAAGCATTGTGGGCCCCTAACAGCCTGCGACCATGGGCGCCGCGTGGCGGTTGATTGTCGTGGAGCCTGCTCCCCACGGCATATAGTAACCGCCGGATTCAGCAGGTCCTTGCATGCGGCTGGGTATGATGGTAGTGATCGTGGAAAGTCGACGGTTAGCCTCGCCACCGGCTATAAGTCACGACGGCGTCGCTCTTCGATCTATCATACACTTCTCCTCTTCCTCGTCTCGTCCAGTTGCCATGGCTCCGATCGCGGTTCTCCAAGGAAGAAAAGGGTAAGGCTCCTCAAGAGGATCTGACCCTTCCCCCAAAAGCGGCTTGCTCTCTGGTGTCGAGGCGGAGGCCTTGTAGAGGAGGCGTCCGTGCCTGAGTGCGTGCAGCCGCCACCAGGGTTTCCTCTTCCTTATAACTGCATGATTGGTGGCCCGAAGGAGGTGGCAGGCGCCACCAGCGGGCGCCGTCGATGGCGCCGTGGGTCACGAAGTGTCGTCTTCCCCAGGAGTTCACGCCAAAGGGCTCTGCCGGGAGTTCGTGCCCAGCGTCGCGCGCCTCCCAAGTCTTGGATTCTTCGCCTTCTTTCTTCGCTTCCGTCGTCCGGCGAAGGAGCCCACAGGACTCCTGGCTGCGGCACCTCGGCTGCGGCACCCTCGACAGGCAAGGGCAAAGGTTGCAGTGGTTGCCCCGGCCGAGTCTTCATGACTCGAGGCTGGGGCGAGTCGCCTGGGTCTGCAGGGGCGCGCCTCACGATCCACACAGAGTCTGACGGTGCCCGATGATGTCCTTCAAGCTCTTCGACCGCGGAGGTCGTCGGCTGGAGTGCTGCCCGGGAGAGGTGGTGAGGTCCTGCGTGGTGAGAGGCCAACGCCCGCTCCCTTAGCAGCTCCTCGGTGACAGCGTCGGAGGATCCAGCGACTCCGCCGAGCTCTTGGCGGAGGCGAGTGGCGACCTTCTGAGCCCCGAGCCTGCGCGATCCCGGAGCGAGGCGGGCTCGTCGACCGTCGCCGCCCCTGATGCTGGATGGGGTTGGCTCCGGACGGGTGGCCCACTATTGATGATGTGCGCCTGCTGCGGTGGTCCACGTAGATAGGATTCCTTAGGATTCGCGTCTTTTGTTCCTGCGAGGAGCCAGAATGTACCCAGCGAGGGCTTGTAAGATATTTGTAACCGTTTGTCAATGTGATCCTTGTTATGAGGCAATGCGGGATGCTCATTCCGTTCTAGCTCGGTTTCTTCCTTCCCAGACCTTGTGAGGCTTGGTGCTCTGTGCCGACAGGTCCCAGTCCCAAAGCGGCTTGACCCGTCGCTGGTATGCCAGATCGCGATACCGTGGTCAAGGCCGGAGGTGGCGGCCCGAGGTCACGTGAAGAAGCCTACGGTCGCGATGCTCGAGGTCCCCTGGCGCTCAAGCAGCCATCATTCGGTGAAAAGAGGCGGCGTTGCTAACACGGAGTTGCATTGAGTGTGGGGATGGTGTTGCGATGACTAGTGTGTCGGGAGGTGACTTATCTCGAGGATTAGGCGATGCTTCTGGCGCGGTGCCAGGTCCGTGCCTTAATGACGGGGAGATTACGCAGCGAGGTCGTTCGTGCTCCTTGGGGAGACCCTGGAGGTTCACTACAAAAGGAACAAGAGCTACGCCCAGGCGATCGTTAATCATGCCGTTAGTTGCTTTGGAGTGGCGAGAGGCCTCGCGAGGTGTCTTGGGGCACTCGTCAGCCAGTGGGACTCACGAGGCCCTACCTCAAAGGCGGGTGCGCGCTGGCTCTGCAGGCCTTATCTTGAGTGTGTTCCTGCAAAATTGGCGGATGCGGTGCTCTCGTCTTGGTCCCGGCTCGGGCTGGTCTCTACCGTCGTTGGCAAGCCGGTCGCGATGCCATGGACAAGACCATAGGGTGAGGGCGGAGGCAGTGGGAGCCACGAGTCGCGATCGCATGAGCACCCCCTTTACGCAAAGCTAGGTTAGATGCGCAACTCTGCGTCCTCGGGTCCCGGCTCTCGGGCTGGTCTCTACCGTCGGCAGCAAGCCGGTCGCGATGCCATGGACAAGACCCGGAGGTGAGGGCGGAGGCAGCGAGGAGCCACTGAGTCGTGATCTTGGCGCACCCCCTTTAACGGCATGGCTGGATTGGATAATGAAACTCTCGTCCTCGAGTCCGGCTCTCGGGCTGGTCTCTACCGTCGTGGCAAGCGGTCGCGATGCCATGGACAAGACCAGAGGGTGAGGCGGAGGCAGTAGGAGCCCAGTCGCGATGCTCGAGCACCCCCTTTAGCGTGCAAGATTTGCCACCGGAGAAGGCGCAAATTACAAGCATGGTGGGCGAGAGCATAATCCTAAGAAAGCGCATGAGAGGATACATGCACGCTGGGACTGGCCCGGCGGCTTGGGATGATGCAGCCAGGCGCCCCAGCGAGGATAAGCTAAAGACATGAAATAAAAGGATACATGCCGAGGATGGACCACAGCAACTGGGAATAATGCGTACTGAAGGCGCCCCATAGGAAATAAAACTTAAAGATGTCACTGGTGATGTTGGGGATGAAGGGTTGCTGATGTAGCAGACTCGGCGGGGTCAGGAGCCGATCCTCACGAGCCCCGGGCCTAGGGGCCTCGGGAGGCTCGGAGCTGGCGGCCCCTCACGGGCCATCTCCATCTCCGCCGGAGGCTGCGGCGTGCGACCTCTTGAGCCTCGGGATGGTCCTCATGAGGCCAATGGTGTGCAGCAGCCGCGTTTAGTGAGCCATAAGGCATGCATACGTAGGCGTGGGCGGACCCTCATGGCGTCCCACTTGCGAGGCAGGCGCTCTTGAGATCGGCTCGGTTGTGCCTGGTATGTCGATCGCAGACGCGCAGCCCACCATCCTCGCTGGATGGGGGCCACAGTGAGTGGCCAGGCGGCTGCCCCTCATGACCCTTGACTCTTGCTAACTCCCTGAGATAGCCTTGCTGATGAACTCTTGAGGGTTCTTTCCTCCTGGTCTTGCTCCTTCTTGCGGGAAGCGTGCTTGAAACACGCCTCCCGCGTGGTGCCCAGCGCCTCCCTCGAGACCTTGGCGAGGTCGGCGGCCCTCGAGGAGAGCCCGAGCCTGCTGAGGAGGCGCCGGCGCCTTCCTATGCAATGGAAAGGCTCCCCCCTGGCCGGTGCGGGCCTGAGGGGCTGTCTCTTGATGGGCGGGCGGTCGATGTCTTCTTCTTCTTGGGGTGCTGCCTCGGGGGCGTCCTGCTCTTGTGGTGCAGGTCTTCGGCCTTGGCTGAAAAGCTTCGCTCCGGGGGCTGCTGCATCTCTCTCTTCACGGGGCACCGTGATGGCCCAGCGGCTTCAGCATCTTGAGGATGTTGTAGCCATGGTGGAGTTCTGACCATGAACTTAGCCTTGGCTGGGTGCCGAGGATGGCGTTATGCGGTGGCGAATGTGGGCGGCGTCGAAGTCGATGGGCTCGGTGTGGTAGTTGTCGCGGGCCCGAAGGTGGCGGGAAGGCGGACCTACCCGATCGGGACCGTGGAGCCGTCGGTGACTCGGAGAAGGGCTTGGTTGGCTGAAAGTGACTGTAGGGCACTTGAAGATTGTTGAATGTCTCCACAGACGGGGCGTCGAGCCCTGCTCCGCCGTCGATGAGGTCTTGGTGACCCGCGTTGCTGATGATGGGGGAGCAAAGCATTGGGAGAACTCCGGCTATGGCTGCGCGCTTGAGCTGATCCGGAGGTGAGCGTGATGGCGCCGCGCTGACCACGAGAGGCGCGTGGGCTCGAGCTTGGGAGGACTGCATTCACTTCGCAGGCGAACTTCTTGAAGATCACGGTGAGAGGCTGGGGCAGGCTCCGCCCGGGATGCGGCGATGCCGCGCTTCTGGAAGCCCCAGCCCCTCGTCGATGGCGTTCTTGATTCTCCTTGGTGGCGGCGGCGGAGGGAGCCTGCGTTCCCTAGCGGGCGATCCTCCGAGTTGATCCTCCAGCCCCCTCGCGAGGTGGGTCTTGCCAGTGGTCCTCGCGAGAATGGTCGCGCCACCCTTGGCGGGCCCGCGTCTTCCGGCGTGCTGCATTTCTTCCTCCTCCTCGGCCGTAGCCCGATGCGCTCTTTCGGGGCATCTGCCGACCCTTCCTTCAGCGCCGCGGCCGGAGCTCTTGACATTCATTGGTGTTGTGGGTGTAGAGGTTGTGGTACATGCAGTACCGGCTGCCCTTGGAAGACTCGGGCTGATCTCTGCCCCGCTTGGTGTCAGGTTCGGCCGCGAGCACGGCATCCCCCTTGTGCTTTACATCCTTGGCCTTGGACTTCTTCTCTTCGGGATCCGCGGCAGGCAGCTCGAGGAGGGAGAGGCGCCCCTCCTCAGCCCTAGCACACTTGGTCGCCAAGTTGAACAGCTCCAGGGAGGTGCACAGATCTTCATGCATCGCCGGCTCCTCCTTCATCTTGATATCACGCGCCGTCGGAGAAAGGCAGAGATGATGGCCTCCTCCGTTACCACAGGGATCTTGAGTAGCGTTGTTGAAGCGCTGGATGTACTTTTGCGGGGTTTCCCGGCTGCTTTCTTGATCCGGCGCATGTCGCTCACGGCTGCGGGGCGGTCGCGAGTACCTTGGAAGTTGGCGATGAAGCGGGTGCGCATCTCGGCCAGGAAGAATCGTGCACGGGCCGATTCAGGAGCCGGTAGCGGGCTCCGTCCTTGGCGCCATGGGAAACCAGTTCGCCATGACCTTTTCATCTCTGTTGGCAGCCTCGATGCCCAGCTCGTGAAGTGGAGGAGCTCCGTAAGGTCACCCGTGCCGTCGTGGCGTGGGGCAGGTCTGGCTTGAACTTGGCGAACCCGTGACGCGCCGCGCCTTCGATGGTGAAAGCGCGGCAGCCCGCCCGTGGCAGCTGAGGGCCTCGGACGGCGAAGAGCTTGGTCTTGCAGGCCTCCCTGCGCGCGGCTGGGGGCAGCGCGGGTCTTAGCGTCTTGGGCGGAGGCGCTCGGACAGCTTCTTCGGGCGAGAACTTCTTGGCAGCTCTGCTCTTGCCGCACCGGCGCTGGCGGAGCAGGTTCCGCCCAGGGCGCGTGCTTATAGAACGGCGCCGTCTTGAGAGGCGGCTGGCGCCGAGGAGCTTCATCGAGTTTACCGCAGCAAGGCGAAGTGCGGTCTGGCGAGACGGACGGCCGGGTCGCCTCCGCAATCGCGCAGACGAGCTTCGGCAGCGGTCGAGCCATTCGCCGAGACGCGTCGTCGGCAGAAGCGTAGCGCAGAGCTTCGTTAGCGCGGCGAAAGTGCAGCTCGAGCCTCCATAGCGCGCGGGCGCGCGCGATGAAACCAGCGAGGTGGCGGCGTGGCGGTGCGGCCATCCCGCCTCATGGGCGAGTCTTTGGGGCGGCGCTTGCTGCTCGTTCCCCGCCCGGGCGGTGGCGGCGTTGACAGCAGGTGACGAGGAATAGCGAGGGCGCCCGCCCGGCAGGAGCTGTCACGGCGGCGTGGGAAGCGAAGCGGCTCGGCGCTCAGCGCGAAACCCGCAGCGTCGAACATAGTGGCGGTGGTCGGGGAAAACGAGGCGACGGAAGGCGATTCGGCGCACCCTACTGCGCGCCAAATGTCGGATTCGGGTTCAGCAGACCCTTAAGGTTCGAACTCTTGGGTGTGCGGAGATCCAACCCTCCACCGTCTCGTACCTCGCCCGAATCGCGAGGACCTAAACTACTAACAAGAACGGCACAAGAGCGCAAGATTTATCTTTGGTTCGAGGCCACCATCGTGGTGTAATACCCTACTCCGATTATGTGGTGTGTGGATTGCCTCTTGGGCTGATGAGAATAATCTGATGAAGAACAGCCTCGCGAGTACATTCTTGGTGGGTGTGATGAACTGCTAAGTGGTATCCCGTCGCTCTAGCTTGAGGAGCGGGTTTCTCTCTCTCTCTCTTCGGGTGCTTCTCGCTCTATCCGATCGTCCCCCTACTATGGTGGCTAGCTCTACTTATATAGATGAAGGCCCTGGGCCTCTTCCCAAATATTGAGCGGGAAGGGCGCCAACAATTGGCCATTTTGAAGGGGAACAGCGGGCACACTTATCCTAACTAAAGTTGGTCCTCGCCTGCCAAAGGCTCTGGTGATGACGTCTGCTTGGGCTCCACGATGACTGCATTCCAGCCGTCGGGGTTGGTCTTGAGTCTTGTTGCACAAGCGGATGCCTTTGCTTGATGCTCTTGCTGCGCTTGCCCCTTTGCACCAAAGAGGAAAGGAGGGCGCCTTCTGTGGCTGGCGCCCGGCCCAGGCGCCCTTGGTAAATCATGGCTTGCGTCACGGGCACCTCGCGAGTACCTCCTTGAGCTCTCCGCCTCCTCATGAGCCAACTGACGAGGCGCGCTGAGAAGCTCTTGGTAAATCCGCCCAGCAATCTTGGCCCTTCGAGGGTCTTGAGCTTGTGTTGATGAAGATGGGCCGTCCTGGGCCTCCTTTGAAACCACGCCCGCGGGCGCAGGCGAGCAAGTCCGGGACCCCGTTCCCGACGCCGACAGAGTGTATCCTGTTCGGCTTGTAGCTATCGCTGCTTCTTTTTTACGCTTCTCACAGTGGCGATTAGCTAGCTCTTAAAGCGCTCCTGCTCAAGTGGTTCGTCTGGCACGATGAAGTCTTCGTCTCCGACGCTCACATCATCCTCGGAGATCGGTAGATAGTTACTATCCTCCGAGTCCTCGTTCCTCACCGGAACGTCAGGGTTAACTTGCCCTTCCTCCAAATCATCTTGTTCGGATGTTGGCTCGATGGGGGCTTCGGGGTCTTCGGCGTTCTCCGGAGTGTTATTGTCTCCAGTGCCGGTATTGTTGTCTGTTCCGCGACGCGATTTTGAGCGGCACCGCTGACGTCGATGATTTGGAGGTGCCTCGACAGGCTTGTCCTCAACCAGATCCTTCCTGCCGTCGCCGTCATCCTCGTTGGGTGTGTCCACCATATACACGTCATATGTGGAGGTGGCCGTCCAACGTCCGGTAAATGGCGGGTCTTGGCCTTGTTCGTCTCCGGCATCATCGTTCATGCCGTCGATGTCTTCGAAGGCATAGTCCAGCATGCCGGTTAAATCTTCGATAGTGGCTATGAAGTGGGTGGTGGGTGGGACGTAAAATTCCCGGCTTCCAGCCCCTAGTCCGGGCTGGTCGTAATTCGAAGGTGATTCCTCTATGATAGCGAGGGATCGTATTAAGTCCAGCGCCTCATTTAAGAGCAAGGTTTGGACGAGGAAGCACGAGTACGTGGAGCTAGGCAGGGCAAAAGCCTCCTCGCCATGCTCACTTGACGTGGACCTCGAGAGTTTAGAGCTGGTATCCAGGGGGAGTCTAGCTTTCCAATGACAGGGGGAGCCCAGTTCAACTCCGGGCTTGCCGATGACGCTGTCTCCTCTGGATCTCCGATAGCGAGCTTCATAATTGCAGAGAGTCCGGTGGGCACCAAACTCCCATCTTCGGATCTGGTAGTTTGCTCCAGATCTAAGGCCAGAGCGGTGGTCGGGGCCGCGAACCCTTCGAACACCAAGTCTCCTCGGATGTCCGCGACATAATTCAGGTTTCCAAAACTGATCTGATGACCAGGGGCGTAGCTGTCGATCTGTTCAAGGTGGCCAATCGATTTGGCACGCAGCACGAAACCGCCGAACACAAAAATGACCGGGAAGAAAAGTCTCCCCGAAACAACATCATTGTTGGCGGTCAAACGAGCCATCGATCCTTCTGCCAACAACATAGTGGAACTCTCAATGAAAGCACCAATGTCGGTGTCAAAACTGGCCGATCCCGGGTAGGGGGTCCCGAACTGTGCGTCTGAGGATCGAAGGTAACAGGAGATAAGGAACATTATGTTTACCCAGGTTCGAGCCCTCTTAATGGAGGTAATACCCTACTTCCTGCTTGATTAACTTCGATGAGTATAGGGGTTACAAGGGTTGATCTACCTCGAGATCATAATGGCTAAACCCTAGACGTCTAGCCTGTATGATTTTGATGATCTCAACGGGCTAAACCCTCTGGTTTATATAGACACGGAAGGGGCCTAGGGTTGTACAGAGTCGGTTTACAGAGAAAGGAAATTACACATCCAGACACCAAGCTTGCCAACCATGCAAAGGAGAGTCCCATCCGGACACAGGGGAAGGCCTTCTATCTTGTATCTTCACGGCCCATCAGTCCGGCCCATGTCACATAGCCCAAATGCCCCGGGACCCCATAATCCAGGACTCCCTTAGTCGCCCCTCAACCGGTGACGCTCTCCTTTCCACAGCAGCTCTCGCGTGCATCCCCCAAAGAACCTAATACTCGTAATTCGACGGCTGATGCATCAACCTGTGATCAGCCGATCCAACTTTGTGGCGTACAGGCCATGTCATCCTCTGCTTCAAAGCAGCCAGTGGCAAGGCCTACAACTGCTGAAGACGCACCACCAGTTCAGATGCCGGCCGCTGAAGCAACGGGGGGAGACCCAGCTGCATCACATGCTCAGCAGACCAACCTAGTGGAACGGACATCTAAGTAGTCTGATGCTTCGGAACCGCCTGCTAAGTAGTTTGTAGGTCCAGAACTGACTGCTCATCAGTCTGTCGGTCCGCAGTCATGTGATCAGCATACGAATGCGTCAGCACTTCCTTCTCAGCAAACCAACGCATTGGCACGACCTCCTCAGCACACCGACAAGTTGGCACCACCTGCGCAGAAACCCGACATAGCTTCAACGCATGGTCAGCAGTCCGATGCCTCTACTCCTACAGCCCAGCAGTCCGTTACAACAGCACCGCCAGCTCAGTGGTCCGGCATAGATAAACCGTCTGCTAAGCAGTCCGTCGAAGCTTCACCGTCTGCTCGGCAGTCTACCTTGCAGCCAACCAGACGTTCTGCTAGAAATGCTTCAAGTACCAAGAAGGAAATGGTCAATGTGAGTTTCGAGGACTTATAGTTTCACACCCTGCATATTGTAACATTTCATTTGCATTAATAAAGCATAAAAATTTGGACCAACAAAAACTTTTGCATTATTTGACTTTTTATTTGAGTTGGTTCTCTCTCTGTGTTTTCAAAGTGCTCTTAAAAGTCAACATAGCTTCACCTTCTGTACTTCATCTCCTTGCCCCAAACTTCTGCCCAATGATCATGCCATGTGTATAGTGCAATATAGTATTTTCTTACAAAAATAATTTGGCCAAATACTATTTTCAAAAATTAGTTTTCCAAAACCCCCGTGAATTGAGGTTTGCACTACAAGTACTTGATTTGGGGTATGAAAATTATTTCAAAGGGTATATTTGAAACCTATTAGATATAGGATTCCCATAAACCACAAAAATATAATTTAAAAAGTTATTTTCCTATTTTATTTAAAAGCTTTTTCTTAAGGCCAGAAATGGTCTTTAATAGGGAAAAATTATTGTATGGTTCTAAAAATATTTGAGAAAAATCAGGAAGACTTAGTGGGCATATATTTCCCATATATAAGAGTTTAAACACATGGTCATGTTCAAAATGTTGGACAAAACCTCCCAAAACCATTTCTGCCCATTTCAAGGATTTGAAATATTTCTACAAGAAATATTTTCATAAAAATCCAAGGAAAATCCAGAAAGTCACAAATGCGTACTGTGATCATCTTGCAAAGCCTCATGTCAATCAAGGTAATTTTGATTTACCAAAATGCCCCAAAACCCTCTCTGACCAGAATCAAATTTGAACAACTTTGTACTACCAACTTTCTCTCCTTGACCCCAAATTTGGTGAGCATGTTCACATGACCAAATGAGGCCACTACACCAAGTGGTGCATCAAGGAGAAGTGATTTGCTCAACTAGATCTACACAAGTTCATTTCTGCTAATTTCTAGGGTTTACAAAAGTTGCATTGGCAACTTTGCCCAAATAAACTCCAAATTGGTGGAAGGCCCTAATTATATGTGTCATTTCACCCAGAGGAGTATCATGGCAGTTGGAAATCATCTGCTGGCCCAAACCATTATCAAACACCTTCTACCATTTTTCTAAAAACACCACTTTGACCACTTCCACTAATCTCCATGAGTTCTACTTTTTACCATAGCTCCTCCTAGACCTCTTCTACCTCCAGTAGATCTCCCCTGGCTTTTTCTCAATGATTAAGGGGCGAAACACCGCCATTTACCTCCCTGGACAGCAACTTCTCTCTCCTTTCCCACCTCCCTGCTCACTTCAGTGGCCACCCAGGGCATCCAATGCCCCTCCCCCATTCTTTACTCCCCCCTAGAGCTACCAGACACCTTTGGCCGTGCCCACACTGCATAGAAAATGGCCATGCCGGCCATTTGGGTGCTCTGGAGCGCGCTGCAGTGCGCTCCCGCACTGTAGCCGCCCCCTGCCAACCACCTTCGGCCACCTCGGGCCCCCCCAGCGCGCCCGACGATGCGCCTCAATGTCCGCAACATGCTAAGCCCTAGTCCCCCTCTTCATTCTCCCTCTCTCGCCCCTGCTCGCATGCGCGCTGGCCGCTCGAGCGCGCCAATGGCGCGGCTTGCACGCGCGGCGTCTTTGACCCTTCCCGCTCCTCCTCTGCCCCGATCTGAAACCGCCTCCTACCACTGATCATTTCCCCTCTCTCCCCTGCCTCGTTTGCAGCCGGAGTCGACCGGAACGACCACCACCCGAAGCTCCTCCGCTGCAAGACCTCGTCGCCAGCGAACCAGGCCACCCCGGCGACCGCAACCACCTCCACTTGAACGGTGACTCTGCGCTGAGTCCAACGGTGCCATCATCTCACCCTGCCGTGCCCTGCTTTGCCGTCGGTGAGCACGCCGTCCCTCTGGTCGCGAGGTCAGAGATGACAGGCGGGCCCCGCCTATCATCCTCACCTCTCTCTCGCCCTCTCTCTCTCTCTCCCACTGGCAGCTGGGCCCCGCCCGTCAGGTTCAAACCTGGCGCGCGCGCTCGCGTCGGCTCGGCTGGGCCACTGCCCTGCGGCTGTTCTAGCCCAGCAGGCACAGTGCCCCTTTTCCTTTTTCTTTTCTGTCACTTTTCCAAAAATTCCACAGGATAAAATATTTGTCCAAATAAATTAATTCCAACTCCTAAATTCCTAAAATATTGCAACCTATTTAATGGTGCAACTTTCATTCAAATCCAACAACCTTTTCTTCACTATAAACATTTAAATGTGATTTTAAGCATTTAAATATACCTTTGTAAATCCATTTCTCCTGTTATGCCACTCCAAATCCAAAACTAAGAATTTTTCCCTTCTTAGTTTTCACCCTAGTATTTTCCAAAAATAAGTTGACATTTTTCTGAGCACTTTGACTTTTCCGTTTTTATTGTTGTCTTATTTTTCCGTTATTTTCTTGCGACGTTTAGATCCCGTATTTGACGAAGCTGCTGAAGAAGAAGGAGGAGAAGGAGGAGAAGGATTTGATGACCTCGAAGAACAAGACAATCAAGGCAAGCAGCCCTTTGACCATGACACCCCTCTTGTTCATCGGTACCCTTTTTCCGATTGCATGATGATGAAATATGACGGTGGTAAACTTGTTGTGAACCACCACATGATGCATACCCCTACTCATGACTTTACCTTGTTCATGATTGCATTTTCAAGAGACTAGTTGATGCATAATGATGCATGTGTACCATGAACTCTTCATGGTTACATCCTTTCGAAAACCCCATCGGGTGCCCCTAATGCCCTTGGGAGATGTTGAACTAAGGTCACCACTTAAGGAAGAAGTGGTGTACCAACGGGAGATTTTGGTGTGTGTGTAAAATGATGGATTAGATTTATGTGTGATTACCGTCCCAACCAAACATGTGCAACCACTCTACCCCTTATGGGACGGGGCATTATTGATTACTTAGGCTGATACTAGCATGGTGTCACAGCCCTAGAATTGTTTGACATTAGTTGCATTAAGGCATTCATGTCATCATGTTTAATTTTCATGAAATTTGAAATGGGGATGACCAAGCCCTAGCACTAAAACAATGCAAATAGGTTCAACTTCAAAATATTTTCAAAGAACCCAAATTGGTTTGCAAAAATGTTCATGATTAATGGAAAAGGGTGAAAACCATATCCAGAGATGATGGATATTTTTCCAAGACATTTTTGGATTTTTGAATAAACCATATTGTATTTGAATTGGGGCATTTAAATACTATTAATATTTTTAAATGCTCCAACAATTCTGAAAAATAGTTAAGGGCCTCCGTAATAATTCAGTTAATGCCCACAATAATTTTCAGGATTTATTTAAATGATTTGGTGCTAAACTAAATCAAAACAGAGGCAAACAAAATAGAAAAAAGATTATAATTAGGGAAGCAGAGAGAGAGAGAGAAGCCCAGCTTACCTGGCACAGGCCGGCCTAGCCTCCCCCTCCTGGCCCGGTGGTGGCCCAGCCCACCACCGCCTCCTACCTGCGCCTTCCTCCTCTGCCGGAGGATGAGCGTGGCCGCCCCAGACGGCCATCGACGACCACCTCCTGCTTGCCGCTCCTCTCCCGACGCCTGGGCGCCTCCCACAGGCGCCACGCCTCCCGACCCCCCTCACTCTGGTCCTCTCTCCCCTCGCCTCCCTCTCGCCCTCTCCACCATGGCCGAGACGCCATGAGCTCGCTGCCGCCATAGCCGCTGCCACCGTCCATCCGTGCCTCCCGATGGGTCAGGAGAACCGCCATGGCCTTCGCGTCATCTACACCAACCCATTCGACCGCTGGAGCCCTACATCGCCGCCGAAGTCGTCTTCCCGAGCACGGCCGCGGACTCCATCGACGGATTAAATCGCCTTCCGGTCGTCCCGAGCCAGCTGAGCACGTCGTCGACCTCCCAGTGAGCTCCGCTGCATTTCCCTCCGCTTCCGCATCTTTTCCGTCCTCTAGCCGTCGCGTTCATCGAGACCGAGAACCACCGCCGCCCGAGCTTGTCGCCGGCGTCGCTCGGCGACCATTTGGTCATCCGTGCTAACCAACATGGCCGCCAGATCGCGTAGTGCCTCGCTAAGCGCCTCGGCCTGCGTTTGCACGCCGCAACCCCAACCCTGCACATGGCCGAACTCCGGCCGCCGCCTTGGAGCTCGCCGTCGTTGGCTCCGGCCATGATAGACCCGGCCTCCATCACCACTAGATGTGCGCCTGCTAGAGCTCTCCAACAAGCCCAAGAACGGCCTCGCCGTGCTCTGTAGCGCGTTTCCGACGATCGCCACCGTCTCGGGCCTCGCCGGCGTCGAGTCGCCACCGTCTCGGGCCTCGCCGGCGTCGAGTCGCCGGTGGGTTTGACCCCGCTGACCCGTTTGACCACGGGTGGGCGGTTTGACCCACAGGTCATGGCGAGTGGGGCCCAGCCCCGCTAATTAACTAGGATTAGTACCAAATGAATTTAGTTAAACTAATCACACTGACATGCGGGACCCGCTGTCAGGTTTGACCGGACCGTGACCTGTTGACCTGCTGATGTCACAATGACGTCAGACTGACGCAGTAAGTCATTTTCTGGATTTAAAATAATTCAGGAAATTCCAGAAATGTGCCCAAACTTCTAAAAATCATAGAAATTCAACCGTAACTCCAAATGAAATAATTTATATATGAAAAATGATCAGAAAAATATGAAGAATCTGTTTATGGCACTTTCATGCATGATTGAACAAGTTAACCTCACTGAATAGGATGAATCATGATTAGGGCAATTTATGAAATAGCATTTGGAGTTGGAGTTTAACCTTGTTTGAATTCCACTTCAATTAACTTGGCATACTGCTGCATTAGGTCAATTCAGTTCCTTAACATGACATGTCATTCATTTGTTTGTGCATTGCATTGATTGTGCTCTTTCTTGTTTGCCGGTAATTGTCCCCTCTCGATAGACGTGGTTCCGACGATTGTTCGATGACACCGATGAAGAACTATATTATCTTCAGAAGTGCCAGGCAAGCAAAACCCCCTTGTTCATTCCGATACAATCCCACTCTCTCGCTCCTACTCTATTTTACTGCATTAGGACAACAACGACTCATGTGTTACTTGCTGCGGTAGCTGAACCCCTTTATCCTCTGCATGACCTGTCATTCCACCGTAATTAGATGAAACCCACTAGCATGAGTAGGAGTTGTTTGAGCCATGTTGTGCCTACTCATTCATGCTTGTTTGTCATGCTGCCATGCTTAGAGTTGAGTCAGGTCGATTCATCGGGAATGAATTGGAATGGTTGTGTGAACATGTCCTCTCGTGTGTGAGCTAAGTGTGTGAACATGATTTGGTAAAGGTAGCGGTGAGAGGCCATGTAGGAGTACATGGTGGGTTGTCTCATTGCAGCCGTCCTCGAGAACTGAGTTACGTGTTTGTGATCCATGAAACAGTTACTACCACGCATTGGGCCCGAAACCAATGGACCCTCTAAACTTCTTAATCACCCTTGTCCTCAGTCTAGGAGTTGCAAGTAGTTTACGGTGTTTGTAGCATCTTTGGGGCGCATGCAACGCTGACCTTAGGGGTGGGTTGTGTTGCGGTAGGCACCGTGGCCCGGTGTACCGATTCGCCTGTTTGGTGTCTCGGGAACCCTGCACACATCGTTCGGGCTGTATGGGAAACCTCGGCGGACTCCTGCGGATGGAACCGAATAGGCGATAAACTGGACTAGGGACTTGAGTGTTTAGGTAGGCTGTGGCCGACACCCACGTTGGGCTTCGCTTGAAGGTTGCCGAGTACATGTCGTGTAAACGGCGGTAAGTGGTGAGCGTGTGTGAAGAAGTACACCCTGCAGGTTAATATGATCTATTCGAATAGCCGTGTCCGCGGAAAAGGACTTGGGTTGCCTATATCAGTTCATAGACAAGTGAAAGTGGATACTCTAAAACTCGCAAGATAGCGTGAGTGCTATGGATGGCGTTCTCGTAGGGAGACGCAAGCGGATCCATAGTGGTGTATTGATATGGTGAATATGTGGACTCGCGTCCACCTCAAAAGAGTTACTTGCAATGTAGTTCGGGATAGCCACCGAGTCAAAGCTGGCTTGCTGCACTCAAACTCCACCACCCCTTTGTTGATAATGATGCATATGTAGTTAGTTACGATGTAAGTCTTGCTGAGTACAATTGTACTCACGTTTGCCTATTTTATGTTTTGCGAGAGCGTCGGTCGTTAGTAGTTCCACGTGGACTTGACGTTTAGCTTGTTACCTCAGCTATGATCTTGTGCCCTCGGCAGAGATCGGTAGATAGTCGGCTTCTCAGCCTTTTTCATTTATAGTTATCGTACTCGAGACATGGTTAGCTTCCGTTTGTGCTTTGACTTGTATGTCTCGGTGATGGGTCATGAGACCCATGTTTGTAATATCTCGCTCCTCGGAGCCTAATGAATAAATATTTGAGTCGTAGAGTTATGTTGTGATGCCATGTTGTATTTGCACATATTGAGCATATTGTGTGTATGTTTGAAATGCTTGGTATGTGTGGCATCCGACAATCTAGTTGTTTATCCTTGGCAGCCTCTCATATGGGGAAATGTAGTCTAGTGCTTCTGAGCGATAGTAGTCCGCTTCTGACCGGTTCACCGAGTCCTGCTAGCCCAAAGACTACTGCTTGGACACTTGATCTGGCGGCATGTGTTTCACCGTTCCTATGTCTGTCCTTCGGGAAATGTCACGCGTGATATTCGAGTCCTGCCTAGCTCTGCTACAGCCGGGATACCGAGTCCTATTAGCCCAGTGCTACAGCCCGAATTCATACGTTGATGACCGACATGCTCGATGTGATTCATGTATGCCTGTCCCCATGGGTTAGTGCCGCTTTGGGTTCACGACTAGCCATGTCGGCCCGGGTTCTCTGTCATATGGATGCTAGCGACACTATCATATACGTGAGCCAAAAGGCATAAACGGTCCCGGGCCATGGTAAGGCGACACCCGTGGGAATACCGTGCGTGAGGCCGCAAAGTGATATGAGGTGTTACCAGCTAGGTCGATGTGACGTGGAATCGGGGTCCTGACACATGGTGCCCACATTACTAGTGATGGGGGTGACTTTAGGTCACTCTTGGGACGGGGTCGTGCTTGGATAGGCGGCCATGACTGCTTTCACAGGGCACCGGACACACCGTTGGTCCCTTCGTGTATGTGAAATAATGTGAAAAGGGCAGAGTCCCACGATCTTTTGCTTATACACGAGGGCCGTGTATCAACGAGTGGACCCTATATTAGTGTCTTCTAGGGAAAGGTAATGATCGGGTGCTTCCCCCGAGTACTTGAGGTACTGCGGGATCGTGGATGACACGAAAGCTTCCCGAATCTTATGGGTAAAGTGCGCAACCTCTGCAGAGTTTCAAACTATTTGAATAGCCGTGTCCATGGTCATGGACAGTTGGGAGGTGCTACTTAAACTATGTCCAGAAATTTACAAATCACGATGCATGTGTGTGTGGAAAGGAACTATATGTGTCAAGGTGGTGACTTGACATGTTGAATGGCATGGCGTTGATTCAAATTCTAATTATGTTGATATCTGTAACCTGTTCTCAAGGTTACCCAAGTTCATTGATGCAAGTTGATAGGACATCCCAACTAGCGTGAAGCTAGGTTTCTTACTTCTCGTACAATTGCATTGTTACTTTGAACCAAATCATGGGTTGCTTGCGAGTACATTCAAAGTACTCATTGGCTTGCCACTGGTTATTTAATTGGCTAGGCATGGAAGAACTGAAGTTCGGGGAAGAGTTCTTTGGTGACAATCACGCGAACTAGGACGCTTCCCAGTCAGAATGCCTGTAGGGTTAAGGCAGATGGTATGGGTTCTACTTATCGATGAAGATTTCCGCTGCTTGTGTTTTATTTGATGTTCAGCCCTTAAGGCTTTATCAATGTAAGACTTGACCATAATGGTCCTAATTTGTGTAGGACAGTATTTATGGATGTAAGACTCTTGTTATTTAGCTTCTGTGTGTTCATTGAGCATTGATCTCTGGGATCACTGTACACGTGCATTCGATGATCATGACTTATGAGTCAGGGTCCCCACAGAGCTGGTATCAGAGCCAGGTTGACTGTAGGAAGCCTTAGTTAGCATGGGCGTTAGTTAGGATGAAACCCGTTTTGCAAAACCCTCTATACTCCTCTTCTTTTCTAAGCTTACCCAACCCAAGATATATTTCCCTTATTGACCTCTCCCATTCAACCTTTGTAGATGGCTGCCGTACCCGAAGACTTCCTGACCACCGGATTTCCCGTGCTTCTCGAGGATAGCCTTAAGAATTGCCAGTTTCACCGAGCCCCCATTTTTACCTACCATGAGCATTGGATCAATGACACCGAGACGGAGTATCATGTGGAAGTGATCGTGATGGCTAATAACTATCCAACAAGCTGGTTCTTCGAGGGACCCCAGATGGCAACTCTGGTTCTTGCCGTCGAGACGGCAACCCTCAAGGCACTCACCCGCCTCCAAGATCTTCTTCCAGAGATGGCAGACGAGTTGGCAACCCGCTTCTTGCCTTATCGGAAGGAAGGTGAGGATGAGAGCAGTGCACCAGCTCCACCATTAGAAGAAGGACTTCCACTCTGATTCCAAACCTACTTCAATCTTTGTGCCGATAGTTTGGCACAACACTTGGCCTCGGAATCAATGGAGCTCCAAAAGGAACTTCATGAGACCAAGGAACTTCTTCGCCAAGCACAAGGTAAGACGGATAGGATCAATAAGGAAGGTGCTCCCCCTGGACAGCCCGCAATCGCATACCGAGGCGGAAGACCCCAAAGGATGGAGGACCCCCACAGCAACATCGCATGAGCGCAAAGGAATACCGCAAGCTCTTCGCACCACAGGCAAAGCAAAGCCGTGTTGAGCTCCTCCACTCCCCCGCCCCTTCAAGTAAAGAGGAAAGTCAGGATGCTGATGATGATAAGGAAGACCCAGAAGAGCCAGACTGCGCGACCGAGCATTCCACCACTTAGGCATCATTCGCAACTTGGATATGCCCGTTAGTAACCCCCACGGTAGGATAGGTCGTGTACCCCTATGCGAAGTCGAGTCCTTGTAATGGTTCATATGAAACCATTTAGTGTTGTGTATGCTTTTGATGTGTTTTATGGACGTCGTGCTTTCCTTCGGGAACTTGTAAGCGACTACATCACCCATTTGGACTTTAATGAATATGTTTGGCCTTTTGGCCCTTGCATGAAAACAATTAGCATCTTACCAACCCCCTCACTAGGCGTCCCATCTATATTGCTTTCCCCATCTTTCCCCAATCATGAGACCTTGACCGCTCCAATAGGATGCCTGTTGTAACACGTACTGGTACCTCTACCCAGCAGCAAGAAGCCGGAGTAGGAGCCAGTCAGGACCAATCCCAAGGCCAAGCTCCACCACCGCCACCACCTCCAAACATGGACATGGCTCAGCTTTTCCAAGCTTTCCGAGAGGAATGCCAAGCCAACACTGCAACCCTCCAGATGATTGCTCAAGCTGTCAACCGCCAGCCGGCGGGGAACGACAATGGACGTTCCACGCTGGTGGAGTTCAAGAAGCATGCACCACCCACCTTCATCGAGACTGCTGAACCCCTGGATGCAGACGACTGGGTCCGCACCATTGAGGATCTGCTGGAACTAGTTGGATGCATTGAGGACCGTGACAGGGTGGCTTATGCTGCTCACTGTCTTGGGGGCACTGCTAGAGCTTGGTGGGATGGATTCAAGGCCATGCATGCTGAGCAAAACATCACTTGGAATGACTTCAAGGTAGAATTCCGCAAGGCCCACATTCCTTCCGGAATCATGGCCATCAAGAAGCGTGAGTTCCGAGCCCTGAAGCAAGGAAGTAGCACTGTCAAGGAGTACATGCAGAAGTTCAGTGTTCTCTCAAGGTATGCTCGAGGATGTCGACTTATTTGCTGCCAAAAGGGAGCGCTTCATGGAAGGCCTTAACCAGACTCTGCAGTACTCGCTTGTTGTGTGTGACTGCCCAACCTTTCCTGATCTGGGGAACAAGGCACTCATTCTTGAAGACAAGCGACGTGCTTTGGATGATACCCATAAGTGCAAGTTGATCAGCAAGGGTAGCTCCAGCAACCAGAAGCCTCGCCAGTGGCAGCCAGCCCCGATCAAAGCCAACCTATCGCGATCAAGAGCTCCTGCACCCGCACCAACTATCCACCTCGGCGATACTCCAACCCTGTGCCAGCTTACAAAAACTCCAATAACATCAGTGGCAAAAAGACCAACAACCCAAACCAAGTCACTTGCTTTGGATGTGGTCAGTCAGGACACATCTCAAGGGTGTGCCCCAACAAGAAGCCCGATGCTCCGCGCCCCAATGCGCAGAACCCAGGACAAGGTCGTGGAATGCCCCTAAGGAACCAAGCTCCCCGCAATCCGCCCAACAATGGCAAGGGGCGTGTGAACCACGTCAAGCTCAGGAAGACCCGAACGTCGTGCTGGGTATGTTCCTTGTCAACTCAGCACCTGCAACTGTCTTGTTTGATTCTGGAGCCACACATTCATTTGTCACCCAAAAGTTTGCATTAAAAAGTGGCATGACCCCTACACCCCTGAATAACCCTATGGTGGTACAAACCCCCAGAGCAGAGATGAGAGCCAAGATAGGAGGTAAAGGAGTCGGGATTGTCATTAATGGGGTACTCTTCCTAGCATACCTTATCATCTTAACATCGCAAGGCTTGGATGTGATCTTAGGAATGGATTGGCTCATCAAGCACCAAGGCTTGTTAGATTGTGCCAACTGGACTGTCACTGTGACCAATGACCAAGGAGTCGAAGTTAAGTTTGCCTCCAACCCCTCCCCTGCTCAAGCCACCCAAGTCAACTGTCTGACTGAAGTTGGATTGGAGCAAGTGCCAGTAGTATGTGAATACCCCGATATCTTTCCTGATGAGCTGTCGGGAATGCCTCCTGACCGAGACATTGAGTTCATCATCGAGCTCATGCCCGGAGCAGGACCCATCTATAAGAAGCCTTATAGAATGGGATCGGAAGAGTTAGCGGAGTTGAAGAAGCAACTAGAAGAGCAGTTGAGGAAGGGATTCATCCGCCCTAGTGCCTCCCCTTGGGGATCACCTGTTCTGTTTGTGGCAAAGAAGGACGGTACCATCCGCTTGTGCATTGACTATCGCTCCCTCAATGAGGTTACAATCAAGAACAAGTATCCACTTCCCAAGATTGAAAATCAGTTTGATCAACTCAATGGGGCCAAGGTATTCTCCAAGATCGACCTCAGATCTGGGTACTACCAGCTGAAAATCAGACCCCAAGATATTCCGAAGACGGCATTTGTAACCAGATATGGCCTGTATGAGTGCACGGTCATGTCCTTTGGATTGACCAATGCCCCAGCTTACTTCATGTATCTCATGAATACGGTCTTCATGGAATATTTGGACAAGTTTGTCGTTGTCTTCATTGATGACATCCTTGTCTTCTCAAAGACGGAAGAAGAGCACGAGCAACACTTGAGGATGGTCCTAGACAAGCTTCGAGAGCACCAACTCTACGCCAAGTTCAGCAAGTGCGAATTGTGGCTACGTGAGGTTGGATTCTTGGGTCATGTATTGAATGCCGAAGGGTTGTCAGTGGATCCCACCAAGATTCAAGCCGTGACTGAATGGAAAACTCCGAGCAATGTGAAGGAGGTCATAAGCTTCCTCGGACTCGCAGGATATTACCGCAAGTTCGTTGAAGGATTCTCAAGCATTGCCCGACCTATGACCCAGCTCTTGAAGAAGGACGAGAAGTTTGAGTGGACACCAAAGTGTGAAGAGAGCTTCCAGGAGCTGAAGAAGAGATTAGCCACCGCCCTAGTTCTAGCCACACCTGATATTCACAAGGAATTTGTGATCTATTGTGATGCATCAAGAACCGGACTCGGTGGTGTCTGATGCAAGAAGGCGTAGTAGCATATCTATCCGCACAGCTACGTCCTCATGAAGAGAACTATGCTACTCATGATCTTGAGTTGGCAGCTTTAGTTCACACCTTAAAGACCTGGCGACATTATCTTCTAGGGAAGCGGTGTGAGATATACACCGACCACAAGAGTTTAAAGTATATCTTCACTCAAAAGGAATTGAACATGAGGCAAAGAAGGTGGCTAGAGTTAATCAAGGACTATGACCTCGATGTCCAATACCACCCTGGAAAGGCTAATGTGCTGGCAGATGCCTTAAGCAGAAAGGCTTGTTCCTTGAATGCTATGCTTAAGGCAAGGCTACCCGCCTTGTATGAAGTACTTGAAAGCTTCGGGTTGGAACTGGTTGCACCAGGATTCTTAGCCAACCTTGAAGTCAAGCCTACCCTGATGGATGATGTTAAGGAAGCTCAGAAAGGACACGAGAGTATTGAAGGCATCAAGAGGAAGATCAAGGCTGGCAAAGCCCCAAGTTTCTCAGAGGATGAGCAAGGAGTTGTGTGGTTTGGGAATCGCATTTGCGTACCCAACAAGGTTGAGCTCAAGAACTTGATCTTGAAAGAAGCTCGTGACACCCCATATTCCATCCATCCTGGAGGGACCAAGATGTATCAAGACCTGAAGGAAAAATTCTGGTGGCACGGGATGAAAAGGGAGATTGCCACCTATGTTGCAAAGTGTGATGTATGCCAAAGGGTCAAGGCTGAACATCAGCGACCTGCTAGATTGCTCCAACCACTCAAAGTTCCCGAGTGGAAATGGGATAAAGTCGGAATGGATTTCATCACTGGGTTACCTAGGTCAAATAAGGGTCATGACTCCATCTGGGTTATAGTCGACCATTTGACTAAAGTAGCCCATTTCATTCCTGTTAAGACTACCTATGATGGCAACCAGCTAGCAACTCTATACATCAACAGAATCGTAAGTCTTCATGGTGTTCCTAAGGAGATTGTGTCAGATCGAGGAACCCAGTTTACCTCGAGGTTCTGGAAGAAGTTCCAAGAGGCCATGGGAACCAAGTTGTCTTTCAGCACTTCTTTCCACCCACAGACCGGAGGCCAGACAGAACGAGTAAATCAGATTCTCGAAGACATGCTCCGAGCCTGTGTCCTAGCATACGGGGCTAAGTGGGAAGATTGTCTTCCGTTCGCCGAGTTCTCCTATAACAATAGTTACCAATCGAGCCTCCAGATGGCACCATTTGAAGTGTTATATGGACGCAAGTGTCGCACACCCCTCAATTGGTCAGAGACCGGAAAAGGGCTAGTCTTTGGACCTGATGTTCTCCGTGAAGCGGAAGAACAAGTGCAGCTAGTCAGAGAGCGGATGAAGACCACCAAGTCAAGACAAAAGAGCTATGCTGACACTCGTCGCCGACAGGTGAACTTCCTAGTCGGAGACCATGTGTACCTACGGGTAACCCCCCTTAAGGGAACCAAGCGTTTCCATGTTAAAGGGAAGGCCGCACCAAGATTTATTGGCCCCTTCAAGATCACCGCACGACGAGGAGAAGTGGCTTATCAGTTGGAACTACCACCTGAACTATCCGATGTGCACAATGTATTCCACATGTCACAACTCAGGAAGTGTCTCCAAGTCCGAGACAAGCCTGATCTTTACAAGGACGTCGATCACCAAGCCATTGACCTTCAGCCTGATTTGACTTACCGTGAGAGGCCCATCTGCGTTTTGGATGAGGCTGAGCGACACGCTCAAAGCCGCACCCTCAAGTACTTCAAGGTCCAGTGGAGCAACCACACTGAAGCAGAAGCAACCTGGGAACGTGAAGACTACCTTAGATCCGAGTTTACGTATCTCTTTAAAGCCCAGTTTAGGAATCTCGGGGACGAGATTCTTGTAAGGGGGGTAGGTCTATCACACCTTGCATATTGTAACATTTCATTTGCATTAATAAAGCATAAAAATTTGGACCAACAAAAACTTTTGCATTATTTGACTTTTTATTTGAGCTGGTTCTCTCGCTATGTTTTCAAAGTGCTCTTAAAAGTCAACATAGCTTCACCTTCTGTACTTCATCTCCTTGCCCCAAACTTATGCCCAATGATCATGCCATGTGTGTAGTGAAATATAGTATTTTCTTACAAAAATAATTTGGCCAAATAGTATTTTCAAAAATTAGTTTTCCAAAAACCCCTGAATTGAGGTTTGCACTACAAGTACTTGATTTGGGGTATGAAAATTATTTCAAAGGGTATATTTGAAACCTATTAGATATAGGATTCCCATAAACCACAATAATATAATTTTAAAAGTTATTTTCCTATTTTATTTAAAAGCTTTTTCTTAAGGCCAGAAATGGTCTTTAATAGGGAAAAATTATTTTATGGTTTTAAAAATATTTTACAAAAATCAGGGAGACTCAGTGGGCATATATTTCTCATATATAAGAGTTTCAACACATGGTCATGTTGAAAATATTGGACAAAACCTCCCAAAACCATTTCTGCCCATTTCAAGGATTTGAAATATTTCGATAGGAAATATTTTCATAAAAATCCAAGGAAAATCCAGCAAGTCACAAATGCATATTGTGATCACCTTGCAAAGCCTCATGTCAATCAAGGTCATTTTGGTTTACCAAAATGCCCCAAAACCCTCTCTGACCAGAATCAAATTTGAACAACTTTGTACTACCAACTTTCTCTCCTTGGCCCCAACTTTGGTGAGCATGTTCACATGACCAAATGAGGCCACTACACCAAGTGGTGCATCAAGGAGAAGTGATTTGCTCAACTAGATCTACACAAGTTCATTTCTGCTAATTTCTAGGGTTTACAAAAGTTGCATTGGCAACTTTGCCCAAATAAACTCCAAATTGGTGGAAGTCCCTAATTATATGTGTCATTTCACCCTGAGGAGTATCATGGCAGTTGGAAATCATCTGCTGGCCCAAACCATTATCAAACACCTTCTGCCATTTTTCTAAAAACACCACTTTGACCACTTCCACTAATCTCCATGAGTTCTACTTTTTACCACAGCTCCTCCTAGACCTCTTCTACCTCCAGTAGCTCTCCCCTGGCTTTTGCTCAATGATTAAGGGGTGAAACACCGCCATTTACCTCCCTGGACAGCAACTTCTCTCTCCTTTCCCACCTCCCTCCTCACTCCAGTGGCCACCCAGGGCATCCAATGCCCCTCCCCCATTCTTTACTCCCCCCTAGAGCTACCAGACACCTTTGGCCGTGCCCACACTGCATATAAAATGGCCATGCCGGCCATTTGGGCACTCTGAGGCCTTCCAAGGCGCCCCTTGACCGTAGCCCCGCCAACCACCTCCGGCCACCTCGGGCCTTCCCAGCGCGCCCGACGATCCGCCTCGACGTCCGCAGCATGCTAAGCCCTAGTCCCCCTCTTCCTTCTCCCTCTCCGCCCCGTCATAAGCTGCCTGGCCGCCTGAAGCGCGCTAATAGCGCTGGCCGACACGCTGGCGCCTCTCGACCCTTCCCCGTTCCTCCTCTGCCCCGATCTGAAACTGCCTCCTCCCACTGATCATTTCCCCTCTATCCCCCGCCTCGTTTGCAGCCGGAGTCGACCGGAACGACCACCACCCGAAGCTCCTCCACCGCAAGACCTCGTCGCCAGCGAACCAGGCCACCCCGACGACCGCAACCACATCCACCTGAACGGCGACTCTGCGCTGAGTCCAACAGTGCCATCATCTCACCCCGCCGTGCCTGTCATTGTCGCCATTTGAGACCGCTGGCCCTCTGTTCATGGTCAGAGATGACAAAGGGCCCCTTTGTCATCCTCACCTCTCTCGCCTCTCTCTCTCCTTGGTAGCTGGGCCCCGCCGTCGAAGTTAAAAACTGGCTACAAGGTTGCTCGGCTCGGCTGGGCAGCGTCGGCTAGCTAGGCCGCTGCCAAGGCTGTTCTCGCCCAAAGAGTACAAGGCCCTTTTCCTTTTTTCTTTTCATCACTTTTCCAAAAATTCCACAGATAAAATATTTGTCCAAATAAATTAATTCCAACTCCTAAATTCCTAAAATATTGCAACCTATTTAATGGTGCAACTTTCATTCAAGTCCAACAACCTTTTCTTCACTATAAACATTTAAATGTGATTTTAAGCATTTAAATATACCTTTGGAAATCCATTTCTCCTGTTATGCCACTCCAAATCCAAAACTAAGAATTTTTTCGTTCTTAGTTTTCACCCTAGTATTTTACAAAAATAAGTTGACATTTTTCTGAGCACTTTGACTTTTCTGTTTTTATTATTGTCTTATTTTTCCGTTATTTTCTTGCGACGTTTAGATCCCGTATTTGACGAAGCTGCTGAAGAAGAAGGATGATAAGGATTTGAAGACCTCGAAGAACAAGACAATCAAGGCAAGCAGCCCTTTGCCCATGACACCCCTCTCGTTCATCGGTACCCTTTTTTCGATTGCATGATGATGAAATATGACGGTGGTAAACTTGTTGTGAACCACCACATGATGCATACCCCTACTCATGACTTTACCTTGTTCATGATTGCATTTTCAAGAGACTAGTTGATGCATAATGATGCATATGTACCATGAACTCTTCATGGTTACGTCCTTTCGGAAACCCCATCGGGTGCCCCTAATGCCCTTAGGAGATGTTGAACTAAGGTCACCACTTAAGGAAGAAGTGGTGTACCAAAGAGAGCTTTTGGTGTGTGTTTAAAATGATGGATTAGATTTATGTGTGATTACCGTCCCAACCAAACATGTGCAACCACTCTACCCCTTATGGGACGGGGCATTATTGATTACTTAGGCTGATACTAGCATGGTGCCCACATTACTAGTGACGGGGGTGACTTGAGGTCACTCTTGGGATGGGGTCATGCTTGGATAGGCGGCCATGACTATTTTCACAGGGCACCGGACACACCGTTGGTCCCTTCGTGTATGCGAAATAATGTGAAAAGGGCAGAGTCCCACGATCTTTTGTTTATACACGAGGGTCGTGTATCAACCAGTGGACCCTATGTTAGTGTCTTCTAGGGAAAGGTAATGATCGGGTGCTTCCCCCGAGTACTTGAGGTACTGCGGGATCGTGGATGACACGAAAGCTTCCCGGATCTTGTGGGTAAAGTCATAACCTCTCAGAGTGTCAAACTATTCGAATAGCCGTGTCCACGGTCATGGACAGTTGGGAGGTGCTACTTAAACTATGTCCAGAAATTTTACAAATCACGATGCATGTGTGTGTGGAAAGGAACTATATGTGTCAAGGTGGTGACTTGACATGTTGAATGGCATGGCATTGATTCAAATTCTAATTATGTTGATATCTGTAACTTGTTCTCATGGTTACCCAAGTTCATTGATGCAAGTTGATAGGACATCCCAACTAGCGTGAATCTAGGTTTCTTACTTGTCGTACAATTGCATTGTTACTTTGAACCAAATCATGGGTTGCTTGCGAGTACATTCAAAGTACTCATTGGCTTGCCACTGGTTATTTAATTGGCCAGGCATGGAAGAACCGGAGTTCAAGGAAGTGTTCTTTGGTGACAATCACGCGAACTAGGACGCTTCCCAGTCAGAATGCCTGTAGGGTTAAGGCAGATGGCATGGGTTCTACTTATCGATGAAGATTTCCGCTGCTTGTGTTTTATTTGATGTTCAGCCCTTAAGGCTTTATCAATGTAAGACTTGACCATAATGGTCCTAATTTGTGTAAGACGGCATGTATGGATGTAAGACTCTTGTTATTCAGCTTCTATGTGTTCAGTGAGCATTGATATCTGGGATCACTGTAGACGTGCATTCGGTGATCAGGACTTATGAGTCGGGGTCCCCACATACAAATCTTCTTCAACTTCAACAATCTCGATGCCACTCTTGTTAGATGCCTGATTTTGTAAGTACTTAACAAACTCTGCTCAATTTCTCCATACAAGGCTGTAAATGATAAACATCTAACTGCATTTTATTCCTCTCAGGGGATTAAACACGCAGAGAAGAAAAAGGGAGAGTGTGTATTTCATAGATCCTGAATTAGCAAATGGCACAACAATACATGGTAAGGACCTACGAGACTGGGCCGTTAACACGGTCGTCCGTCTCTTCGAGAACACATCCCATGCAGAATCATTTCTCTAGCCATATCATGAACGATAAGTCAAGTAAACAACCATGCATACACTGATTGTCTTTCAGATTTTGACATAATTTGTAAGTTCATGGCTTTCTTAATATGTAGCAATCACTGGATATTGGTATTCGTTGTTCCAAACAAGAACACAGTTTAGTACATCGATTCTCTCAAAGAGTCAACAAACGCTCAAGATCTGACGCATCTTCAGCAATTCATGGATAGGTATTGAATTCTATGATGTTGAAATTAATTTGAATTCATATCTGGTTTAATAATTGATGTTGTCAAAATTCATCTTCATTTTCAGTGTGCTCGCATTGTGGAAAACTAAACCAGAGAACTTGTTCAAGAGGGAACTATCTCTACAGCACGAGATCGTTTCTTCGGTAACACACCAAAATCCGTTATTTTTGGAAAATTTATCCAACAGACTGCAAATACCTTTTCTTACGCTAGTCAAATGTTCAATCTTTTAAATAAACCTCTTTCTATTTTTTTCCAAAGAAAAAATAATACATCTAACACCGGTTAGGTTGTTCCTAACAGGACAAATACAAGACTAATTATGTACAAAAAATTTCAGTGTCCTCAATAAGAAGCAGGGACCAACCATTGTGGATAGTATGTTTGCAGACACATGATCTCCATCTGCAAATCTGCTGATAGTTGTGACGATCCTCGCGAATTAGTAATAGTAAGTCTATCTTAATTAATATCTTCTACTCCACTCATATGCCACATTCTGATCTAAAACATAATGCAGCTCATCTTAAAACCGAGGACCCCTGAACCGCTCACATCTGATGAATTGTTGATGGTTCGGAGATTTATCAACGACTTCTTCCTGAATCACTACATCAATCCCATTGGTGATAATGAAGATTTCAGCATGCGTTCTCCTGAAACATTGAGTAAGAGTTAGCCTCTAAACATATATGCATGAGTCCATTGTTTTCCATCTGATGAGGTCTTCGTATTACGTACACTATGATTAATTATGTAATTCATATATGTGTGGACAAATCATTGGAATTTAGCTACCATATGTTCAATTGCAATTATTACAAAATCTGATGAATGTTCATCCTGTGGACACTATTTGTTCAATTGAATATTGTGGTGCATTTGCTTTTTGCGTGCCGATTCAAAATGGGATATTTTTGTTTATTTGTTCAATTGAATATTGTGGCGAATTTGCTTTTTGCGTGCCGATTCAAAATGGGATTTTTTGTTTGTTTTTTCAATTGAATATTGTAGCGAATTTGCTTTTTGCATGCCGATTCAAAATGGGATATTTTTGTTTTAACCTGGAAATTGCTCCGCACACGGTTCAACTAAATGAGTGTGTGCGGTCCATGATGAAGTCATGTACCTGAGGTAGGGTCATAGACCTGCCCAAAGGTACCCTCCACAAGGACACTCGCAAGAGAAGCAGCCTTCCAGTCGACCTGGTAGGTTTCCACCCGACAGATTCAAAGACACTCGACCATGAAGACCCACTCGACCACCAGGAGTCCAAGAGCCACTCGGTGCCCAAACGGTCTGTAGTTAAATAGTCTTTATGATCTTAATGGCACTTTATGTAAGGCGTTACCAGTAACGCCTAGCTTTAACGCACCTTAAACCCTCTACATAAGCCACCCCCCTCCACAGGTAGAAGGGTTCGCACCCCTGTAACACATACGCATATAATCCAGTCGATCGCCTCCGGGCTCCGAGACGTAGGGCTATTACTTCCTTCGAGAAGGGCCTGAACTCGTAAATCTCTTGCGTTTACAACTACTCCATAGCTAGGATCTTGCCTCTCCATACCTACCCCCCATTCTACTGTCAGACTTAGAACCACGACAGTTGGCGCCCACCTTGGGGCAGGTATTCTAGCGATTTGTTGGAGAAGTTGGGATTCTTTCGATCTCCTACATCATGGTTTCAGGTGGAGTTCTGGTCGACGGCTACGAGATCCGTCTCGGTGCGCTCACGTTCATCGCCGGCGACTCCGCTTGGCTTCGGAGGCTCCACTCAACGTGGACGCGCTCCCGTCCATGGGCGATGCACTTTCGCGTGTGTCCATGGCGTCCTCCTGCGGCAACCGTCGACCCAGTATGGGTCGGCTCTGCGTTATCTTCACTCCCGGCCTCCCCGGCGCAAGCGTGCCCGGTCGGTCGAGGCTTCAGCGGTGGGTGAGGCATGCGGTGGCCCGCCATCGGCCACCCCCAAGTCGCGGCGATCGAGCCCGACGAATCTCTCTACGGCTTGTTCGACCTGTCGACTGGCTCCGCAGAGACTGCGTCCGAATGCGATAGCAGTGACCCGGCGGCAGAGGTTCTGATGGTCGATGGACCATGCAGTCCCCCCGGATTCACCCGCACCAACGGAGGTGATGGTGGAGGCGATCCGGAGCAAGCCCATGAAGAGTACCTGCCCGATTCCCTCACTTCGCTCCAGAGGGAGGAGCTTTGCCGTTGGAACATGGATGCACTTCACACTCCTATCGTTGGAGAAACCCCCGAGGCTCGTGCCTTGGAGGATGCGCGCTTGGCCAACCTAGCTGAGCGCACTCGACTGGAGAATCTTCAGCGAGTACTCGACGAGCGCACGTGACAAAGGGTTCCAGAATCCAGTTGACGTCAGCTCTTTCAACCGTCAACTCAGGTATATCGAACTCTGATTCAGAATTTAGCAGCTGCCGCCCGTATAGCAGAGTCAATTCAGCCTTCCCATCGGAGGCGGGTAGAGGTTTACAAAGAAATCAGGGATCTGCTCGGCGGCAGGAGATCGAAACTCAGTTGTATCGATCGCGGATGAACAGGGTTCACAACCGATCCGTCGCTGCGAATTCAGTCCGATCGGCCCATAGTCCGAGATCGCCCCGAGGCGTGAGGAACGTGGGGGCGGCGTGATGATCAATACAAGGGCTGCGGCAGTATGAGCACCGATTCGATCGCAATGATCGACGCCGAGTGCCCTCCTCCCCAAGGGTGGATCATACGCTCCTCGGCAGCAGATGATAGACGCCAAAGACACAGTCTTTGGCGAAGAGTTCGGTCGACCCGTGGAACCAGGCTTTGATGCGAGATCTATTATCGCTCAAGGTTTGGTCGACAGAACAGAGCTCACCGAGACGGCCATGATAGAGATGTTCCTTCCAGCAGCAGAGTTCATGTCTCGGGACCAGAGTGTTTCAAAGCAGAGCCATCGAGCGCGGTGATTCCTCCCAACTTCAGGTTGGCGATCGGAGTCGATAAGTTCATCGTGAATCCAAGCCCGACACTTGGCTTGAAGATTATCGAGTGGCTGTTCAGATCGTCGGTGGCAACGATGAAGTAGCCATGAAGCATTTGCCTCTTATGTTGGAGGGTTCAGCCTGTATGGCTGAATCGAGCTTAGCACCAGAAGATTTACACTTGGGAAGATCTTGCCCGAGTGTTTGTCAGACATTTGAAGGAACTTGCAAACCACCAGCAGGATTGACGGAGTTGCGATCGTGTGTGCAAAAGTCGAGTGAAACTTTGAGAGATTATATCCAGAGGTGGAACCCTTTGCACCACACAGCTTGAGAATGTATCGACCACCAGGCGATCTGTGCCTTCAAAGAAGGTGTCAAGAACAGAGAGTTGAGTTTGAAATTTGGTCGAACCGAGATATGACCTCGAGTCGATGATGGAGATTGCCACCAAGTATGCAAATGGTGAAGAAGAGGATCGGCTCCGGAGTGGTAAATATAAATCGGCCGCCAATGGGGCCGGCGGAGGAAATTCCAGTCGGAAAGAGAAGCGCAAAGCCGAGCCAGCCGCTCCCGGAGAGGCCTTGGCGTGACCCTGTGAAAGTTCAAGGGGAAACCCAAGGGTCCTTGGAACCCCAAGAAGGTGAAAGACCAGGATGGAAACGATGTGTTGGATTTGCCATGTCATATTCATACAAAGAAAGATGAAGAGGGTAAACTCATTTACCCGAAACATACCACTCGACAAATGTCGGCTCTTGATTCAAGAGTTCCAAGGAAACAGCTCAAGGATAAGGATAAGGAAATGACAAAGTTGAGGACAGAGATGGCGGTGATGGTGGATATCTCCAGTCAATTCCACCTCGATGATTTTTGCCGACGCCGAAGAAGAAGTCGATTGAAGGTTATCAATCGGAAGTGAACTTGGTTGTCTGGACGACTCCCAATTATCTGAAATGGTCCTGCATCGCCATCACATTCGACACCGATCACCCGACGACATTGCCACCCCGGGAGGCAAGCATTGGTGGTCGACCCGGTTGTTGAGGGCACTCGGTGACCAAAGTCCCGATGGATGGTGGTAGTGGCTTGAACATATTATACGCGGAGACGTTGAAAGGGATGGGCATTCCGATGTCCGCACTCGATTACCAAGAATATGAGCTTCCACGGAGTCATTCTCGAAAGAAGGCTGAATCACTCGCCAAATTGCTCTTGATGTAGTTTTTGGTGATTCAAGCATTTCGAAAGAAAAGTTGACCTTTGAGGTCGTGGATTTGCAGAGCGCTTATCACGCTATTCTAGGAAGGCCATCTTATGCACGTTTCATGGCCCAACCATGTTACGTGTATCTTAAATTGAAGATGCCTGGTCCCAAGGGCGTGATCACCATCACGGCAATCGGAAGAAAGCGAAGAGTGCTTCCAGAAGGCTCTAAGATCGCCGATGCTCGGTTGGCGTGGTAGAGCTACAAGAGTATCAAAAAGCTGCAGATCCGAGTGATTTGTTGCGAGCTAAGAAGTTCGCCACTGAGTCAACATTTCAATCATTGGTGAGACGAAACAGGTTCACATTCACCCGACGAATCCCAATGCTGCTCCGACCAACATCTCAACAACACTCGACTCAAAATAGGAAGAAGCGCCATCCAGTTCCTCCGTGAGAACTAGGACATCTTTGCATGGAAGCTCACGACATGCGGGTGTTCCTGTGGGCTGGCTGAGCATCGCCACGAGTCCACCCAAAATTCAAACCGTTAAAGAGTATCTTGGCGGTCCGCCCGTAAGAGAAAGGCCATTGGCGAGGAGGTGGCTCGGCTCTTAGCAGCAGAGTTCATCCGAGAGATCTACCACTCCGAGTGGCTCGCCAATGTCGTCATGGTTCCCAAGAAGGACAAGTCGTTGCGCATGTGCATCGATTTCAAGTATATCAATCGCGCCTGCCCGAAAGATCATTTCCCTCTTCCTCGCATCGACCAAATAGTCGACTCAACTGCGGGATGTGAGAGGTTGTCTTTTTAGACGCCTATTCCGGTACCATCGATCCGTCGCATGGACCCGATGAGAATAAAACAGCGTTCATCACTCCATTCGGGTGCTTCTGTTATGTCACCATGCCATTCGGTCTCAAGAATGCCGGAGCCACATTCATGAGGATGATTCAGAAGTGTTTGCTCACTCAAATCAGTCGGAATGTGGAAGCATACATGGATGATATAGTGGTCAAGTCACGAAAGGGTTCCGACCTGTTGACTGACCTTGCTGAAACATTTGCCAATCTCAGGAGGTATGATATCAAGCTTAACCCATCAAAGTGTACATTTGGAGTTCCTGGTGGAAAGTTACTCGGTTTTCTCGTTTCTAAGCGAGGAATTGATGCTAACCCTAAAAGGTTGGCACCATACTCGAATGAAGCACCGTATGCGTGCACGATGTCTAGAAACTTCTTGGATGCTTGGCCGCTTTAAGTCGATTCATCTCTCGCCTCGGTGAAAAGGCATTGCCTCTTTACCGATCGATGAAGAAGTCGACAAGTTCGAGTGGAATCCGAAGTCGATGCAGCGTTTGCGAGCTCAAAGCTCGCTCTCCACCAACCGGTGCTTGCTGCCCCAATCAGCAAAGAGCCTTTGCTGCTTTACATTGCAGCCATCGGACAAGTCGTCGATCACCGTATTTACGGTCGGCGAAAGGAAGAAGAAGGAAAAGCCTTCAAAGTTCAACGCCCGGTTTATTATCTTTCAAGCATCGACCCCATCAAAGCAAAGATACCTCACTATCGAAGCTTGTTTATGGGATCTATATGACCACGAAGAAGGTTGCTCATTATTTCTTCGATCATTCCATTACGATCGCCGACGCCTTTGTTGGAAATTCTTCATAATAGAGATGCAAGCTGGTTGAGTGGCAAATGGGCGATTGAACTCCTTCCCTTGATATCAAATTCGAGGCAAAGAAACCCATCAAGTCCCAAGCAATAGCAGATTTCTCGCCAAGTGGATGAACAGCAGCTTCGACTCAAGTTCACTCAAACACCGGACTATGTTTTTCGACGGTTCCAAGATGCTGAACGGTTCAGTGCGGGGTTGTATTGGTTTCCCCGAGGAGATAGGCTCAAATATGTTCTCCAGATTCACTTTGATTCTTCCAACAACGAAGCAGAATATGAAGCACTCTGTATGGGTTGCGCATGGCCATTTCACTTTCGGCGTTCGTCAGCCTTATGGTCTATGGCGACTCGGATCTGGTTGTTAATCAAGTGATGAAGGAGTGGGATGTCGAAGCCCGCTATGACAAGTTATTGTAATGCAGTGAGAAAGCTGGAGAAGAAATTCGAGGGTTAAAGCTTCATCATATACCCCGATGAAAAATCAAGTCGAGGATGATTTGGCGAAGATAGGATCCAAAAGGGAAGCCATTCCCAGAATGTATTTTTGAGCACATTCATGCACCTTGATGCAGGAGGATCCTTTCACCAAGAAGCCCGCAGCAAAAGAGTGCCAATGATCCGGTGAAGTTGAGGTCCCAGCCGTGGTCGACCTAATTATGGAAGTGGTGGTCATCACTCCCGATCGACAAATGTCGTACATCGCATATATCCTAAGGAAAGAGCTCCCAGAGAATGAAGAAGAGGCTCGACGGATCATCCGACGATCCAAGGCCTTTTAAAGGATCAAGGGACAGTTGTTCGAGAAAGTGTGATCGAGTCGGCCGAAGTGTATCACGCCGGAAGAAGGTCGATAATTTTGAGGATATCCACTGGGACCTGCGGCCATCATGCGTCCTCTCGGACCATTGTGGCTAAAGCATACCGAAGGGATTTTACCGCCGAAAGCAAATGAAATGGCAGAAGAAATAGTTGACAAGTGTGAAGGATGTCGGTTCTATTCCAACATGTCGCACAAGCCCGCCTCAGCCTTGAAGACCATTCCACTCATCCGCCCTTCGCTGTTTGGGGATTGGACATGATTGGGCCGTTGAGAATCTGGCGTAAGCGGCTTCACTCATTTGCTAGTAGCAATCGACAAGTTCACCAAGTGGATCAAGCCAAGCCCATCAAGAACCTCGATGCATGCATCGCTATCGGTTTCATCGAGAGTTGATATTCAGATATGGAGTTCGTGATAGCATCATCACCGACAATGGGTCAAACTTTGATAATGACAAGTTCAAAGCCTTCTGCACCTCTCAAGGCACGCGGGTCGACTATGCTTCAGTGGCTCATCCTCAGTCGAATGGACAAGTAGAACGAGGAAACGGCCTCATTCTCAAAGGGCTGAAACCACTGCTGATGTGTGATCTCAAGCACGCAGCAGGAGCTTGGGTCGATGAACTTCCATCAGTTCTCTGGGGATTGAGGACCACTCCTAATCGGTCGACTGGGAGAACTCCATTCTTCCTGGTCTATGGAGCTGAAGCGGTTCTGCCGAGTGACCTGCTTCACAATGCGCCTCGAGTCGAGCTATACTCTGAAGAAGAAGCGGAACAAGCGTGGCAAGATGCAGTCGACCTCTTGGAAGAGGAGAGAGAAATGGCCCTGATCCGCTCGACTATCTATCAGCAAGACTTGCGTCGATTCCATGCCAGAAATGTGAAGAGTCGAGCCGTCCAAGAGGGAGATTTGGTCCTCCGAGTGGATCAACAGAAACCACACAAGCTCGCCCCCACTTGGGAAGGTCCCTTCATCATCACAAGAGTCCTCCACAACGGAGCATATCATCTCTACAACGTTGATCGCCAGATCGACGAGCCTCGAGCTTGGAACGCGGAGCTGCTCCGCCCCTTTTACACTTAAAACTCACTTGGTTGAGATGTAATAAAAGTACTTTTGTAGTTTGTTTATCTAAGACAAGAATGTTATAATTTTCCCAGTGATTGTTATTGATTTTTGTTGAAATTTCCCCCAGTGGGTGGCTTAGTTGTGAATCCGGTTCGCCTAAGTTTGTAGAAAAATCCTTTCCGAGTGCGAGCCAGTCTCTCACTCGGGGGCTTAGCTGCGAATCCGCTTCGCCTAAGTATTCAAAATCCTACCGAGTGGCGAGCCAGCCTCCCACTCGGTGGCTTAGCTGCAGTCCAAGCACTCGCCTAAGTATTCAAAATCCTACCGAGTGGCGAGCCAGCCTCCCACTCGGAGGCTTAGCTGCAGTCCAAGCATTCGCCTAAGTATTCAAAATCCTACCGAGTGGCGAGCCAGCCTCCCACTCGGAGGCTTAGCTGCAGTCCAAGCACTCGCCTAAGTATTCAAAATCCCACCGAGTGGATGAGCCAGCCTCCCACTCGGAGGCTTAGCTGCAGTCCAAGTACTCGCCTAAGTATTCAAAATCCTACCGAGTGGAGAGCCAGCCTCCCACTCAGAGGCTTAGCTGCAGTCCAAGTACTCGCCTAAGTATTCAAATCCTACCGAGTGGTGAGCCAGCCTCCCACTCAGGGGCTTACAACAGCCCAAGGATTCACTTTAACATCCAAAATAATAAAAATCCTACCGAGTGGAGAGCAAAGCTCCCACTCGGGGACTTAGCTGCAGCCCAGTGCTCGCCTAAGTAATAGAAATCCTACCGAGTGGAGAGCTAACCTCCCACTCGGGGGCTTAGCTGCAGCCCAGTGCTCTCCTAAGTAATAAAAATCCTACCGAGTGGAGAGCAAACCTCCCACTCGGGGGCTTAGCTACATCCCAGTGCTCGCCTAAGTAACAGAAATCCTACCGAGTGGAGAGCAAACCTCCCACTCGAGGGCTTAGCTGCAGCCTAGTCCTCGCCTAAGTAATAAAAATCCTACCGAGTGGAGAGCAAACCTCCCACTCGGAGGCTTAGCTGCAGCCTAGTGTTCGCCTAAGTAATAGAAATCCTACCGAGTGGAGAGCAAACCTCCCACTCGGGGGCTTAGCTGCAGCCTAGTGCTCGCCTAAGTAATAAAAATCCTACCGAGTGGAGAGCAAACCTCCCACTGGGAAGCTTAGCTGCAGCCCAGTGCTGGCCTAAGTAAGGAATTCATCCCAATCCGCAAGGACGACGAGGTGCAGGTCGACTGCTACCTCCTCCTTCGGAGCTTCACCACAAGTACAACGTGCGGTCCATCCCAATCCGCAAGGACGACGAGGTGCAGGTCGACTGCTACCTCCTCCTTCGGAGCTTCGCCACAAGTACAACATGCAGTTCATCCCAATCCGCAAGGACGACAAGGTCAGTCGCAGTCTGTGTTCCATCTCTACCTGCAGGATAGATGAAGCACAAGTCGACTGGAATTTCAACGGAATATCTTCCGAATGAGGAATAAAGTTCTCTCGAAGGCAAACAAAGCATGTTAAAGGAAAAATCAAGTTCGGATAAACGTCCTACGGATCCAAAGGTGCTCAGGCGTTAAGCCTGTTAAAGTTTATCGGTTACAAAAACCACTCAGCATTCCGAGGCAAATTTAAAGTGGGACTTAGAAGTTTTTACTCCTCCCGGAGGACCTGGAAGGTGCAACAAACTGGTCGAGGTCGATTCCGCCGGCAATACGGGTAGCAGCAGCGATGAAAGTCTCCATGAAAGATCCAAGTCGTGCTTCCCGGTATTGGCAACCTTGAGAGACACCAGCTTGTCCTCTTGCGCTTCTTTGCAAAGGGACACGAACCGAGATAGAGCAACATCAAGACCACACCGCGAAGACTTTTCCATTCTTGCACTCGACTTGGAATCTCATTCACCGAGTCATCGTGGATTCAAGGTCATTCTCAAGAGTCTGCTCGACAGAGAGTCGAGTCGATCCGCGACATCGCAACTTTCAATCGAGCAAGATAATCCACCACGCTAGCAATGCGAGACTCAAATCGGAGCACATTCATAGCAGCCGTCCTTCACGGGAGAGTTGATGGGGTCCAAGCTGGTTTCCACTGATTGGTTTCTTCTTCAAAGTTTTGGCAGAATTCTGAAAACACAGCTCGGACTCAAAATAACGATCATGTGATGAGCGGTGAGAGCAAGACAATCGGGTAAAAGAGATTACCTTCAAGCATGAGAAACAGCTTCTTGGTGAGCCCTCCAAGATAAATCTCCGTGTCGTTTCTCTTCCCGCCAGTTAGCCAGCCTTGTCGATGTAACAATCTTGTCGTTCTTCATCGACTAACTTCCTTGTTAGCAGCGTCAAGAGCGGCTTTCAGCTTGGCATTTTCATCTTCAAGTTTGTCGACCGAGGCAAGCTTCTCATCATGAGCTTTGTTTTCTCCAAAGCATATACTCAGGCTCTCTGCAAGGTCAAGGTCCTTCTTCTTCAAAGTCTCTTCCAGGTTTATCTCGCAAAGCAACAATGAGAACAGAGTTGAGAATGAACAGAAAAACAAAGGCGTCGTCAAAAATTCTCACCAGCCATACCTTTTGCTTCATCCTTTGCTTCTCGCAAATTCTCCCGAGCAAGCTTCAAATCGAGGTTGAGCTGGATCTGCTTGTTCTCTAATCTCAAGATAGCGAGCCACAAGCTCGCAAGATTTCTACAAAGAGTCAACCAACGAAAGACATCAAAGACAGATCACTTCGGAGTGATTAAGGAAAAACAGTAGCATTTCTAAGACTACAATCGAATCAAAACATTCGACAAGAGTATCGGGACTACACCAGTGGTGCACTCAGCGTGTTCTCACTGGTTTGCCAATTTGGTTCGACCAACACCAAAAGAGGCAAAAGGTTATGATTCTAAAACCATGGCTAATTGTCGTGGTCACCGCAGTAAAAAACAGTTCTTTAGACTATAGTCGATCGCACGCAATGACCATAGTCTTGGGATTACACCTGGGTGCACTTAGCGTGCCCCACCGGTTTACGGTTCCATTCGACATGGTCCGCCCGGTCGAGTGAAGAAGTTCACAACATAAAGACTATAGCCGATCGCACGCAATCGACCATAGTCTCGGGGACTACACCGGTGGGTGCACTCAGCGTGCCCCACAAAGTTCAATCGACACACCCACCCAGTGGGTGTACAGATATGGAAATCTCCAGAAGGAAGCAGTTTCAGGTAGCATATCCTAACAAAGCAAGCAATGATTGACTTACTTGGACATTGCTCTGGAGAGCTGAACTAGCATCATAGGCCGCCTAACTAGCCTCTCGGACCGCTTTCACTTGCTCCATCATGATCCCTGCCTGGCGTATGGCCTCCTTAGCAGCACTCACTTGGTCTTAGGGACGTGGTGTATAGCAAAGAGAGATGGTGGATCAGCAATCGGACGAAGTCGGTCGGGACTTGTTAGCGGTACAACGAAGACACGAAGCCGAGTGGGGTTGCCTCCTCGAAATCAGCGCCTCAGAATCGCCGTGGATCGAGCAGCCTTGCCCGTGAGCACTTTCTTGTTCTTCCTCTTCCTCAATGGCGCTTCCTCGTCATCATCGGGAGATCAATGACGGAGGCGGAACTATAAGAAAGATTGAAGTAAACATGGAAGTCCAATCGACTAAAAGCTCCAATGACTAAAAGCGAAACCTCGAGATCTTACCAAGGTTGGAGGTGGCAGCATCCTCCATTTCCGATCTTCGTGCTTGGCTGAAGTCTCGAGGTACCGGCTGTAGATTTCAAGAATCGGCTGATCACCATCAAGTCGACCAAAAGTTCACTCATGATTGAATAAGGAAATACAAGGTTCTGTTGGTTACCGGAGATGGTGGGGATGACCATTCGCATCTTGGGCAGGGCCTTCACGGCTTTGACGACGTTGCTCGAGGTTGCTTGGCGGTTTCTCGGTCGGCGCAGGGAAGTTGTCCTAGGTCGCCGTCGACCGCCCGATGGGCACAACAGCTTTATCTGCGCCCCGCCGCGGGTCATCGTCAACTTGACCTTCCTCCGAGAGAGGAGGATCGACGCCTTCCTCCTCTTCTTCCTCCTCCTCCTCTTCATCAGAGCTATCATCCTCCTCATTCTCCTCGCCATTGGACTCCCATTCCTCCGGACTTTCACCTCCACTTCCTTCTTCTTCTTCGACTGTTTCCTGCGCCCCGTTGGGCATTGAGTACATCTCAGTGGTGACCTAGAAGACAACAAAACAAGGCGAAAGTCAGTCGACGAATTGGCATCAAAACAGAATGAATGCAGTAGAATTACAGTCGGAGATAAGTGGTTATACCTTGTCTGGTTCGTAACTCTGGTCGAGTGGTGGAATCCTCCTAGCTCCGCGAGCGTTGTCTTTGTTTCCTGTGATGGCAGTCATCCACTTCTCTAGCGTGGCGTCATCGACCTCCTCTGGATGGACCCGAGTGGTATCATCCGTACCAGAGTACATCCACATCGGATGACCTCGGTATTGGAGTGGCTGAATACGCCGTCGGAGGAAAACCTCCAGGAGATCCATGCCGGTCACCCCGTCGCGAATAAGCTGGACTACACGCTCCATCAGCAACTTTACTTGGGCCTTCTCCTCTGGTAACACCTTCAGGGAAGATGGCTTGTTCACTCGACTCATGGAGAAAGGAGGGAGCCCAGTCGACTGCCCCGACGTCGGCTGGTCTTGGCAGTAGAACCAGGTTGACTGCCACCCTCTAACCGAGTCAGGGAGAGTCATAGCTGGAAAGGCGCTCTTCCCCCTCATCTGGACCCCGAGCCCCCCACACATCTGGATTACTTGGGTCCTCTCGTCTTTCGGGTTCGTTTTCTTCATCGTTTGAGAGCGACAGGTGAATATGTGCTTGAAGAGACCCCAGTGCGGTCGACAACCCAAGAAGTTCTCGCATAGCGAAATGAAAGCAGCAAGATAGACAATGGAGTTTGGAGTGAAATGATGGAGTTGCGCTCCAAAAAAGTTCAAGAACCCCCGAAAAAAGGATTTGGCGGCAGAGAAAACCCCCGATCTACGTGGGTGGCCAGGAGGACACACTCACCCTCTTCAGGCTGTGGTTGCCACTCCGTACCCGGAAGCCTCGCCGACCCATGGGGGATCAGTCCTTCATTGACCAGATCGGCGAGATCCTTCTCGGTGATGGTCGAGCGGATCCAATCTCCTTGGACCCAGCCTTGCGGCAGTTTGGACCGCGAAGAGGATCCGCCTGACGGGCGCCTCCCTTGGTTTTCGCCGCCGCCTTCTTCACCCGTTCCAGGGCTGCGGTCTTCTCCTTCACCATGGTCGCCGGCGAAGCAAGTACCGAGTTGCGGCGCTGGACAGGCGAAGAGCGCAGCGAGAAGGTTTGGAGGCGGAGGGGGGGAGAAGATTGAGGTCGCACTGTTCAAAATGCCCTGTCCAACGCTTTATATGGAGCCGCTTCCGAGTGGCTGACCGGTAGGCCCAGGCAATCCCGTCACAATCCTGCAACAGGCATGCACACGATACGTGGCGAAAAAGACGGCGCGAAGATCGAGGCGTCATCGTATTATCCCATCCGAGTGCCGCAGTTTTCTCGCAAGCGCTTCCCAAAATAGCAGATTTCCTCCGACCCGTCGCTCGGAAATCCTCAAGTTCACGGAGTTCACTCGACAAACGTGAAGAATGGATCAAGGTGACTGAAAGAGAAGTTGATGCCATCACTAAAAGGTCGTTGATCCAGAGTAAGACACACTCGCAACACGAAGAACAGGTCGGAAAGATTATCAACTCCTTCCTCACTCAAACCTCGATCCATTCGGGGCTAATGATGAAGTCATGTACCACAGGGTAGGGTCATAGACCTGCCCAAAGGTACCCTCCACAAGGACACTCGCAAGAGAAGCAGCCTTCCAATGACTGGTAGGTTTCCACTCGACAGATTCAAAGACACTCGACCATGAAGACCCACTCGACCATCGGGGAGTCCAAGAGCCACTCGGTGCCCAAACGGTCTCAGTAGTTAAATAGTCTTTATGATCTTAATGGCACTTTAAGTAAGGTGTAAGTGCATCTAGTGCCCTTAGTGATTTTGGTGTATTGAAGACTTATAGGTTAAGGAACTAATGCGTTTGTGAGTGTACAGGTCTATAAGTCTATGAGGAGTTTGATATTTACAGAGAAAGTCGACCCTAAAATGAAGTTCTTGTTGAAGACTTTGATATTTTGAAGACTTTACGAAGACTTTGAAAGTGAAGAAATTGGTGTGACCTTGAAGACTTGGTATTCATTTGAGGAACATGAAGCGTGAAGACTTTTGTTTTCGTAGTTTCATTTTCTCTTTCTTGAGTCATAGGAAACACCGTCTTTGTTAAAGGGGTCGAGGAAATACTAAGGAAAAATTTCCATGTGATGCTCAACTCAAAATCCTACACCTACCAATCCCTTGAGTGAAGCCTTTGGAAATCTCATACAGTTCAGTCAATTTCTTGATGTGAGAGGAAGTTCTTACAGTCGTTGAGAATTTATTCGACCGAGGAGTTAGGAATTCGCCAGTCGGATTGCCTACGATGAGAACATGATATACGAGGAATTTGAGATTCAAATTTCCGACCGTTCTTGTCTTCTTGCATGGCTGTCCCAAAATATCTTATCCACCTAACGGTCATATCATTGAAGGGCATTTATGTCTTATCATGTCGGGCTGCTCCCTAGGCTATAAATAGCCGCCCCTACAACCACTAGCTGGTTGGCTGCTCGAGAGAACTTGACACTTGTCATTTGAGAGCAACCCATCCTCCGAGGACTTTGGCGAAAATCATCGAGTGAGGAAAACCCAAAACCAAACCCTACAAACCCAAAGTGATTGAGCATCATGAAGAGATTGATCCTGCGTGGATCCGGCGCTTATTACCTTTGAAGACTGTGCTTCTTCCAGACGGTTAGGCGTCATGGTCTAGAGCATCAAGAGGAATTGTGGATCGCCGAGTGACCAAGTCTGTGAAGGTTTGGAAGTCGCTGAAGACTTACCACAGTGATTGGGCGAGGTGCATGTGACCTTAGTTCAAGGAGAATCTGGTGAGGACTTGGTGTCTGAGCTGCGTGCTCAGCGGATTGGGTGTCCGGGACTGTGTGTCCTCGAGTTTAAATACTCAGCCGCTCCAACCAGACGTACAAGCCGAGACAACAGTTGGAACTGGTCTACCAAATCATTGTCTTCACCAACCTAACTGGTTCTATTTCCTCAACCCTTTCATTTCCTCATTATTGTGTTGAGTGTTTGTTCATATCTGTGTTTGAAGACTTTGGTGAAGACTTTCTCAATTTCCTCAGTTCAATTTCTTGATCTGTTTGTCTTCATCTTGTGCTATCCTGTGTTTACGCTTTCGTACTCTTTGTTTGTCTTCATTTCATCATGATGACCATGCCGCATTCTCTTATGCTTACTCTGAGTACTTATTCCGCTGCAAGTAGTTCTTTGCTAAGGAATTTCCTCACCGCAAATTCCTCGATGAAGAATTCATAAAATCGCCTATTCACCCCCTCTAGTCGATATAACGCACTTTCAATTGGTATCGAGCAAGGTACTCCCTTGTTACGTGTGATTTTAGTTTAACCACGGAGTTTTAGTTATGTCGACCGCAGGTATGATCAAGGTCTCAGCAGGGTGTCCTATCTTTGATGGGACGGACTACCCCTCTTGGAAGAACAAGATGCGAATGCATCTTGAGGCAATTGACAACGATCTACGGTATGTTGTGGAAAATGGTGTTCCCTCGGTCACACCTTCTCACGAATGCTGCCGATGTGAAGAGATTCAAGCAACTCGATTCTCAAGCGAAGAATATCATATGTGGCCATCTGAGCAAATGACAATATGGAAGAGTGAGTGCTTTGGAAACTGCCAAGCTCAGCTGGGACAAGCTGTCCAAAGTAAATGAAGGAGTCTCAACTCAGCGTGACTCTCGAGTTGATGTTCTTCGCAATCTCTTCAACCGCTTCAAAAGACTCGACAACGAAAATGTTCAACAAACCTTCGATCGCCTCACTGACATCTCAAATGAGCTTCAAGCACTTGGCGCCACTGACATCACTGACCATGAGGTGGTGAAGAAATTATTGAGATCGCTTGATTCCTCATTTGATACTCGCGCGATGATACAAGCGTCTTGACTACAAGTCACTTGATCCGGTGATATCCTCGAGAGGCTAAATACTCATGAGTTCGACTTCTTTCAAAAAGAGATCTCTATGGTTCTAGCTATGGAAAACACGTGCCACGAAGGCCAAGGCTGTATGCGAATCTGAGTGTGAAGACTCGGTAGTAGCCTTGGAGATCTGAAGAATTAGGCCAGGAGCTAGCACTGCTCGTGAAGAAATTCAGAAGTTCTCAAGGCGTGGTCGCTTTGGAAAATCCTCAAGAAGTAGTGATTCCTCATCCGGTGACTATAAGAAGACTTTGTCACAAATGCAAGAAACCTGGTCACTACATCCAAGATTGTCCTCGATGGGAAAAGGAATTAAAGAAGAAGAAACACAAGGATTACAGTTCTGATGACGCGAAGAAGAAGAAGAAATCATCGAAATCTTCATCATCAAAATCCTCAAAGCCTTCTTCTCACAAGAAGAGCAGCTCCAAAAAGGCTCGGGCATTCATTGGCAAGGAAATGGACTCTGAAGCTGAATCTGAGGAATATGAGGAAGAGGAGGCATCGAAGAATCTGAGTGCGGTGTGGCGAGTCTAGCTCTCGCTCATTGCTTTCGTCGACAAGTCCATCTTCAACTCTGAAGAAAATGACCTCACCAACAAAGCTGATGAAGATAGTGATGACTACGCTCCCACCTATTGCTTCATGGCAAAGGGTGCCAAGGTACTCAAATATACCTCCTCTGAATCTAGTGAAAATGAATCTGATGAAGATCTAAAGCCCGGTTACTCAAAACTTGCTAAGATTGCTGTAAAACAACAAAGGGCTTTAGAAAAGGTTCAAAACATGCTAGATAAGAGTGATGATATGTTAGGTGAAGAAATGGATCGCACTAAAGCCACGATTGAAAATCTTGAGACTTGATCTAGGTTTGACAACCTTCAAGGTCATCATAACACTCTCTTATCGATCATGAGAAACTTTCTTATGAATTTCTTCAAAAAAGCAAGATCTTGAGAAGCTAAGAGTGAGTTATGAAGATCTTGAAGGGCGCGATTCATTACTTGCTCAACAAATCAGCGCTTCTCGGGAAGAATTTGTTCCTCCATGCTTAAAGTGCATTGAGCGTGAATCGCTAATTCTTCACTGAATGTTCAAATGCTTCAACTGTTACAAATTCTTCACCTGCCTCTGCTATCACTAATTCCTCATCGAGGACATTGCTAGTATCCTTGACGATGCAGGGCTGAAGGAATTGTATATGACGAGCATGTACAAAAGCCTCAAAGGGCATCAGACTCTTTGTGATGTGCTTAAAAGCAGATCCTCAACAGGAACCCTAGGAAAGAGGTATTGCCTTTGAGAGGAAACTCAATCTGATGGAACATATTGGAAGCTTTGAGCGGTATCCCAAAACCTCATGGGTTGCTGCAAAGGGACCTCCAGTTGATCCATCTAACTTATCTGGCTTTACATGCGAATCTCCTCATTCTTACGATGAGTCATTTGACTCAACTATAAACTGTTCAAAAATCAGAATGGTGAAGTATTTGCTAGATATGTTGGCACTAAGCTGCAGAGCGGTTCCCCTATGAAGAAAATCTGGGTTCCCAAGAAGTGCCTTGAAAGTCTTGGTGAATGTCCTCATGACACCACTGTGAAGAATAGGAACCCCAGATCAAACTCTTCATATGGACCAAATTCTTCATATGGATCCAAGTCCTCATCGGACCAAATTCCTCACATGGATCAAATTCCTCAAAGGATCAAAGTCCTCATATGATTATCATCGTGCTAACAACTCTGTTTACGAGGTAGAGCTAAGGGCTATGAATATGTGCATTATTCTTCAAACCAATATGTTCATAAGTCCTCGAAGAATTTCTCTGCTTATTCATATGCTTACCTAACCCCTCTTATGTGAAACGAAATGGTTTGGCCTCTATGCCACCATTCTCATATGGTGCTTTCATGAGTGATGAACTCTTTGCCACCCCTTGAGATGTGGGTGGTGAAGAAAAGAACTAACCTCTTCTGCAGGGTCAGGTCTCGGGCGTGCTTTAAGCGTCTGAAGAATTTCTTTGGGGCACGACAAAATGCACGAAAGGGCGCAGAGCTAATCATGATGAAATGAACTTTCATTTCACACGTCCTCATCTTGCTTATCTCATTATCTTGGTGATGAAATTCATCGATGAACTTGATATCATATTCTTCAGCGATGAAGTATATGAGATCGTAAGTTATACTAATTCATCTGCGGGATGATCAACCCAAAGCCCTTGAGTGGGTTCTCGATAGTGGATGTACAAATCACATATTGGTGACAAGAATCTATTGATGGATGCTCCTTATCACCGTCACATCTGAAGCATATCATCTTTCTTGACAAAGGCAAAAGTCGGTATTGGGTCTTGGTAAGGTTGCGATCTCTAAGGACATACACATGGACAAAGTCATGCTTGTTGAGTCCTTAGGATACAACCTCATGTCGATCTCAATGCTTTGTGATCTTGATATGGTTGTTATCTTTGGCAAATATCGTTGTGTTGTGATTATGGAAGCTGACAATTCCAAAGTCTTGAAGGCTTTAGGAGAGGAGACTTGTATATTGTTGATTCTCTCTGAGGACCACAACCAGCCGTGTGTCTACTTGCAAAAGCTTTGAAGGCTGGCTATGGCATCGGCGACTTAGTCACATGAGGCATGAGGAATTTGAACACGCTTGCAAAGAAGAAGCATGTCATTGGCATTGAGAATGTCAAATTCCTCAAGGATCACTTGTGTGGAGCTTGTGAAGCTGGAAAAATGACCAAGGCCAAGCATCCAGTGAAGACTATCATGACCACTACTCGTCCCTTGAATTGCTTCACATGGACCTCTTTGGTCCTAATCATTACTCAGCTGTCACTAATGATGCATCTCTATATGGCTTTGTTATTGTTGATGATTACTCTCGTTACACATGGGTACACATTGTTACTTACAAAAATCAAGTGCAGGAAGTCTTCAAGCGATTTTCCTCGAGGGCTTCAACTAACTTTGGTGTGAAGATCGGACACATCGGGAGTGACAATGGAACTGAGTTCAAGAATTCGGTCTTGATGCCTATCTTGATGAACTTGGTATTACTCATGAGTTATCTGCTCCCTATACTCCTCGGCAGAATGGCGTCGTGGGCGCAAGAACAGAACTCTTGTTGAGATGGCTCGCACTATGCTTGATGAATACAAAACGCCTAGTCGTTTTGGATTGATGCAATTGATCTGCGTGCCACATCATCAACAGTATATCTTCACAAATTCTTCAAGAAGACTGCCTATGAACTCCTCAGCGACAAGAAACCCAATGTAAGTTATTTCAAAGTCTTGATTGCTAAATGCTGGATTAGAGATCCTCATCACAATTCTAAATTTGCACCGAAAGCACATGAAGGTTTATGCTTGGTTACGGAAAGGACTCGCACACCTCTGAGTCTTCAACATCGCTCTTCACAAGATTGTTGACCTTGTAGATGTGCGGTTCGATGAAACTAATGGCTGCAAAGAGAGCACCTACCTACATGTTAGATGAACCAGCTTTGAGGAATCTATCAAGTTCAAGGCAGCGAGGATGTCATTCCTCTTGAAGAATCTGCTGAAGAATTCATTCCGATCTGTGAAGAACGTCGGTGATGCACTGAAGATAATCTTTGAAGACAATGGTCTTGAGGAAAATGATCAAATTCCTCGGCGACAACCAGCTCATCCTCGCGTTGCAAAAGAAGTACAAGTTGACAAGATCATCGATGACATTGAAGCGCCAGGTCCTCTCACACGCTCAAAAGCTTCACATTTATCTAACTTTTGTGGGCACTATGCTTTTGTCTCTATCACAGAGCCCACTAAGGTAGATGAAGCATTTCGGAACTGAGTGGATTCAGGCCATGCAAGAAGAATTACATCGATTCGAGCTCAACAATGTCAGGAACTGGTCAAGCGTCCAGATCCTCGCAAGCATAATATCATTGGCACAAAGTGGATCTACCGCAACAAGCAAGATGAAAATGGCCTTGTGGTGAGGAATAAGGCACGACTTGTAGCTCAAGGCTACACACAGGTTGAAGGAATTGATTTCGATGAAACTTTTGCACCTTGTTGCTAGACTTGAGTCTATTCGCATATTACTCGCCTATGCTAACCATCACAATATCACTTTATATCAAATGGATGTGAAAAGTGCATTCCTCAATGGTAAGCTTGAGGAAGAAGTATATGTTGCTCAACCCCCAGGTTTTGAAGATCCAAAGAATCCCGACAAAGTCTTGAGACTCAACAAGGCCCTCTATGGTCTCAAACAAGCCCCCAGGCGTGGTATGATACATTGAAGGAATTCTTCGTGAAGAATGGCTTCACACCAGTTCACTCGACCCTACTCTCTTTACTAAATCATATGATGGTGAACTGTTTGTGTGCCAAATATATGTTGATGATATTATCTTTGGCTGTCTTGACCAACGTTATAGTGATGAATTTGCCTATATGATGAGTGAAGAATATCAAATGTCTATGATGGGAGAGTTGAAATTCTTCTTAGGTCTTCAAATTAAATCAACAACACAATGGCATATTCATATCTCGGAGAAATACCTCAAAGATGTCTGAAGAAATTGGCATGCAAGATTGCAAAGGCGTCAAAATTCCTATGCCCACAAATGGCCATCTATGCCTTGATGAAAATGGTATTGACTTGATCACAAGGTATACCGCTCCATGATTGGTTCTCTATTGTACTTATGTGCATCTAGGCCAGATATAATGCTTAGTGTTTGCATGTGTGCCCGATTTCAAGCTACACGAAGGAATCACACCATAAGGCTGTGAAGCATATTCTTGATATCTAGCTCACACACCAACACTAGGATTATGGTACCCCAAGGGCTCTACTTTTGATCTCATTGGATATTACGACTCGACTATCTTTGGTGATCGTGTGGACCGCAAGTCAACATCTGGTACTTGTCATTTCCTCGGACGATCTTTGGTGCATTGGTCCTCGAAGAAAGCAGAACTGCGTATCTTTGTCTCTGCGGAAGCTGAATACATTGCTGCTGGCTCGTGTTGTGCTCAATTGCTGTGGATGAAGCAAACTCTCAAGGACTACGGCATCAACGTGAAGAATGTGCCTCTCTACTGTGACAATGAGAGTGCCATCAAGATTGCTCACAACCAGTTCAGCACTCGAAGACAAAGCACATTCAAATTCGTCATCATTTTCTTCGTGATCATGTGTTGAAGGGCGACATCTCCATCGAGCATGTGAAGACTGAAGAACAGCTAGCCGATATCTTCACTAAGCCCTTGGATGAGAAGAGATTTAGCAAGTTGCGGTGTGAGCTAAATATCTTAGAATCTTGAATGTTCTTTGAAAAGGACACACATCCGACACTTATGCAAAATTGATGACTTAGATGTGCAACACATGAAGAAAGCGTTTTCTTCAATCAATGAAGAATAACACTCTAAGTGTGAAGAAATTAATGAAGAATTTGATTCTCAGAACCCTCGACAATTATGCGCGGTGTCTGAAATCATCATTCTTATCTGGTGGGTCACGCCACCACCAAAGTTGAAAATCTTCAATTTGAGTTTTCCTCAGTTTTGAAATTCTTCAGTTTTCAAATTCTTCAACTTTGCAAAATCTTCACTATTTCCGTCGTTTTTCTTCATTGGCATATATATATATATGGGTTTATGTCCTCTACAGCATTCACTTATGGCTATTTCTTCAAGTCGCTTTTTCTGCTAAGTGAATGTGATCGGACCCTTCCCCCTCTATGCTATACTCAACCCAATCTATTCACAAATTCTTTATGTGCGTTCTATTTGAAACTCGTTCAAAATCTTCATTGTGTCCTTGTCAGTTGAAGAAATTGCGAACGGAACTTTAAAACTGATCTTATCCAAACTTTCGGTTTTGCCGCTCAAACCGTTCCGCATCCCACGATGCATTATTTTACTCACCCACGATCGTACACGATCTCCACTACGATGCGTGGGTGACACATGTCGTGAGAAGGAGAATGGTCGAGGCACGTTAGTCCTAAATCTTGAGCGAACAGTTTTCACTGCCTCTATAAATACCCTCTCTCCATCCTCACTTCTTTTACTCCGCTCGACCTCTCTCTCGCTCGAGCTCCTCAAACCCTAAGCGCCGCCGCTTCTCCATAAATCGCCGGTGAGGAAGAGCTTCGCTGCCTCGACCTCGTCGCCGGCGTACTCGCGCCGATTATGAAATCCTCACTCCGCCGCCGCCGTAGCTGTCTTCCTCCGCCAAGTTAGGCGTGGAAGATCTGAGCAGACGAGCTTCACATCTACAACACCCAGTTAAATCGTGTTCTTCATTTAGGGTAATTAAAAGTTACTTTTACTGCCCTCGTTGATCCAAATTTTACACTACAAAATCTTCAAAGGTGTTTTATTCTTCAAATCCTCACACACAAACACCTCACTAGTTATATGCTCTTGATTCGTTTCTCTAAGCAATCATTTTCTTCAAGATTCCTCAATTGTGTGGATCCTCGATCTATACAACTCTGGAACCTAAGACAAAGAAGCGCTTAGTGAAATTCTTCAAAACTCATCTGGTCAAAATCCTCAAAACTTGTTCTTTTGAAAAACCTTACGAGAAGCATATGACCTCTCCAAATTCCTCGCAACTATACTCTGTTCACGGTACTCATGTCCATTGCTGAATCACTAGGTTCTCATCAACTTAACTCATTTGCAGCGTTCCTCGAAGAAAAGTTGCATACTTCTTGGAGAATTCGTTTGTTCAAATTCCTCGGTGAAGAATATGGCGAGAAGGAAAGAAGCCACGAGAAAGGAGGAAAGAGGCTGAGGTCATGACGCGTTTGAAATCCACGAGGAAATATATGCTGATTATTGCACACTGATGAAGCCGAGTTGGCAAAGAGAACAAAAATCAGCGCAAGGTGCGCATCAAAGGATTGAGCGGAGATGGGCAAGGGAATGGAGGAGTACAGATATGTAACTCCAAAGTACATGAAGAAATTCGCACTCAATCCTCCATGCCCAAGAGCTCCATTGGCACTGGTCAAGAAGTGACCCCACCGACATCAAGCGTGGTGAGGACTTTCTGAAGAATGGGCCAAGCGCCAAGCCAAGTTGGCAAGACAAGCCAATGAGGCGGTGAGGAAATTCAATGAGGACTCTGCTGCTCTGCTGCTGCCCTGAGGCCTCTGTCAAGCCAAGAAAATCTATGGCAAAGAAGCCGCACACAAGCCAAGTGCTTCACCTGCAGTGCCCTCACGGCCAAGTTCCTCATTTGTGCCCTCACGGCCAATTCCTCATGCTGCTCCTGCTCCTCCAAAATCCTCAGCTCCTTCAAAATCCTCAGCTCCTCCCAAGTCCTCAGCAGTTCCGACAAAGTCCTCAGCACCTGTGCATCTGGCCACGTGCCAAAGGACTGCAGCTTCTCCATTGCCTCTGGTGTCTCAGCAAGTTCCTCAGCTGCACCAAAGTCTTCATCTGGCCCGACTCTGCTGAAGACTAAGGCCACAGCTGGACGAGGTCCTCGGCCAAGTCCCAAGAAGAAACAGGTCGCCTTCCAAGAGCCACCTGAAGATGATGAGGCTGATGATGATGAACTTGCGGAAATCATCAGAGACCGCCAAGAAAGGGCCGCTAGAGCCAAAGGCACATCTGTGCCTCTGCTGTTGGATCTGAGGAAAATCCTCGATTATATTGATCTCTGGCACAAGGATCCAAACACCCCTATGCTGATTTTCATCGACTCTGGACAAAGTCATATCTTGACCCATTTCATCCTTGAAGAGAAATGGAAGTTTGAAAAGGCAAGAGAGATCAAGAAAGCTCAATACAGAAAGGAGAAGTTCCTGAAGAAAAACGTTGTCAGAATGACACGAGGAACTTCTCAAGGTCGAGAATGAAATTCAAGACCTCGGCAAAAACTTTGATGCTTATTATGCTGATTGGCAAGGGCCAAGGTCAGATTAAATCAACTGACGAAGAAGTTCACCAATGTTGCTGCCCCAGCGCAACATGAAATTCCTCAGTGGAGCCTCGGCTCAGCCGGTGAAGAACATGCCAGCACCGCTGATAAAGTTCAGGCTGGTGAAGAAAATGCTAGTTCCAGGGCTGATGATCCCATTCCAGCCGCTGAAGAAATTGCCAGGGCATCCACTAGTGGTGCGCCTGAAGAAACTGAACAAGTCAGGGCAACTGCATCAGTTGCGCCTGAGGAAAATCAACCAGATTCCTCAGCTCCTCCTGCGCCAACACCAACTCCAATTCTTCCATCGCCTCGATGTGAAGAAGACCAAGGCTGCGAGCGAGCTGCTGTGAAGAAAGCGGAAAGCATCAGCTGCGTCAAATTCTTCGGCTGCGAAGAAAATGAAGCCAATGACCAGCTCCTTTGAAAATCCAATTGATGTTGTTCCAATTTCCTCAATTCCATCAAAGGACCTTGTTCCTTTTGATGAAGATTATGTGATCCCAAGCGGATCTGATGAAGAAAATCATTCTGCTGCTTCGTCAGAGCAGATTGATGAAGAAATTGAAGTGGAAGCAATCCCTTCAACCCCAATCATTTCCTCGCCTATGCCTCAGTTCACAGCTGAAGAGGCGGTGTTGAGAACTTGAAGAAGATGTGGATATTGGAAGCACAACGCCGGTGATGAACGATGACTTTTGGGAAAGTCAGCATCCAAATTCTCCACTCTTCACCCCAATCCAACAGATACCTCAGTCCCCTGCTCCAACTGTTCAAATGGGCTCTGAAGAAACTCATCCCACTTCATCTGTCCATGAAGAAATTCCAGCCACTAGCGCTGATGAACCTGCTGCTGCTGATCCTCGGGACACTGTTGAGGAACAAGAAATTCCTCGACTGAAGAACCTGAGATTGCGATTCGAGGTCGTGATGCAACTCACGACACTCCTTTGCCAAAGCCAAAGGATCCCTTCTCAACAAAGCAAAAGTTCAAGGCTGAAGACTTCTTGGCGAGCACGTATTCTTCATGATTACAATCCATATGATTACGCTCGCATAAGGAAGAGGCGTTTACGGACTGCCGGTCAAGCCAATTTCTATTCCTCGGTGCTCTTCAACAAAGACAAAGTCTTGATCATGCTCATATTCCTCATGTGGACATGGAGTCTCTGCCGGAGCTTGAGCCGGTCCTCGGTGTTCTTCACGACGCGGGACTTCGAATTTCTGCTGATATCGTGATTGGAATGAAGAACTCATTCTTCAATTCTATGCAGCGCTGCACATCACGGAGGCGAAGAGCGTGAACTCATGGGTATTAGGCTGGATGTCGAAAATACTCACTACAAGGCACCAACAACTGAATTGCCGTGCTCTACCACTCGATCCTCCACTTGATGGTGCTCGTTGTATCTACAACGAACGAACTTTCAAATCACTATATGCAAGTCTTGATGAAGCCTTTGAAGCCAAGGCAGGCCCCAAGAACCAAATTCCTCGTCAAGGAATTATTGTATGTGCCTCGGACTGTCTATCGGATTCAGCGAAGACAATGAGTCCTATCAAAGGCCACGACTCAAATGATGAAGAAGTCGTTGGCATCATGAAGAATATGCTTTTCAATATCATTCATGGCGTTCCGTCAACTTCCATGATTTCTTCATGAGGACTCGGCAAACATTGCTATGTCACCATTTGAGCTGAAGCCTTATCGCCTTGGATAATGAGATTCATCGGGACAAGGTCTTCACTCAATTACAAGGCTGATACTACGAACCACTGCAGCTACTTGCCCCGATTGAAGTCCTCAAGCGGACATTTACCTCGGTGATGACAAGGGCAAGGCTACTGCTGTGATCGATGAAGGCATTCGTCCATTGGATGGACAGTTTAGCAAAGCAGCATCCTACTCCACCAATGATGACTCTGCACACATGACTCTGCGCAAATACCTCGGTCAAGCAAAGTCCTCAAGCTCTGCACCGGGTGATGGTGATCGTGAGTTACTCCTCGGTCTTCATCGGAAGGTTGATCGCAATCATAAATGGGTCAAGCGTCGGTTTGGTTCAATTCTTCACAACATGACCTCAACACACAATGCGGTGAAGAAAAACCACTACTACCTCCATGAAACCTTCAAGCACTTTTGGGCTGTTCTTTCAAATGTCTGATGCGGAAGAAGCGGCGACAATGGGACTCAAGGAAGAATTTGACTGGTGCGCACCTCCTCAGAAGAAATACAAGAAGGTCAAAGTTCCTTCCTTGGTGGCCAGCTCCTATTCTTCATCACGCGACGATGAAAATGAAGACTTGGGCGACACGCGGCAGGCCCTACTACAACAACCGACCCCAACAACGCTGGCGCTCCTTCTTCAACTTGAAATTCTTCAGGGGCGTTAGTCCTCAGTTTCGATCCTTTTGGTCATTCGATGACAAAGGGGGAGAAATTTGAGTTAGTCTTCAAGCGGGTCTATTATATGGGCAAATTTTTTGTTAAGTTACAACTCTCGTTCTTCTGAAACTTTTATTGGATCGAGTTGTAATCTTAAACCCGATGGTGCTTTGATACTTTTGAAGCATTGTGCTCTTGCACTATGCTCGATACTAGCTTGATTCTCTTGAGCTCGATACTCTTGATCGTTATTTTGCATGCTTGTTCCTCATTAATGTTATCGCACGCATGCTGAATTACATCAAGCACCATATTTCATCATGCATTTCAAATTCTTCATATTATATGTCAAATCGTGTATGAATTACAAGATATAGGGGAGATCTCCATGATTCAACTCTTCAAATGTGCATTGCCTCAAAAGCAAATTCCTCACTATGCACATCTTGGGGAGTTCTTCTATATCTTGCAATCAAATTCCTCAATATCAGTATTTACACTTCATATGTTTATCCCGTTGAAAACTTAACCTATATTGTCATCAATCACCAAAAGGGGAGATTGTAAGTGCATCTAGTGCCCTTAGTGATTTTGGTGTATTGAAGACTTATAGGTTAAGGAACTAATCGTTTGTGAGTGTACACAGGTCTATAAGTCTATGAGGAGTTTGATATTTCTGAGAGAAAGTCGACCCTAAAAATGAAGTTCTTGTTGAAGACTTTGATATTTTGAAGACTTTACGAAGACTTTGAAAGTGAAGAAATTGGTGTGACCTTGAAGACTTGGTATTCATTTGAGGAACATGAAGCGTGAAGACTTTTGTTTTCGTAGTTTCATTTTCTCTTTCTTGAGTCATAGGAAACACCGTCTTTGTTAAAGGGGTCGAGGAAATACTAAGGAAAAATTTCCATGTGATGCTCAACTCAAAATCCTACACCTACCAATCCCTTGAGTGAAGCCTTTGGAAATCTCATACAGATTCAGTCAATTTCTTGATGTGTGAGCGAAGTTCTTACAGTGTTGAGAATTTATTCGGACCGAGGAGTTAGGAATTCGCCAGTGTGGATTGCCTACGATGAGAACATGATAGCCACGAGAATTTGAGATTCAAATTTCCGACCGTTCTTTGTCTTCTTGCTTGGCTGTCCCAAAATATCTTATCCACCTAACGGTCATATCATTGAAGGGCATTTATGTCTTATCATGTCGGGCTGCTCCCTAGGCTATAAATAGCCGCCCCTACAACCACTAGCTGGTTGGCTGCTCGAGAGAACTTGACACTTGTCATTTGAGAGCAACCCATCCTCCGAGGACTTTGGCGAAAATCATCGAGTGAGGAAAAACCCAAAACCAAACCCTACAAACCCAAAGTGATTGAGCATCTTGAAGAGATTGATCCTGCGTGGATCCGGCGCTTATTACCTTTGAAGACTGTGCTTCTTCCAGACGGTTAGGCGTCATGGTCTAGAGCATCAAGAGGAATTGTGGATCGCCGAGTGACCAAGTCTGTGAAGGTTTGGAAGTCGCTGAAGACTTACCACGAGTGATTGGGCGAGTGCATGTGACCTTAGTTCAAGGAGAATCGGTGAGGACTTGGTGTCTGAGCTGCGTGCTCGGCGATGGGTGTCGGGACTGTGTGTCCTCGAGTTTAAATACTCGGCCGCTCCAACAGACGTACAAGCTGAGACAGCAGTTGGAACTGGTCTACCAAATCATTGTCTTCACCAACCTAACTGGTTCTATTTCCTCAACCCTTTCATTTCCTCATTATTGTGTTGAGTGTTTGTTCATATCTGTGTTTGAAGACTTTGGTGAAGACTTTCTCAATTTCCTCAGTTCAATTTCTTGATCTGTTTGTCTTCATCTTGTGCTATCCTGTGTTTACGCTTTCATACTCTTTGATTGTCTTCATTTCATCATGATGACCATGCCGCATTCTCTTATGCTTACTTCGAGTACTTATTCCGCTGCAAGTAGTTCTTAGCTAAGGAATTTCCTCACGGCAAATTCCTCGGTGAAGAATTCATAAAATCGCCTATTCACCCCCCTCTAGTCGATATAGCACTTTCATCCCAAATGCCATCGCGGAAAGGGGTTAAAAACTGTTTGTATAGCACCAACGCATACTAGTGTGCACCCTCCATCCTTGTGGGCTCCTCGTGGAGCCCCGTCTCACGAAACTGACGCCAAAAATTTCTATAAGTACAGAAACCCCCGAAAAGAAACCTAGATCGGGAGTTCCACCGCCGCAAGCCTCTATGGCCACGAAAAACCAAATGGGAGCCTGTTCTGGCACCCTGCCGGAGGGGCAAACCCTCACAAGTGGCCATCTTCATCATCCCCGCGCTCTCCATGACGAGGAGGGAGTAGTTCACCCTCTAGGCTGAGGGTATGTACTAGTAGCTATGTGTTTGATCTCTCTCTCGTGTTCTTGATTTGGCACGATCTTGATGTACCGCGAGCTTTGCTACTATAGTTGACTCATATTGTGTTTCTTCCCCTCTACCTTCTTGTAATGGATTAAGTCTTCCCTTTGAATTTATCTTATCGGATTGAGTCTTTAAGGATTTGAGAACACTTGATGTATGTCTTGCATGTGCTTATCTGTGGTGACAATGGGATATTCACGTGATCTACTTGATGTATGTTTTGGTCATCAACTTGCGGGTTATGTGACTGTCGGGGATATACCCCGCGGCGTAACCCGGCCGGAAGTATAACCCGGCCGGACTTGGCGATTCACCGGCGACCCGCACAGACCATACGGTTTACAAGCAACCTGACTGAACATTATTATTCACTGGTAACCCGGCGGGCGGGACAGACGGATGACAAGGCCCAAGGCCCAGAAGGCCGGCTCATGTTATGATGGGCCAGTTTAAGAGGAAAGGCGTGATGAATATTTCTCTTACAAGGAGTTAAGACCTGGACTTGTATCCGGTTTCTATTAGAGATAGACTAGTCCTAATCCTAATAGGACTCCACATGTAACCCGCCCCTTCAACATATATAAGGAGGGGCAGGGCTCCCCAAAGAGGGGCAGAAGAAAGAAGAAACAATCTCTAGGGCTAGACACAAAGAGCCGGTTTACTGGCGACTCCCTCATGGTCATAATAAGACCTAGCCTCAAATAGCATGTAGGGTTGTTACCGGATGGTGTTTCCCGGGGCCCGAAGCTGTCTAAATTCTTATCTTGTATTGCATCTCTCAATTCCGCTCAACCCCTCTCAAGCTACCACATAGATGCGTTGGCTTCGCGAGTAAGTCCTGACACTAAGGACATCTCCCGTGAAAAATCCACGACAGTTGGCGCCCACCGTGGGGCCTGCGCACGGTGGTGTTGAGTTCTTGGAGGGATTTCTTAAGGGATCGAGAAGCTCGCGATAAGCCGGATGAAAAAGAGCCGGCGAAGAAGATAACATCATCAACGATCAGTCAAAGCGAGATATACAAGATTTTAGATCAAGAAAATTAGGGCAGCGTTTATGCGCCAGCACACGTGACAAGATGCGTATCTGCTGAGGGAAAATACAAGTCATCGGTTCAATCCGATTTGCAGCAAAACCGAGGGTTGGACCCAGGCCTGATCATCATATCAATGAAAGACAGAAGTGACGGAAAGAATAGCCAAAACAAAGTCAATGAGGTCTGTCCATGTACAGAACTGTGGGGTCGATGGCATCCAACCACACAGGAATTATTTAGCTTGCACGGTTTTCGAGCAAGTTCAGTGAATCTACCATATGAAGCTACTAGTACGATACGGATCGGAATTTTCTCAGCTTACTATATTGAGCAAATCAACAAGTTATTCCGATTCAGACAGCCAGACGATCATCAATGGGAAGTCGGATCGGTCTTTTTGGTGTGTCATGGTAGGAAACTGAGATATCTCACAAGTTTTCTGGTTTGGTTTCGTCGAGATCGCCGATGCAGCCTGAGCCGTCATCATCTCTGCTGGCCTCGACCGAGCCGCCACCTCGCACTGCTTCAGCTGCTGCCTTGGGCCGGGCCGTTCTTATGGCCGCTACTAATCCAGCTCGGTTCCCGCCACGGGTCGCGAGTGTCATCGCTTGCCGTGGCCACGAGCCGGCCCGCCTTTACCGCTACGGCCTCGTGATGCTGTAGTCAAACACCAACGTGTGGAAGCATCAACTCAGGACGCCAGACAACAACTCCAGATTTGACCGGTCATTGACTCCTCCCAAGAAGACCAAAAACAAACCATCAACTGGTACACCGTTGTCCACTATGACGTACGAAGGCACTAGTACAAAGTGTTAGTCCAGACTTTATTTTTTACCATCAGATGTCACGGCCGCCGAGGCACATCACTAGTTGCAAAAAGTTGCTACGCAACAAAATACACCGATCTAAGCCGGATTGCTAGCGCGTTAAAAAAAGGGAATGGTCAAACCAGCCACGACCCGGAGGGAGAGTTGGTTGTGGGGCACAGACTCGCACTACCTCCGAGCCGCAGGAGCAGGCTTCGGATCGCCGCAGGCCTCTTCAGCCGTAGAATACATCAGGTGATATCCATCCGGTTTTACTTTTATTAGTACTTATTTTTTTGAAAACAACCACTCTGCCCTATAGTGTTGTTATATACATCCGTCGCCCCTGCGGTCCGGTTTACATCAACGCGCCGGCCGACTCGCCCATCCGCACCACCTTACAACGCCACGGGCGACTCGCCCGTCTGCTTTCACCGCCGGTTCACGCGTCCGCACCGGCTTACAACGCGGAGGACAACTTGCTCGTCCACACCGGCTCACAAACGCCGTTGCCGGTTTATCTGTCCGCTCCCGCGGCCGATTCACCTGTGAGGGATTTCAGTTTCACCTAGTGATCATCAACTTCATGGCGGATTATTTTTGGCCTAAACACATCAGGTGATATCCATCTAAAATATATTTTCAGCACATATTATTTTTGTCAAAGAACAGTTTACCTTTGCCCTTGTCTGCAATATTGTTTATGCAGGACAATTGTTCACTTCAAAAGCTATGGCTGTGTCATGGATGTATAAACTCGCGCCACCATTATAAATGCGCTAGTATCTTATCATGCCATCAAGCTCGATGAATATATGTGCAAACCGCCATTCTGCAGACCGGTTTACAGCAATATGACGTGGCTAATTCGCCTGTCCACACCGGTTTACAACACCGCGGCCGATTCATCTGTCTGTGCCGCCTCTGAAGCCGCGGTCGTCTTTGTCGCCCATCTCTTGCGGCCTGGTCTACATCAACACACCAGGCCGCACCCGTCTACATGAGCTGTTTATTGAGTATGAGCAAGTCACAGCTTTGGTATCCCGGTTTTCTTTCAACAAAATGGAGGCAAATTATCATATACTATCAACCGCCGTCTGCACTGGATGGCTCAATGAGCAGGCGCACGAATCGCCGCTACTACAGTTTGGTTAACTTCAAATAAGCGGTTGGAAGGAACCATTGGCCGAGTTGCTGACACGGCTCATACGGGATCATTTATAACCTGCCACAGTCACCTCAACCTTCTGTGGATTCACATCGTGCTATCAACACCAATGATATACAAATTATTCCGGTTTACATCACGGTCAAATATGGAGAATCTCAAGCCAATTCCTCGAGTCACCTTGAGACTCGGGGTCTACAATGATATGACTCAGCAAATGTTGCCAGTTTTCAGTGAAGTCAAGAACCCCAGGACGTTGGAGGGGAAGATAACCCGGTCCCGGAGGCTACTACCATATGGATGAAAATTTAAAGGCTGTCAGAAAATTTCCGGCTTAGAAAGTATATAACAGTTACAAAATCCCGGATCAACGAAGAAGTTTAGGTCGTCAGAAAGGATTCCAGTTTAAAATCCAGCTCAAGGGAAGTCAGTCGCACTGAAGCTCTCAAATATCCGGTTTACAATCCAGTTCAAGGGAAATTTGTTCTCCCACAAAGCTCTGAAGCTCTCAAATCCGGTTTAAAAATGTCCGGTTCAAAAAGGAATTAACTTCTTGCAAGTTCGAGTTTAAAGGCCTTCAAAAAATTTCCGGCTGAAAATGAAGATTCCGGTTTAAAATCCGGTTCAAGGGAAAGTTGTCTCTCACAAAGCTTTGAAGCTCTCAATATCCGGTTCAAAATTCCGGTTCACGAAGAATTTATCTCTTGCAAAAAGTTAAAGGTTGCCAAAGAGGACCTGCTGACATGATGCGCGGTTCAAACATGGGTATCCTGCCTTATTGGCTTATCATATTATTGATCACGTGGGGGCTTCTGTTTATAAAGCAGCGTCCGGTTTACCCCTTGATTCAGCTTATCAAAGCTTTATATAAAAATCACCTGGGGCTTGGTTGCATTTGAACCATAGCTACACCTCTTGATCAGCACAATGCCACAATATCACTTGGGGGCTTGGTCGTATTCGAACCATAGTCACACCTCTTGATTGGTTCAAAGCCAAATCAATCCGGGGCCAAAGAGAGTGTTGTAAAACAACAACTCAAACATAGGCACCCACTGAGCACAGCTCAAAATGTTACTTCGGGATTCTTTGCTGTCGAAATGAACAAAGAATCTACACTTGTAATAGGCTATCAAGCCATGGCTTGGAAGCCTGGTGTATACACCTAAAACCCCAGGTTAGCCTGCCTCTTTAAGTATTCAGGACCATCTTAAAAGGCTTTGCAAAATGGTTTAACTCAGTGGCCTGGCAGCCCATGAAAAGCCTCGAATTTGGGGCCTGGCAGCCCGTGAAAAGCCTCGACTACAAGTTTTCATCTGCTTTTATTTGCTAAGTTTTTTCTCCTTTGATGAGATTTATAATGTTTTGGTAAACCGGCGTTCATTAACCCGGTTGGCTGTCAACTACAAGTTGTCAGTACATGATCAGTTATAATACGGCGATTATTAACCCGGTCTGGTTTCGACTATAAGTCGCCAGTATTATATATGGTTAATCCGGTGTTTATCACAACCCGGTACGGTTTTATCATAAACCGGCACAATATGGAAGGAGTTATCAGTACTCAAGATTGGGGTTATCACCTTTACTATAAAAAGTTGGTAAACCAACAATGTGATTCAATGCCATAGGACACTTTAAATTTGTTGTATGCAGAAATAGGTTGAATAAAGCATGATTATAAATCACCGGTATTTAACCCGGTATGGCTTTAAGGCGATAAGTCGCCAGTGTATGATGAGAAATTATCCGGTGTTTGTTAACCCGTCCTGGCTTTGGACTATAAGTCGCCAGTATATATTTGGATTGCGCCATTGGAATCATGCGCTTATAAATCATTGGGTATATTGTTCAAATCTTTAATAGCCAACATGGCTAGATTTTTATTATGGTTATCAATAACCAATATTATGATTAAGGTTTTCAAAGTCGCCTTAGCGCAATGGCTATTGTATTATCAATGGATATGATTTATTCTACAATGGAGGAAATAGTCCTGAGTCGCTGCAGGCTTACGACCCAGCACTTGGGGGCTACATTATTCAAAGTTGAGATTATATCAAATATGCAAGTCTCATGTCGCTGCAAGCATGCACCATGACACTTGGGGGCTAATGCAAAGTCATTTTTTGCTCATCTTATTGAAGACCCGACTCATCACATCATAATGAGCCGGCCCTTGGGAGCTACCAATTGCTCCTATCAACAATTCAAGGTACACAAATTTTAATCCATTATATTCAAGGTCCCACTCCTCAGTTGGTAAAGCACAAAGCTCTTAACCTTGTGGACGTGGGTTCAAGCCCCATGGTGGAGTTACATCATATGATATTATTTTCAATGAAGCATGATCATATTTATAAAGTCCCCGCTCATTATCGCATAATGACCCGCCCTTAGGGGCTACACTTGGTTGAAGTTTTTGAGCATCAGCAATTATAAGTCCTGTGTTGTTGCAAGCATGACAACCCGGTACTTGGGGGCTACATAACATGGAGTGTTCAGTTTGTACTAGTGACTGGGATGAACAACATGGATTTCTTCAAAAGTGGCAGTATTTATATTGAAGCAACTCTTAAACCATCACTTTGTTCTGCTCAAGACTTGGGGGGGCTACAGGTAATATGCATATAAGGAGAAATATTTTCAAATTATCAGTTTTGAGCAAACCAGATTGACCCGACGTCATCAATAATTATGACCCAGCGACGGCAAAAATTATGACTCAGTGCCATTGGTATTTACAAACCGGCAATTTTGGTAATATTAAACCGACAAGTTTTACATCTTCAAACCGGCTGAATATCAGATGAGTATTTCAAGACCAACATTTCTTAAGCCGGCGCTTTGGAAACCGACTCAAGTGGATTATTCTTCACAATATTTTTTCTATGAGAAACCAATGTCAGCAATTTGAGTATGAAGCTGGTTATTGACTAGGATTTTCTAGAAGGAGGAAATGACAAGGACTTCAGGATGATCAGGTGTCGATTTACAAGAATTCTTAACCCGGAGCACAACCTGTCAAATTTGTTCTTGTGTCTATTTTGCAGCATAAGTTTACCATGGATAAATCCAAGCTAAACTTGGGGGGCTAATGTCGGGGATATACCCCGTGGCGTAACCCGGCCGGAAGTATAACCCGGCCGGACTTGGCGATTCACCGGCGACCCGCACAGACCAGATGGTTTACAAGCAACCTGACTGAACATTATGATTCACTAGTAACCCGACGGGTGGGACAGACGGATCACAAGGCCCAAGGCCCAGAAGGCCGGCTCATGTTATGGTGGGCCGGTTTAAGAGGAAAGGCGTGAGGAATATTTGTCTTACGAGGAGTTAAGACCTGGACTTGTATCCGGTTTGTATTAGAGATAGACTAGTCCTAGTCCTAATAGGACTCCACATGTAACCCGCCCATTCAACATATATAAGGAGGGGCAGGGCTCCCCAAAGAGGGACAGAAGAAAGAAGAAACAATCTCTAGGGCTAGACACAAAGAGCCGGTTTACCGGCGACTCCCTCGTGATCATAATGACACCTAACCTCAAACAGCATGTAGGGTTGTTACCGGATGGTGTTTCCCGGGGCCGGAAGCTGTCTAAATCCTTGTCTTGTGTTGTGTCTCTCGATTCCGCTCAACCCCTCTCAAGCTACCACATAGATGCGTTGGCCTCGCGACTAAGTCCTGACACTAAGGACATCTGCCGTGACAAATCCACGACAGTGACCTTGTGAACTTATGCATAGGGGTTGGCACACGTTTTTGTCTTGACTCTCCGGTAGAAACTTTGGGGCACTCTTTGAAGTTCTTTGTGTTGGTTTGAATAGATGAATCTGAGATTGTGTGATGCATATCGTATAATCAAATCCGCGGATACCTGTGGTGACATTGGAGTATCTAGGTGACATTAGGGTTTTGGTTGATGTGTATCTTAAGGTGTTATTTTTAGTATGAACTCTAGGGCTATTTGTGACACTTATAGGAATAGCCCAATAGATCAATCAGAAAGAATAACTTTGAGGTGGTTTCATACCCTACAATAATCTCTTAGTTTGTTCTCCGCTATTAGTTACTTTGGAGTGACTCACTGTTGCACGCTGAGGGATTTTTATATGATCTAATTATGTTATCATTGTTGAGAGAACTTGCACTATTGAAAGTACGAACCCTAGGCCTTATTTCCAAGCATTGCAATACTGTTTTCGCTCACTTTTACCACTAGTTACCTTGCTGTTTTTATATTTTCAGATTACAAAAACCTTTATCGACCATCCATATTGCACTTGTATCACCATCTCTTCGCCAAACTAGTGCACCTATACAATTTACCATTGTATTGGGTGTGTTGGGGACACAAGAGACTCTTTGTTATTTGGTTGCAAGGTTGTTTGAGAGAGACCATCTTCATCCTACGCCTCCCACGGATTGTTAAACCTTAGGTCATCCACTTGAGGGAAATTTGCTACTGTCCTACAAAACTTTGCGCTTGGAGGCCCAACACGAGTCTACAAGAAGAAAGTTGCGTAGTAGACATCAAGCTCTTTTCTGGCACCGTTGCCGGGGAGGTGAGTGCTTCAAGGTATATCTTTAGATCTTGCAATCGAATCTTTTAGTATCTTGTTTGATCACTAGTTTAGTTTATAAACGAAAACTACAAGAAAATGGAATTGAGGTTGCCTCTTCATCTATTTAATATCTTTCGCGAAAATGATAGAAAGGAAAATTGTGCTCAAGTGCTAGAAGAAGAAGTTAATAAAATGTTTGGCACAAAATCTTTGTATGATGAGGATGATTGCAATGTTGTTAGTATGAATTCCTTGAATATCCATGATGCTAAAGATATGCAAAGCCACAAGCTTGGGGATGTTATGTTTGATGAAGATGATATTTTTAGTGCCCCAAGTTTTGATGAGAATATTTATTATGATGATAGCATGCCTCCTATTTATGATGATTATATTGATGAAAGTGGGTTTGGAAGAGTGTCAACTTTAGGAAGTATTGATCCCACTATTTTGGAGGATGTTGAATCTTATTGTGATAATTATGAAAGTGGATTTGGAGAGGTCATGACTTTATTTAGTGATGAATCCACTATTTCGGAAGAGGTTCCAGTTGATTATGAGAACAAATTTGCTATCTATGATGATTATTGTGATGACATGTATGCTATAAAGAATAATGATAACCATGAAACTTGTCCTCATTATTTCAATTTTCAATTGGATTATGCCTCACATGATAGTTATTTTGTTGAGTTTGCTCCCACTACTATTCATGAGAAGAATTTTGCTTATGTGGAGAGTAATAAAACTTCTATGCTTGTGCATCATGAAAAGAATGCTTTATGTGATGGTTATATTGTTGAATTCATTGATGATGCTACTGAAAATTATTATGAGAGAGGAATATATGCTTGTAGGAGTTGCGATAATATCAAGTTTCCTCTCAATGTGTTGAAAATCTTGAAGTTATGCTTGTTTTGCCTTCCTATGCTTGTTGATTCTTCTTCCCATAAATTGTTTGATCACAAAATCCCCATGCATAGGAATAGGGTTAATTAGACTTAAATGTGCTAGTCATATCCTTCATGATGTTCCCATTATGTTTGAATTCTTATCTTTTATGTGAGCATCATTGACATCATCATGCCTAGCTACAAAGGCATTAAAGAAAAGCGCTTGTTGGGAGAGAACCCAATACTTATACCTACTGTTTTTGTGTGTTCACATGATTAAGATACTGTATTAATCATGTTTTCTGTTTCAATAAAGTGCCAAGTAAAGCCTTTGAGATAGTATGGATGATAGTTGACTTGATTCTGTGCAAAAACAGAAACTTTTGCTCCCAGTCCAGGAATTTTGAAAATTCACTGGAACGTGATTTTGATCTGATTTTTTTACACAAGATTGATATACAAATTTTCTAGATTGTCCTACTTTTTCAGAATTTTTGGAGTTACAAAAGTATGATTTCAATTCCGATCTTTACAGACTGTTCTGGTTTTAATAGATTCTGTTTTCGATGCATAGTTTGCTTGTTTCCTAGTTTCTATGGCTTATATTGCTTAATATAAATTGTAGAAATGATAGGGTACATTAGGCATCATGTGAGAAAAATTATGAATCTTGTGTAGGATCGAAAGTATGTCTAGAGGGGGGGCGGGTGATTAGACTACTTGACCAAATAAAAACTTATCCTTTTCCCAATTTTAGTCTTTGACAGATTTTAGCTATCTTAGCACAAGTCAAGCAACCTTAACACAATTCAAGCAAGCATGCAAAGAGTATATGAGCAGCGGAAAGTAAAGCATGCAACTTGCAAGAATGTAAAGGGAAGGGTTTGGAGAATTCAAATGCAATTGGAGACACGGATGTTTTTGTCATGGTTCCGATAGGTGGTGCTATCGTACATCCACGTTGATGGAGACTTCAACCCACGAAGGGTAGCAGGCTTGTGAGTCCACAGAGGGCTCCACCCACGAAGGGTCCAAGAAGAAGCAACCTTGTCTATCCCACCATGGCTGTCGCCCACGAAGGACTTGCCTCACTAGCGGTAGATCTTCACGAAGTAGGCGATCTCCTTGCCCTTACAAACTCCTTGGTTCAACTCCACAATCTTGTCGGAGGCTCCCAAGTGACACCTAGCCAATCTAGGAGACACCACTCTCCAAGAAGTAACAAATGGTGTGTTGATGATGAGCTCCTTTCTCTTGTGCTTCAAGTGATAGTATCCCCAACACTCAACTCTCTCTCACAGGATTTGGATTTGGTGGAAAGAAGATTTGAGTGAAAAGCAACTTGGGGAAGGCTAGAGATCAAGATTCATATGGTAGGAATGGAATATCTTGGCCTCAACACAAGGGTAGGTGGTTCTCTCTCAGAAAATGTGTATTGGAGGTGTAGATTCGTTCTGATGGCTCTCTCCACGAATGAAGAGTAGGTGGAGGGGTATTTATAGCCTCCACACAAAAAACTAACCGTTACACACAACTTACCAATCTCGGTGGGACCGAATTGAGAAACTCGGTCGGACCGATTCAACAAATCTAGTGACCGTTAGGATTTTCGGTGGGACTGACATGCAACTCTGTAGGACCGATATGGTTAGGGTTAGGGCATAACGTAATCTCGGTGAGACCGATTACACAAACTGTTAGGGTTAGGGCATAACGTAATCTCGGTGAGACCGATTACACAAACTCGGTGGGAACGATTTTGGTAATAAGCTAACCAGAGAGTTGGTCAGGTAAACTCGGTGGGACCGATTCGCTCATTTCGGTGAGATCGAAATGTTACAAAAAGGAAACAGAGAGTTTACATTGCAATCTCGGTGGGACCGATCGCTCATGTCGGTGGGACCAAAACGTTACTGTCGGTGTACTAGAGTAGGGGTACCCTAGTATCCCGAACTCATGCACGGGCAGTTGCAGCACCCCGCGGCAAGGCTTGCCTAGTGATCGCCAAGATCCTCCGCAGTTCCTTTGAAGCCTTCCAAGAACAAAGTATTCAAGGCCCCGACAAGAGGAGCTTGCCGGGAAGGCCACTCAAGGCACGAAGAAGACAAGACCCCGGCAAGAGGAGCTTGCCGGGAAGGCTTGGTGAGCGACAAGCTTCCGAGTACGACAAGGGTTCAGCCGCGGCAGGCAACCTCTCTACATCTCCGCTCCAGCTCATCCGCCAACGTGTCGCCATGGGGCTATTCCAGGCACGCGTGTCAAGGAGCTGTGCAGCCAGCGGAGAGCAGCGATAAGCGGCGCTGACAGAAGGCCATCGTGGCGAACGGTGGCGCTCCTGACGGTCCCTGTTGCACTGTTTAAGCAACGTGGACGGGCATTTATTGCTCTTGTCCCTTGCCGTCAGAGTTAGGTAGAGTACACTGTACCAGGTAGTTGCACCAACCGCAACTCTTTTTCCCATTTTTACCCTCGACTACGTTGCCACCTGTGGTGACCCCTTTGAGCCTATAAAAGGAGGCCCATGTGCAACATAGAAAGGGTTCGGTTCGGCTCAGTTAGGATTCGACTCATTCGAGACTACACACACTCAAGCTAGGTTTTTAGCTCTCAGTGCTCCCTAGCAAGAATACAATCAACCAAGCAGCAGTAGGAGTATTATCTCTCCGGAGAGCTCCGAAGCTGGGTAAACTGCTCGTGTGCATCGCCTCGATCTGCTCTTCGTGCAATCTCCGCCCCCCACCGAACCACAAGGGACTCGGTCCGCCAGGTCCCATAGGTGTTCGTGGGTTACGATCAGCCTCCCCGACATCTTTGGCGCGCCAGGTAGGGGGTGCGTCGAGGCTGTGTGAACCTGATCCGGCGTTCGCACGAGCAACTTCTTCATCATCAACATGCCACCGAAGAAGAAGGCTTCGGCGGCAGCAGAGCCGTCCGCGTCAAACCCACCACCACCGGAGCTGACGAGTGGTGGGGAAGACACTGGCGGAGGAACGGGCGTCGACGAGGGAGCCCACGACGCTGCCAAGTCCAAGGATAAGGCGGCGCAGACCTCGGCGTCTGGATATGTACCGCGTCCATCTCAGGAAGCGCGGGACCGACAATGTCATGGTGCTCGCAGCACCATACGTTCATTGGGTTGTGATCAAGCTGGTGGATCCAGAGATGCTCAAGAGCAGCTCGCGCGCCAACAGGCTGGTGCGAGCGGGGCACGGTCGCCTGGACGGGATGCTGCTCCTTCTAAAGTATTTAGAAGTCCGAGCACATCCCGCTCCTCGCACCGTTCGCCATTACCGCCCACCACTCAAGCGGAAGCTTTGGCGCGGGCTCAGCTACTCCTGGAGTACCCTCCAACGGCTGACAAGGTCGACGAATGGAGGGCCACCATTCAAAGTCTCATCGGCTTTGCCAACGGCGACGTTCCGCGGCAACCAAGCACATCGCTGCCGCGGCGAGACGACAAGGCACGAGCCGGTGGCGACGAGACCTGTGGGGGTGCAACCACCATGCACTCCCCTTCCCGAAGGCCAAGATCGCCGACTCGTCGGATCCACCTCGACAGCGATTCCACCGCGTCGTCGGATCCGCGAGCTCGTCGCGACCAGCGCCAAGTTCTTCAAGAACGACAACAAGAAGACGCTCGAACCCACATCGAGCGCCGAAGAGAAGCGCGGCGTCAGTCCGACCAGCGCGCCGGGCCCGCTGTCGACATGCAAGCGCCAGGGGAACAAGGTGACTTGCCGTACGCGGTAGGTTGCCCCGCGTTCACCCGTGAGCTGCGGCAAGTCCAGTGGCCCGACAAGAAAAACTTCAAGCCAGACGTGCCAGAGAAGTATGATGGAAGGACGCACCCCTCGGAGTTCCTCAGCATCTACACCATTGCGGTGCAAGCTGCCGGGGGGCGAGACGACAAAATCCTCGCCAACTACTTCCCGCTGGTGCTCAAACCCAATGTTAGATCTCGGCTCATGCACTTGCCGGACAGTTCCATATCTTCTTGGGCAGATTTATGCCATCAGTTTGTCGGCGCCTTCACAGGCGGCCACAAGCCTCATGGCCAAGAGAGTGACCTTCACCTGCTCGCCCAGAAGGAAGGAGAGTCCCTGCGCAAGTTCATTCAAAGATTCAGCCACGTGCACTACAACATCCCAGATGTTCACCCTGCCGCGGTGATCAGCGCATTTCATCAGAATGTGCGGAACCGCAGGATGAGGGAGGAAATGGCGATGTGCAAAGTCAAGGACGTCAGTGAGCTGTATGCTCTGGCCGACAAGTGTGCACGCGCTGAGGAAGGGAGGAGACTCCCAGGAGAGAATGCAGAAGCAGGATCTGACAGTGAGGAGACCGCCCCGGCAAAGAAGAGTCGGTGGCGGAACAACCGAAGGAAGAAGAGCAAAGAGGTACTAGTTGTCGAGCAGTCCGGCAAGGATGGTGCCGCCAAGAAAGCCAAAGTTGGTGGCTCCGGCAAGGAGGTTGCCTCTGGCGCCGACTGCAAGCCTTTGGCGACCGCCGACAAGCAGGACAGCTCCAACAAGCAGTACTGCAAGATTCACCGCACCAAGGGCCATGACCTCCAGAGCTGCAAGAAAGTCGAGCAGCTTGTTGAACAGCAGAAAGCTGAGTACGGGCGGCGCGACAAGGAGAAGGCCCAGGAAGGTGCTGGGGTAGCTAGCAAGAAGCGACCCGGCCGGGGAGGACGCCGCGGCAAGGCCAAGCAGCGGCAAGGAGACAGACCTCCCCGCGGCCGCGACAAGGATGAAGATGAAGACGACGACGACGAAGACATGGATGATGATGAAGCTGATGAGCAGGAGTTTCAGAAAGCCACGGATGTCCTCTGCGTTGACGGTGGTGCTTCTCTGCATACCTCACACCGCCAGCTCAAGCAATGGATGCGGGAGGTTAATGCAGCAGAACCATCCGTAGAGTCACGCAAGCCTCTTAAGTGGTCCAGCACGCCCATCATCTTTGATATTGAGGACCACCCTGATCGCATAACTGCGGTCGGGTGCTTGCCGATGTTGGTTTCACCAACTATCCGCAACCTCAAAGTCACTAAGATGTTGGTTGACGGCGGGGCCGGCTTAAACCTGATCTCATCCGCAGTGCTCCAGAAGCTTAAGATCCCTGACAGCGAGCTCGAAGAGACTGGCACTTTCCAAGGAATCAACCCAAGAAGGAGCAAGCCGAAGGGGAAGATCACATTGCCGGTAACATTTGGCAGCGAGCTAAACTTCAGGACTGAGAGAGTCACGTTCGACGTCGCTGATTTTCCATTGCCCTACAATGGAATACTTGGCCGTCCAGCACTCGCCAAGTTCATGGCAGCCTCTCATTATGCATACAACCTACTCAAGATGCCCGGCCCGATAAGTGTCATTTATGTCCATGGCGACAAGAAGGATGCTCTTATCTGCGCCGACAAGATCTACCGGGAGGCAGCAGCTGCGACAGATAGCAAGCCACTTGCCGCTGAAGCTCCCGGGGGGAAGAAGAAGACCAAGTCCGGCAAGAGCTCGATGCCCACTCCGCAAGCGCACATCTTGAGTGCTGCGCCACCGCCGAGGACGCACCATCGAGCTCCACCGCAAGTGTAAGAAGACGATGGCAGCTCCAGAGACCAAGAAGGTGTCCGCCAAGGAGGACGGCACCGGTGGTACCTTCACCATCGGTGCCACGCTTGACCCTAAATAGGAAAGCGCTCGTTGCTCTCATGGGCGAATGTCGACGTGTTTGCATGGCAACCGCCCCGACATCCCCGTGTTCCTGTGAAAGTAATTGAGCACCACCTAGCTGTGCGTCCTCATCGCGCGCCCGTCAAGCAAAAAGTCAGGAAGCAGCAGTGGGCGCCAAGAATTCATTGCGAAGAGATCAAGAAGTTGGAAGCAGCAGGCCTTGTCGAGGAGTGCTCCATCCCACGTGGTTGGCCAATCCGTAGTTGTATCGCAAGGCAAATGGGAAATGGAGACTTTGTATCGACTTCACAGATGTTAATAAAGCTTGTCCCAAAGACCCATTTCCCTTGCCGCAGATCGACCAGATTGTTGACTCCACGGCTGGATGTGATTTGCTTTCATTTCTTGACGCATACTCGAGGATACCATCAGATCTTCATGGCGAAGAGGATGAAGAAAACCGCATTCATCACCCCATGTGGCACATCTTGTTTCGTCACGGATGCCTTCGGATTAAAGAATGCTGGTTCAACGCTTGCAAGAGTAGTCCATCATGCTTTTGAGCCGCAAATACACGTAAATGTGGAAGCCTATATGGATGACATAGTGGTCAAAAGCAAGGACAGGCAACTCGATTCAAGATTTGATGAAACCTTTGCAAATCTGCGCAAGATCAACCTCAAGCTCAATCCCGAAAAGTGCGTGTTTGGAGTTCCCTCCGCAAGCTTCTCGGGTTCTTCGTGTCTCAGCGGGAATTGAAGCCAATCCCGACAAGATCAAGGCCATTGAGCAGATTGAAGCACCAAAGCGCGCCAAGGATGTACGAAGGCTTGCGGTTGCGTGGCTGCTCTCAAAGAGGTTTATCTCTAGGTCTGCTGAGCGCCTCGCCATTTTTCAAGATCTTGAAAAGGCAGGTCCAATGAAATGGACTCGAAGCGGAGGCTGCGCTGCAGACTTAAAGAGGTACTGTCCTCCACTCCAATACTTGTCGCACCTAGGCCACAAGAGAAGTTGCTGCTATATTTAGCGGCAACCAATCAAGTGGTTAGTGCTGCATTAGTAGCGGAAAGGGAGGCAGATGATGAGCCGGCAACCGAGACAGGTGCATCCAGCGACAAGCAGGGGGCTTCATCGACAAGCTCTGGTCCCGACAAGAATGGATCTGCGCAGGATTGCGAGAAGATGCAGAAAAGGATGGTGCAGCGCCCAGTCTACTTTGTCGGTTCCCTTCGCAGGGGCTAGGTCAAGGTACTACGGTGTGCGAAATTGCTTTTCGGCCTCCTCATGGCCTCGAGAAAGCTGCGCCATTACTTCCAAGCACATGAGATCACGATCGTCACTCGCTTTCCGTCAAGAGGATCTTGCAAAATCCGAAGCAGCAGGCAGGATTGTCGAGTGGGCACTAGAACTGTCGAGCTTTGGCCTCAAGTTTGAAAGCACTTCAACTATCCAAAGTAGAGCACTGGCAGAATTCATAGCAGAATGGACGCCAACGCAAGATGAAGAAATTCCAGAGATGAGCATCCCCGTCAAGGAGGCAAATAAAGAGTGGCTGATGTACTTTGACGGTGCCTTCTCGCTGCAAGGCGCCGGTGCCGGCGTGCTGCTTATCGCACCCACCGGAGAGCACCTCAAGTACATAGTCCAAATGCACTTTCCCAAGGAGCAAGTAACAAATAATACTGCAGAGTATGAACGCTTGCTTGCCGGTCTCAGAATTGCAGTAGACCTTGGGATTAAGAAGCTCATTGTCAGGGGTGACTCGCAGCTTGTCGTCCTCCAAGTAAACAAAGATTATCAGAGTCCGTTGATGGAAGCCTACGTTGATGAAGTGAGAAAGCTAGAAGAGCACTTTGAAGGCCTGCAAATGGAACATGTTCCAAGAGCTCAGAATGATATTGCTGATGGCCTGTCAAAGTGCGCCGCACTCAAGTTGCCTGTGGAACCAGGAATTTTTGTGCTCAAGCTGACTCAACCGACTGTAAAGCCATCAACTGGACAGAGCAAGAAGAGGAAGTTGGTTTCTGGTGACTACTTTCCGGCAGAACTCCCTGAAGCCGCCGCCAAGAAGGTCCCCAAAATCAACGCAGATATCGCTGAGGAGCAGTCTGCTCCGACAAGCCCAAGGGTTTGTTTCGTTGAAGCAGACGCTCCCGACAAGTTTTGCTCCGGCAAGCTTGTCGGGATCATCAAGCTCCGGCTGAGCCGCAGGTTCTTGCCGTAGAAGCTGATGTTCCTACAGCGGCAGATGTGCCTTTAGTCCTTATTGTCGAGCCGCAAGCTCCAACATGGGCACAGCAGATCGTCCATTTCCTTCAAACAGGAGAACTTCCCGAAGAGCAAGAAGAAGCGGAAAGAGTAGCCCGGCAGTCAAGTATGTACCAGTTTGTCGATAGCATCCTGTACAGAAGAAGACTCAACGGTGTGAAATTGAAGTGCATTCATCGGGAAGATGGATGAAGCTGTTGGCGAGAGATACACGGAGGCATATGTGGTCACCACATTGGCGAAGAGCACTTAAAGCAAAGCTTTCCGCAAGGTTTCTTCCGCCGACAGCCCTCCGTGATGCAACTACACAAGTAACCAAGTGTGAAGCGTGCTGTTCCATTCCAAGCAGATACACCAGCCAACTCAAGCTCTCCGGACAATCCCTTTATCCGGCCATTTTTGGTGCTGGGGCTCGACATCTCGGCCCTTTCCCCGAAGCTGTCGGGGCTTTGAGTACTTGTACGTCGCAATCGACAAGTTCACAAAGTGGCCGGAAGTGGAAGCAGTGAGGAAGGTGACAGCACAGTCAGTAGTCAAGTTCTTCAGGTCAATTGTTTGCCGTTTTGGGATTCCTAATAGGATCATCACCGACAACGGCACACAGTTTACGAGCCGCACCTTCATGCAGTACGTCCAAGATCTTGGCGCCAAGGTCTGCTTTGCTTCTGTTGCTCATCCGAGAAGCAACGGTCAAGCAGAGAGGGCAAATGCTGAAGTGCTGCGAGGACTCAAGACCAGAACTTTCGACAGGCTGCACAAGTGCGGAAGAAACTGGATTGAGGAGCTGCCGGTGGTTCTTTGGTCGATCGAACGACGCCAAATCGAGCCATCGCCGGACACCTTCGCTCTAGTCTATGGAGCGAGGCAGTTCTCCCCACGGAACTCGTATATGGGTCACCTCGAGTGCTCGCTATGATGAGCTCGAGCAAGAGCAGCTGCGACAAGATGACGCGCTGCTCCTTGAGGAGGACCGTCTTCAGCGGCTGTGACGAGCTGCTCGTTACCAACAAGCTTTGCGCCGCTACCATAGCCGCAGTTAGTGCCGAAGTTTCGAGGAAGGCGACCTTGTTCTTGGTAGCGCTCAATCCGCCAAGAATTCCAACAAGTTGACGCCGAGGTGGGAAGGCCCTTATCGGGTGAAACGAGTCACTAGGCTCGGCGCTGTTCGCTTTGAGACCGAAGATGGCATTCCGTGAGCAACTCCTCGAATATTGAGCATCTTCGTAAGTTTTACCCATAGGGCGCGGTTGCCGGAACTTGTTCCGGCAACCACCTTTTGTACAAGTCTTGCCTATGTTGCATGTAATCCTTTGTACAAAGCCGGGCGCAGACCCCGTGCATCAGTAAAGCTCATGTGTTGCACGCAAATTGTCAACTTCATGCTTTCATCATCATTTTGCATGTTTTATCTGACATTTTGTGCAGCATCCACACCCGGTAAGCAATAACGAGCCACAAGGCTCCATAACTTTATTTTCTCTTCTTTCTTCTCAAAAGAAAGGAAGGTTCCTTCGCCCACAAGTTAGCCAGGGGGGAAGGAGAAGATAATGGTGTGGGCCGCCAAGCGTCGTTCGGGAAAGCTTCGCCTTACCGGGAAGCAAACGACAGAAAAGCTAAGTTATCTAAGCTTGAGCAATCAGTTTTTAAATTTTTTAAGTTATCTTCCTCGAACGATAGTACTTTGTATGGAAAACCTGTGCGCGAAGGAACCAACTCGTGGCTAGTTTGTGCCCTTAATTTGTTTCGAGTCCGCTCAACAACTTAAGTGAGCTGCAACTAGTTGCGACAAGGTTGCTTGTCGGAGGCGACACCGCCAGCAGGCTACTGATGTTCCGCACTCAGCGCTCGCGGCAAAGGTGCCCGTGCCGACAAGTTCCCTAAAAGCGTAAGGCACAAACATACAAAGGAAGGAATCAAGTAAAGGAAATAACATTGCAATCATTGCCTAAGATAGAGTTATGTTACAGAAATAACTTGTCGCAGATCTAATAAATTGTTCTCCTAAACATGATCTGCAGCGACAAGGGAAAGATAAAACGAGTAGCCTAGTCTACGCGGTCGCCATCGACCCTCTTGACTCCGCTCACCCTGTCCACAATGGGTGCGACAAGGGCCTTGAGCGCTTCAACGTCAGCAGTCGGCGGCAAGGACTTGAGGACGTTGGCGAAGCTGACACCTGGATTGCGGAAGGCCACCTTCATCAGCACTCTCTGAAGAGCCCCGGCGCAGATTTGGCGCGACTCGTCGGCCAGCTGCTTTGGGATCTCCTCCCGGAGCCGCTGGAGAGCTGTCACCACGCCCTTGAGGAACAGGCTGAGCTTGGCGCTGGGTTGAAGGCGCTCGTCGGTGGAGTACCCGAGATCCACCATCCCCAGCTCCATCGGCTCATTGTTGATGGCGGCGGCAGTATCTACAAGACCCTCCGTCCAGTGCATCACATTCTCTCTGAGGGTATCCTGGGCGGTCACGGCATTCGCCAGCAGCTCCTCGTTGGCCTTGATCTTCTCCAACAAACCCACTTCCCGCTCCTTGGCGCCGTCCAGCGTCTCCGTCAAGGTGGCCAGCTTCAGCTCAAGATCCGCCTTGGAGTCCTTGGCGGCGTCGAGCTCTTTGATCTTCTCCGCGAGACGGCCCTGCAGCTCGCCAAGAGTATAGGCGTCCTTCTCGCGCTCGCGCTTCAGCCCGGTGACCTCCTCGCCGCTCTTCTGGAGGGTGGCCTCCAGCTGCGCCACCCTCGTCTCCAACTCCTTCTTGGCGGCCTCGGCGGCTGCGGCGGCGTCCTTTGCTTACTTGAGAACTCCGCCACTTGATTGCTCGCGCGCGGCAAGATCTTCCTCATAGCTGTCGAGGTTGATCTTCCGTTGCGCCAGCTCACCTTCTTGCGCAGAGAGCTTCTCGCCGGCAAGCCTTTGCTGCTCCTCGACCTCAGCCTTCTCAAGGATGAAGGTCGTGCGCTCTTCGGAGAGTTGCTCCCGCGCCTCTGCTACGTCCCGGAGAGTTTCTTGGTTGGCGCGCCGGAGCTCTTCTGCGCGTTTCTCCATGTCAGCTCCCGCCCTCGCGACAAGCGCTTCCCGGGACTCCAGCTTGGCTTGCCGGGCGCGGTAGAGCGACAGCAGCTTCTTCAAGAGCTGCTCCTCCTCGAACTTCGCCGCTGCTGCTGCTTGGCGCGTCAACCATGACAGCCAGCGAGGCGAGCAGCTCCTTGTCGAAGGTCTCTCCCTCGACCGGCGCCTTGGAGCTCAACGCCCATGGAAGCTTGATGAAGACGCCGCCGCGGCCTTCGATAGGCGCCAGCTAGGGCTCTTGAACTCGATGCTGCATCGGTGGCGGAGGGCTCGGCGGTCGGCGTGGCGCTGGCGCTCCTGCGGCCTCGTGGTCGTCAAGTACAATCACGCACCCTCCCCAGCCTTTGCGCCAAGCAGCTTGGTAGCCTCCTCGCTTGGCCGGACCCATCGGCGCCGGCCTCCTCCTCCATGTTGGCGGCGTCGTCATTGTTGCCGCGCGCGTCTTCCTCGCCGGCAACCTCAGTCTCCATCGGCTCTCCGGCAGATGGATCTGACGATCAGAAAAAGGAAGAACAGTCAAGCCAAATGTTCGAAAAGAAGAACTGAAGAAAAGGAACCCAAGGGAAATTTTCTGGCAAGGAGATTACCTGCGATGGGATCAGTGGCCGCGGTCTCCACAATCGGAGGATCGCCGGCGCTGCCCCTTGTCGGAGAAACTTCCCTTGTCGGAGAAGCCTCCCTTGCCGGAGAGCGCTCCCTTGCCGGAGAATTCTCCCTTGGCGGAGTAGTTGAAGCAGACAGAACTTCGGGAGTAACTTCCGGGGCCTCCTGATGAGGCTGCTCTGCTCCTACACAAATCAACAAGTCAGATATCAGTAAAGAAGGAGCACCCATGCACACCGAACCGTAAGAGATAAACCAAACACTTACGTTGGGGGCTGTGCTGGGGGCTGCTCTGAGGAAGGGTTTCCGGATCCGGCAAGGGAGTCTCAGACGCGCCTCCTGTCGCCACGGGGGGATCGTCTTCGATGACAACCACCGGAGTCTTGGCCCTCTTCGACGCCCTCTGAGCCAGCGTCTCGAAAAAGGAAAGGGTTCAGAATGAAGCAAATCATATACAAGACAAAGAAGCAAATTGAAGAATTACAAGTACAGCGACAAGATCTTACTCTTCTTCTTCTTCCTCGGAGCTGAGAGCGGAGAAGTCGAATTCCGCTCCGCCTCCGGTGCGACGAGTTGGAAGAGTGGGCTCCCTCGGACGCTTGGCGGGTGCGGGAGCCATGGTCCCAGAAGGCCCCGCTCCAGTTGCTGTGGCGGCGTGAAGCGCTCCTGCGGCAACAGAGCTTGTCGCGGTGGAGCGCGTCATGCGGCGAGATGGCTGTTGGCCCGTCTGCCGCCCCGCCACTTCCCCGGTCTTGCGGAGGCGCCTTCTTGGCGGGGCCGCGGGCTCCTCCCGCGGCAGGCTACCTGAAGGTGGAGGGGAGGCGCCCCCGGCAGGCTCGTTCGGCTCATCTTCAGGCTCGGCCTGCTCCTCCGCGCCGGCAAGCTCCTCTCGGTCGGCAAGGCTTGCCGCCTCGGCTGCCTCGGCCTCCTCTACGATGAAACCGAACTCACCAGCGGCAGCAGCTTCCACCGCGTCCTCCAGCCTGGTGGCGATGCGCTGCAGCTCGGCGTCGGTGGTGTCGCGGGTGAGCCACTTCTGCTCGTCGGCGCGGATCGTCACTTCTTCCAAGCTGTCAAAGAACTGCTGCACGACGTCGGCGGCGGGCTCTTGCCAAGTTGGAACGATCCCATGAGAATCGCACAATGGCATCATCGCGCGGATGCGGTCAAGAGACGAGTTGTTGCACAAAGGAACGACCCCCCTCAGCAACATGAACCACTCGGGGTGATCAGCGTCATGCTTGAACAGCTCCAGCAGCATTGCATCCAGCTCCAAGACGGTAAAGTTCCAGTTGAGGCCCGGGCGCAGCCTCATGATGTCCGCCGCATTTTGGAACTCCCAGGCAGGTCTCCTCCTCTCCTGCAAGGGAGCGATGCGGCGGCGAAGGAAATCCACGCCAACAGCGCTTACAGTGAGCCCGGCATGCCTGAGGCGCAAGATCCGGGTCACGGCCATCTTCAACTTGGCATCCTCCGGCGCCAAGTTGCTCCAATCGTTGTCGCGCACTATGGGAGTTTGGCGCAGGGCAATGAAGGGCTGCGGGTTCTCCTCTATGATCCAACACCAATCGGCTCTCCACTCCTCCCACTTGCTGCGGAGCTCTCCTTCAAGATAAGCTTCTTTCTTGCCGATCCTAGAGATCCAAGCAATCCCTCCGGCAAGTGGCTCTCCTCTCTCAACGCGGGGCATGAAGTAGTGGCGGAAAAGGGCTACATTTGGGTAGACTCCGACAAAGTTCTCGCAGAGGTGTGCGAAAACCGCCTTGGTCAGGACAGCGTTGGGGGTGAAATCAAGGAGGCGGAGGCCATAGGTGTTCATGATGTCGCAAAAGAATTCGGAAAAGGCAGCAGCCGTGAGTAGAAGAAAAGCGCCAAGAAGGGATACCCGACAGAGACCTTCTCGGATGCTGGCGGCGGAGATCACCCTCGTCTTGCTGGTGCTTGCCGTCTCCGTCGACGAGAAGAGGTAGTAGCCCTCCTCAGCTCTTCGCAGACGGCGGGGTCGAAGGTGGTCGCTCCTTCCGCAGCGCCGTGAGCCGCTGCGCTCGGCCGACTTCACGCCTTTCCCTTGTCGGCTTTGAGACCATGGCGGAGGTGGTGGAGGAGTCCGACGGTGTTGGTGGCGCCGGTGGCAATGAAGCGGAGCGTCGCTCTCTTCGGACTTGAGAAGAAGGGGGGAGCGGCGGTGGTTTTTGAGATGTGACAGCAATGGCAAGGTGGGCGTCCTGCCCCTGTTTCCCCTGCTTATAAGGAGGGAGAGGGGACGGACGTTCCGCTTTTCCAATTAGAGAAAGCCCCCACGATCTCTCCCACGGCGCCACGTTCGGCGCGTGCTGTTGTGGGGGACGTGGTGGGTCCGGGCGAGTAACGGCGTGATCTAGGCCACGCGCGTGCCTGCAGCCTCGCTTTTGGGCCTGCCCAACAGAGCTCGGCGCCGTGTGTGGCCCAGGCCGGGGCTCTGTCGGTGTACTAGAGTAGGGGTACCCTAGTATCCCGAACTCGTGCACGGGCAGTTGCAGCACCCTGCGGCAAGGCTTGCCTAGTGATCGCCAAGATCCTCCGCAGTTCCTTTGAAGCCTTTCAAGAACAAAGTATTCAAGGCCCCGGCAAGAGGAGCTTGCCGGGAAGGCCACTCAAGGCACGAAGAAGACAAGACCCCGGCAAGAGGAGCTTGCCGGGAAGGCTTGGTGAGCGACAAGCTTCCGAGTACGACAAGGGTTCACCCGCGGCAAGGCGCTTGCCGCGGCAGACAACCTCTCTGCATCTCCGCTCCAGCTCATCCGCCAACGTGTCGCCATGGGGCTATTCCAGGCACGCGTGTCAAGGAGCTGTGCAGCCAGCGGAGAGCAGCGATAAGCGGCGCTGACAGAAGGCCATCGTGGCGAACGGTGGCGCTCCTGATGGTCCCTGTTGCACTATTTAAGCGACATGGACGGGCATTTATTGCTCTTATCCCTTGCCGTCAGAGTTAGGTAGAGTACACTGTACCAGGTAGTTGCACCAACCGCAACTCTTTTTCCCATTTTTACCCTCGACTACGTTGCCACCTGTGGTGACCCCTTTGAGCCTATAAAAGGAGGCCCATGTGCAACGTAGAAAGGGTTCGGTTCGGCTCAGTTAGGATTCGACTCATTCGAGACTACACACACTCAAGCTAGGTTTTGTAGCTCTCAGTGCTCCCTAGCAAGAATACAATCAACCAAGCAGCAGTAGGAGTATTATCTCTCCGGAGAGCTCCGAAGCTGGGTAAACTGCTCGTGTGCATCGCTCGATCTGCTCTTCGTGCAATCTCCGCCCCCCACCGAACCACAAGGGACTCGGTCCGCCAGGTCCCATAGGTGTTCGTGGGTTACGATCAGCCTCCCCGACAGTTACGAAGGGAAACAGAGAGATTACAATCCCATCTCAGTGAGACCGAGATCCCTATCGGTGAGACCGATTTGCCTAGGGTTTGTGGCAGTGGCTATGACATCTGAACTCGGTGGCGCCGGATAGAAAGAATCGGTGGGGCCGAGTTGGACTTTTGGTTTAGGTCATATGTGGATGTGAGAAAGTAGTTGAGGGTTTTGGAGCATATCACTAAGCACTATGAAGCAAGAACCTCATTAAGCAACACCTCATCCCTCCGTGATAGTATTGGCTTTTCATATAGACTCAATGTGATCTTGGATCACTAAAATATAAAATTAGAGTCTTGAGCTTTGAGCTTGAGCCAATCCTTTTATCCTTAGTATTTTGAGGGGTCCACTTTTCTCATCCATGCCATGCCATTCATTGAGCTTTTCCTGAAATATTTATCTTGTAATAATGTTAGCTCAGTGAGCTATATGTTGTTAGGAATTACAAAAACCACCTAGGGATAGTTGCACTTTCAATCTCCCCCTTTTTGGTAATTGATGACAACATATAGATCAAAGCTTCGACAAATGATAATAAGAGTGAAAAACATTGTCGCTTTGAGAAGTATGTGATAAGCAAGAGCTCCCCCAAAATTTGTGCATAGTTTAAGATTTGATTTGGACTGCAAATGCACAAAGAGTTAGGCTCATGGGTTACTCTTCCATGTCACATACATCTTGGTGGAGCGCTCAAAATGATAACAATAGAATACATGCACTCATCACCAAGCAAAGTGAATGATCATATAGAGATAAAAGGATAATGTCATCCAACAAGCATTAATGTAGCATATGATCAAACACATGATCATCCAAGTATCACACAGACAGAAAGTATCTCAATCAAGCAAATAAAGTTCAACCACCAAAGCAAGAGAGAATAAAAAGCAACGCTATCTCTCTCTCGAAGCCTATGATCTATACATTTTCTCCCCCTTTGGCAACAAGTTACCAAAAAGTTCATAGAAAATGCATAGCACTAAATCGTCTCTCAGGCTTGATCTTCAGGTGGTGGTGTAGACAGAATGCCAAGGACGAAGGCATCAGTTGATGTAGATAGAGCTGGTGGAGTAGGTGCTCGAGCTCGTGGCACTGAAGCTGTAGCTGGTGCAGATGAAGTGGCTCTGGTGTCTGTCACTGGCACTGCAGCTGACCTCTGAGCTCTAGGCGCACTGGCAAATGCCTTAGTGGTTGTATTGCCCTTCCTCTCCTGCATATCATCCTGAAGTTGCTCAACAACAGACTGGATCTTAGTTACCTTCACATCCATGTCATAGAACTTCAGCTCCATGATCCTCTCCAGCCTCTCCTGGTTTTGAGTCAAGGTGGCCAGCCCCTTCTCAATCCTCATAGTGGATGCAATCAAGTAGCCAAGTTGATCTTGCTTGCTCTTCAAGAAGTACTGAGATGCCTCTTCAATTGTTGGCATCTTGGCAGCCTTCTCAGTCCTTGCCTTCTCCTTCTTCGCTTGTGCTTGCACAGAAGATGGTTCATCTTCATTCATAACCACTTGGTTGTCCTCAAAGTCTGGATAGATAGGCATGTGCTCCTTGTCCAACAAGTATGTGCCAGTGCCCATCTTGGAGTTAATCAACTCCTGGATCTGTGGGGCATACCCACAATTTCTCTTTTGGTCAGCAGTTGTCCTCTTGATAATTTCAACTATAAGACTCATGACCTTGAACTTTTGTGGCACATCAAATAAGTGTAGCAGGTTTATTGCATGGCCTCTGATCATGTTGTGATCACCTGACTTGGGCAAAAGAGTATGCCTGAGAATCCAGTTAATGGTTGGCAGTCCTGACAGAAGGTAATGTACTGATCCAAACTTGTGTGATTCAATGGCAGCATCTGGGATCTCCTTGTACATATGTGCCATAGTGTTGTGATCCATCTTCTTCTTGGCATAGACATCCAAGTCATCCTCTTCCTCCTTAGGTGCATTGACCATATTAGCCCATTCTTCAATTGATGATTGGTACCTAGTACCTTCAGACATCCATACTATCCTGCCATCTGGATAGAAGTGTGTTGTGGAGTAGAATTGCATTATTAGCTCATCATTCCATTTTGTGAGCTTCTGCCCAACAAAGTCTGCCACTCCACAAGCATTGAAGCTGTCATACACACCAGGATAGTGTTCTTCATTCTCCTTGATGTATTCCCAGTTCACCCATCTCATGTCACACACTATTGGCTTCTTGTCCAGCAGAATTGTCTCATAGAAGTCCTATTGTTCCTTTGTGTGGAACCTGTAGTCTACAAGCAGTTCTCCTTCTGGTGGCATATGGATCTGACTCTCTCCATAGCCTCAATCCCGAGTCCTTCCTGATCTTCATGTTCTCAGCTACAGGATGGGCATCATTATGATCTGGAATTTTAGGCTTCAATTTTCTCAAAACATGTGACTCATCATCTTCTTCTTGAAAGATTTGAGCTTTGGGGCCTTGTTCTTCTCAAAGAATTGGAATGTTTTCGTACTCCTCTTGGGTGCAGTCTTGGGTTTGGAGGCAGCCTTGGGTGCTACTTTGGGCTTTGATGAAGCAGCCCCTGACCTAATGGCATCACCCATAAGCTTCTGAGCTTTGGGTGCTGGTGCAGCGTCCTCTTCTTCTTCCTCCTCTTCCATCATGGAAGGCTTTCCAATTACTCTCGCCATGGTCTTCTTGACCCTTTCCTTCCTCTTCTTTCCTTCTGCAGCAGCCTCTTTGGGTCCAGCTTCCAAAGATGCTTGAGTGGAGGCTCTGGCTTTAGACATGGGTTGTCTTCCTGCTGGCCTTTTGGTCTTCAGACCTGGCTTAGTTGCTGCAGTTGAGCTATATTCTTTCTTGAGCACCTTCTTTTTGTAAGTGGCCTCATCCTCAACGGCCACATAGTATTCATCCTCAGATTTTGAGGTTCTCTTCTTTCTGGCCCTGGTGGCAGCTTTGGGTAGATTCCTTGGGGTGCTCCTGCTGCCCTCATCATAGCTGCTAGAGGGACTAGTGCCCTCACTCATGTGAACCTGCTCCTCTTCCCTGTTCTGGCTGTCACTTTGATCAGACATATTGCAAACACTGACAACAGACCCTATGAGTAGATATAGATGAGATAGAGTGGATGAGCATCCCCAAAATACAGAGGTTTTTTTGCAAAAGAATGAGTCAAAAACTTAGTTTTAGTTTTCCACAGAAAGCATTTCGGATCTACCGATTTTTGTGAACTCGGTGATACCGAAGCAGCTTTTGGAACCTAAACTAGTGAACTCAGTCAGACTGAGTCACAGTTCGGTGGCACCGAGACTGCTATGGTTTCACAAAGTCCTGAACTCGGTCACACCGATTTGCAATTTTCGGTCAGACCGAAAATTACATGTGCAATGGCCTTAGCCGAATCGGTGGTACCGAGTTCTACAACTCGGTTGGTCCGAGATGGTTTCGACGGAAACCTGACCCTAAATTTTCAATTCATCTCTAATCTACGGAGTGTTTTGACTGGATAAGATAATTTCAATCATGGCAAGATTCATGGCAAACACAATGTGCTAGAAATCAGATAGGGATAGCACAGTGATCGAGTTCATACCCTAGTTCGGCGATGAACTCGCTACGGCGGCAACGGCGGGGATGATTCCCGTTGACGGCGGCGGAGACCAGCGGCAGGAGGCAGGTGGCGACGAGGAGGACGATCCGAGACCCCGGAGGCAGAGCGGCTGAGCTGGCGAAAGAGTTCGGAGAAAATTTCCAAAATTTTGCCCGTGGGTATATATAGCCCGACCACGTCGGTGTGACCGAAGTGGAACAACTCGGTGGCACCGAGATGCATAACGCAAGCGATTACAGCAACTCGGTGTGACCGAAAAGTTCAAATCGGTTGCACCGAGATTGAAAACCTAGATCGACTTAGTGATCTCGGTATGACCGAAATGGAAGAATCGGTCGACCAAACGCACAAAGAAGTTTTGGAAGTTTAAGTCTATGATGAATCGAGGACTCCGAGTGCTCCTCACAGAGTGGTTCGAAACTGACTTGATCAAATTTTGTGATGTAGCATGCATAGAGTTTGAGACGAGAAAAGCATAGATAGCTAGAGAAGGTTCTTAGGCATTCTTGTCCGTCCACTTGGCAAAAGAAAAAGAAAACAATCAATCAAAACAACAAGTGGATGTCCTCGAATGAGTAAAATATGCAACCAACATGCTCACACAATAAAATGGCAAATGAAATATGTGGCGAAGCATGCACAACCAATTCTAGCATCTATCAAGCAATTGGCGATGACTAGGTCATCTATATATGAGTATATTGACTTAGGAGTCAAATGAGAACATTTGATCATAGGTCATACTCATCGTTTAAGCTCAAGTGGGGTTACCACTTTTACATAATGCATTGATGTGTTCACACCATTAGAGTTGCTTTAGCTCAATTTTTAGAGTAAAGCTCCCCCTAGATGTGAGATCCCCCCTTAGAGGGATGAACTAACCTTGGGTTTTGTTGATGATGACTTCATGTAGGTGTTGAAGATGTGGATGCTCAATGTTTATGTAGATCATTTGGAGCAATCCTTTGGAGTGAGTTGCACTTTCAATACCTACACGGGTTAGTCCCACATGGAACAAACAAGGATATCCATAGACATAGAGTGATGCACACACAAGATAATGTCTATGAGAGCATTAGGTTACCTTGTCCCTTGTCTTACTAACAAGAGGGTTTGTGCCTCCTTGAACTAGTGCAAGATGTGGAAGTTGATTGCACTTGTTCTTGCCAAAATGATATGAGTGAAATATGTTGGCGGAGTCACCCTCAAGAACTCTCTAGTTCTTCTTCTTCGGGATCCACATCATCTTGATGGGAATCCTCGGAGTTGAAGTCGTACTTGATGAAGTGGAACTTGATGTAGTCTTGGGAACCCACTTGACCAAGGCCTTAGGAGCTTCTTCAAATGCATCAATTTCTTCTTGAAGCTTGTCCTTGCCTTTTTGCTTGTGGTCTTGTGGTGGAAGATCATCTTGAGCTTGTGTCCCCATGAAGGAAGTAGGATCATACTTCTCTTATTGAGGAACAAACTTCATCTTGGGGTATTGATCTTCTTCCCACTCAACTCCATTGGCATTGAACTTTCGTTCAAAACCAACACCTTGATTCTTCCGGTGCCTTTCTTGCTTGCGTACAATTTCCTCAAATTGCTTACTCCCGGCAAGGCTCTTGTAAACACCTTTCTCTATAGTTCCCTTCAATAAGCTATTTGCTTGCTCAAGTGTAACTTGGCTTTGGACCTTTGGCCATGAAGCATCTTCCAATTCCTTCATTTGGTGAATCAAATATGTCGTAGGAGTTGGTTGACACAAGTGCTAGACCGGCAACACCTTCATCTTGAGTATATTCGGAGTCGGAGTGATAGCTTCTCTCGGAGTGATTGTCGGAGTTAGAGCCGGATACCCATTCACCAACATGAGCTTGATGTCTTCGTTTTGTGTAGCTCCTTGATGACTTGTCCTTCCTTTCCGAACCCTTGCTTCCCCGGGATGTTCTTCGTTCATAACGATCATCTCTACTCCTTCTCTCTCTTGGTGGTGATTCTTCTCTTCTACTTCTCCTTTTGGGAGAATCTTCTCTTCTTTTGTAGGGTGCCGTACACTCATTGGAATAGTGTCCGGGTCTTCCACAATTGTAGCAATTATGCTCTCGACTATAACATCTTTTGTCATTGTAGGACCTTGACTTGGAGCTTCTCTCTTTGCTTCTACTCTTTTAGAATTTGTTGAAGTTCTTCACCATTAAGCTCAATTCTTCATTGAAGGTTTGTTTCTCACTTGATCTTGTGGGGGCTTCACATGAGGCTTTGTAAGCACCACTTGACTTGTTGTGAAGTTCCTCCTTATCCTTGAGTGACATCTCATGAGCAACAATTCTTCCAATGACTTCCATTGGCTTGAGATCTTTGTAATTGGGCATCATTTGGATCAATGTGCACACGGTATCATATTTTCCATCCAAGGCTCTTAGGATCTTCTTGATGATGAATCTGTCGGTCATCTCTTCACTTCCTAAGCCGGCAATCTCATTTGTGATAAGAGCAAGCCTAGAGTACATTTCAGCGACACCTTCACCATCCTTCATTTTGAACTTGTTAAGCTGAATTTGAAGCACATCCAACTTGGATTCCTTGACGGAGTCGGTACCTTCATGCATATCAATCAAAGTATCCCAAATTTCCTTTGCATTCTCAAGGTGGCTGATTTTGTTGAATTCTTTGGGGCACAATCCGTTGAAGAGGATATCACAAGCTTGAGTGTTGTATTGCAGCATCTTCAACTCTTCTGCGGTAGCTTCACGGTTCGGTTCTCTCCCATCAAAGAATTCACCTTGCAAGCCAATACACACAATCGCCCAAACGGCGGGGTTATGTCCAAGAATATGCATTTTCATCTTATGCTTCCAACTAGCAAAATTAGTACCATCAAATTAAGGACCTCTACGGTGATAATTTCCCTCACTAGACGCCATACTCTCCTAGGTTGTGAAACCAAGGCTATGACTACCAAAAGCTATGTAAATCAAAGCAAATGGAGAGCAAAGCTCTGATACCACTTGTAGGATCGAAAGTATGTCTAGAGGGGGGTGATTAGACTACTTGACCAAATAAAACTTATCCTTTTCCCAATTTTAGTCTTTGGCAGATTTTAGCTATCTTAGCACAAGTCAAGCAATCTTAACACAATTCAAGCAAGCATGCAAAGAGTATATGAGCAGCGGAAAGTAAAGCATGCAACTTGCAAGAATGTAAAGGGAAGGGTTTGGAGAATTCAAACGCAATTGGAGACACGGATGTTTTTTTCGTGGTTCCGATAGGTGGTGCTATCGTACATCCATGTTGATGGAGACTTCAACCCACGAAGGGTAACAGTTGCGCGAGTCCACGGAGGGCTCCACAGACGAAGGGTCCACGAAGAAGCAACCTTGTCTATCCCACCATGGCCTTCGCGCACGAAGGACTTGCCTCACTAGCGGTAGATCTTCACGAAGTAGGTGATCTCCTTGACCTTACAAACTCCTTGGTTCAACTCCACAATCTTGTCGGAGGCTCCCAAGTGACACCTAGCCAATCTAGGAGACACCACTCTCCAAGAAGTAACAAATGGTGTGTTGATGATGAACTCCTTGCTCTTGTGCTTCAAATGATAGTCTCCCCAACACTCAACTCTCTCTCACAGGATTTGGATTTGGTGGAAAGAAGATTTGAGTGGAAAGCAACTTGGGGAAGGCTATAGATCAAGATTCATATGGTAGGAATGGAATATCTTGGCCTCAACACAAGGGTAGGTGGTTCTCTCTCAGAAAATGTGTATTGGAAGTGTAGGTTCGTTCTGATGGCTCTCTCCACGAATGAAGAGTAGGTGGAGGGGTATTTATAGCCTCCACACAAAAAACTAACCGTTACACACAACTTACCAATCTCGGTGGGACCGAATTGAGAAACTCGGTCGGACCGATTCAGCAAATCTAGTGACCGTTAGGATTTTCGGTGGGACTGACATGCAACTCGGTAGGACCGATATGGTTAGGGTTAGGGCATAACGTAATCTCGGTGAGACCAATTACACAAACTCGGTGGGACCGATTTTGGTAATAAGCTAACCAGAGAGTTGGTCAGGTAAACTCGGTGGGACTGATTCGCTCATTTCGGTGAGACCGAAATGTTACAAAAAGGAAACAGAGAGTTTACATTGCAATCTCGGTGGGACCGATCGCTCATCTCGGTGGGACCGAAATGTTACGAAGGGAAACAGAGAGATTACAATCCCATCTCGGTGAGACCGAGATCCCTATCGGTGAGACCGATTTGCCTAGGGTTTGTGGCAGTGGCTATGACATCTGAACTCGGTGGCACCGGATAGATAGAATCGGTGGGGCCGAGTTGGACTTTTGGTTTAGGTCATATGTGGATGTGAGAAAGTAGTTGAGGGTTTTGGAGCATATCACTAAGCACTATGAAGCAAGAACCTCATTAAGCAACACCTCATCCCTCCTTGATAGTATTAGCTTTTCCTATAGACTCAATGTGATCTTGGATCACTAAAATATAAAATTTAGAGTCTTGAGCTTTGAGCTTGAGCCAATCCTTTTATCCTTAGTATTTTGAGGGGTCCACTTTTCTCATCCATGCCATGCCATTCATTGAGCTTTTCCTGAAATATTTATCTTGGAGTAATGTTAGCTCAATGAGCTATATGTTGTTAGTAATTACAAAAACCACCTAGGGATAGTTGCACTTTCATCTTGTCTTTACAGTACCAAAGTGAATGATTTGTTTTATTATACTAACGAGCTTACAAGTTTTCTGTTGAGTTTTGCGTTGTGAAGTTTTCAAGTTTTGGGTAAAGTTTTGATGGACTACGGAAAAAAGAGTGGCAAGAACCTAAGCTTCGGGATGCCCAAGGCACCCCAAGGTAATATTCAAGGACAACCAAGAGCCTAAGCTTGGGGATGCCCCGGATGGCATCCCCTCTTTCATCTTCGTTCATCGGTAACCTTACTTGGAGCTATATTTTTATTCACCACATGATATGTGTTTTGCTTAGAGCATCATTTTATTTTATTAATATTTGCTTGCTATTATTTAGAGTACTGTTTTGCATCGTTTATTTCAATAAAAATGTCAAGGATAGCCTTTACCATGCTTATTATTCAAGTCTATATGTTGCTGTTTGAAAACAGGAAGTTTGCTGTTATGTTTTGAATATTTGTGAATGATCAGAACATGATAAAATATTGAAATTTTTTAACAATTATTAACAACAAATTTTCTACAGTGTGGTAATTTTTCATAATTTTTGGAGTTAGGGAAGTATGATTCCTCTCGCATTCTTTACAGACTGTTCTGTTTAGACAAATTGCTGTTATGTTTGCTTGTTTAATTATTCTATTTGAGGATGGGAGTATTAAATATGCAGAGGCATTTAGTATGCAATGTAAAATTATAATTTTAGTGATTTTCTACAGTAGAGAATGATAAGGTTTTGCATGGATCTATACTAACTTATCTCATGAGTTCTTGTTGAGTTTTGTGTGGATGAAGCTTTTAAGATTTACGGAAACCGCGATATGAAAGGAATTAACGGGACACAAAAGCTCAACCTTGGGGATGCCCAAGGCATCCCAAGTGAATATTTAAAGAAGTCTCAAGCATGTAAGCTTGGGGATGCCCCGATAGGCATCCCACTTTTTTTCTTCAACAACTATCGGTCAGTTTTGGTTGAAACTAAGTTTTTGCTTCTTCATATGATATGTGCTATCCTTGCAATGTCATTTTTTTTGCTTGCTGTTTGAATAAAGTACTTAGGATCTGAAATTTTATTTATGAGAAGGAGACTTCACATAGTTACATAGTTATTCGACTACTCATTGATCTTCACTTATATCTTTTGGAGTAGTTTGTCATTTGCTCTAGTACATCACTTATATATTTTTAGAGAACGGCAATAGTTTTATTTTGAAGAAATTGTTGAACTCGCATGTTTCACTTATATCATCTTGAGAGTCTCTAAACAGCAAGGAAATTTGCTTAGGTTGGGAATTTAGTCTTAATATCATAGGCATCCAAGAGGGATATAATAAAAACTTTCAAATAAAGTGCATTGAATACTATGAGAAGTTTGATTCCTTATGATTGTTTTGAGATATGAAGATGGTTTCACATTTCCTGCTGAAATCCCAAGTCTCCATGTGGGCCCTCTTGGCCACCTAAGACCTTGGATTTTTAGAGAATCCCGATATTAGAGTCATGCTAGTGAGTAATTGTGAATTTGAGAAATACTTGTGTTAACGTTTGTGAGTCCCGTAGCATGCACGTATGGTGAACCATTATGTAACGAAGTTGGTGCATGAGATATTTTTTGATTGTCTTCCTTATGAGTGGCGGTTGGGGACGAGCGATGGTCTTTTCCTACCAATCTATCCCCCTAGGAGCATGCGTGTAGTACTTTGTTTTGATGACTAATGTATTTTTGCAATAAGTATATGAGTTCTTTATGACTAATGTTGAGTCCATGGGTTATACGCACTCTCACCCTTCCACCATTGCTAGCCTCTCTAGTACCGCGCAACTTTCACCGGTACCATACACCCACCATATACCTTCCTCAAAACAGCCACCATACCTACCTATTATGGCATTTCCATAGCCATTCCGAGATATATTGCCCTGCAACTTTCCACCGTTCCGTTTTATTATGACACGCATCATCATTGTCATATTGCTTTGCATGATCATGCAGTTGACATCGTATTTGTGGCAAAGCCCACCATTCATAATTCTCTCATACTTGTCACTCTTGATTCATTGCACATCCCGGTACACCGTCGGAGGCATTCATATAGAGTCATATTTTGTTCTAAGTATCGAGTTGTAATTCTTGAGTTGTAAGTAAATAAAAGTGTGATGATCTTCATTATTAGAACATTGTCCCATGTGAGGAAATAAAAAAAAGAGAAAGGCCAAATAAAAAAAGAGAAGGCCCAAAAAAATACAAAAATACAAAAAGAGAGAAGGGGCAATGCTACTATCCTTTTACCACACTTGTGCTTCAAAGTAGCACCATGATCTTCATGATAGAGAGTCTCCTATGTAGTCACTTTTATATACAAGTGGGAATTTCTCATTATAGAACTTGGCTTGTATATTCCAACGATGGGCTTCCTCAAATGCCCTAGGTCTTCATGAGCAAGCAAGTTGGATGCACACCCACTTAGTTCCTTTTTGAGCTTTCATACACTTATAGCTCTACTGCATTTGTTGCATGGCAATCCCTACTCACTCACATTGATACCTATTGATGGGAATCTCCATAGCCCTTGATACGCCTAGTTGATGTGAGACTATCTCCTTTTTGTCTTCTCCACAACCATATTCTATTCCACCTATAGTGCTATGTCCATGGCTCACACTCATGTACAGCGTGAAAGTTGAAAAAGTTTGAGAACATCAAAAGTACGAAACAAGTGTTTGGCTTGTCATCCGGGTTGTGCATGATTTGAGTATTTTGTGATGAAGATGGAGCACAGCCACACTATATGATTTTGTAGGGATAAGCTTTCTTTGGCCATCTTATTTTGAGAAGACATAATTGCCTTATTAGTATGCTTGAAGTATTATTTTTTTTATGTCGATATTAAACTTTTATTTTGGATCGTATGGATCTGAACATTCATGCTACAATAAAGAAAATTACATGGATAAATTTGTTAGTAGCATTCCACATCAAAAATTATATTTTTTATCATTTACCTACTCAAGGACGAGCAGGAATTAAGCTTGGGGATGCTTGATACGTCTCCAACGTATCTATAATATTTTATTTTTCCATGTTATTATATTATCCATCTTGGATGTTTTATATGCATTTATATGCTATTTTATATGATTTTTGGGACTAACCTATTAACCTAGAGCCCAGTGCCAGTTTCTGTTTTTTCCTTGGTTTTGAGATTTGCAGAAAAGGAATATCAAACGGAGTCCAAATGAGCTAAAAATTTACAATTATTTTTTAATGGACGAGAAGAAGCCCCCGAAGCAAAAGAGTTGTGCTAGAAGAGCCACGAGGCCTCCACAAGGGTGGAGGGCGCGCCCTACCCCCTGGGCGAGCCCTACGTCCTTGTGGGCTCCTCGTGGACCCCCTGACGTGAAACTAACGCCAAAAATTCCTATAAATACAGAAACCCCAGAAAAGAAACCTATTTCAGGAGTTTCGCCGCTGCAAGCCTCTGTAGCCATGAAAAACCAATCGGGAGCCCGTTCTGGCACCCTGCCAGAGGGGGAAACCATCACCAGTGGCCATCTTCATCATCCCGATGCTCTCCATAACGAGGAGAGAGTAGTTCACCCTCGGGGCTGAGGGTATGTACCAGTAGCTATGTGTTTGATCTCTCTCTCTCTCTCTCTCGTGTTCTTGATTTGGCACGATCTTGATGTACCGCGAGCTTTGCTACTATAGTTGAATCATATGGTGTTTCTTCCCCTCTGCCTTCTTGTAATGGATTGAGTTCTCCCTTTGAAGTTATCTTCTTGGATTGAGTCTTTAAGGATTTGAGAACACTTGATGTATGTCTTTAATGTGCATATCTGTGGTGACAATGGGATATTCACGTGATCTACTTGATGTATGTTTTGGTGATCAACTTGCGGGTTCCGTGACCTTGTGAACTTATGCATAGGGGTTGGCACACGTGTTCGTCTTGACTCTCCGGTAGAAACTTTGGGGCACTCTTTGGAGTTCTTTGTGTTGGTTTGAACATATGAATCTAAGATTGTGTGATGCATATCGTATAATCAAACCAGCGGATACCGTTTGGGGCACTTGTTATATGATCTAATTATGTTATCATTGTTGAGAGAACTTGCACTAGTGAAAGTATGAACCCTAGGCCTTATTTCCAAGCATTGCAATACCGTTTTCGCTCACTTTTACCACTAGTTACCTTGTTGTTTTTATATTTTCATATTACAAAAACCTTTATCTACCATCCATATTGCACTCGTATCACCATCTCTTCGCCGAACTAGTGCACCTATACAATTTGCCATTGTATTGGGTGTGTTGGGGACACAAGAGACTCTTTGTTATTTGGTTGCAGGGTTGTTTGAGAGAGACCATCTTCATCCTACGCCTCCCACGGATTGATAAACCTTAGGTCATCCACTTGAGGGAAATTTGCTACTGTCCTACAAAACTCTGCGCTTGGAGGGCGAACACGAGTCTACAAGAAGAAGGTCGCGTAGTAGACATCAACAACCCATACTTATTACTTCCCAATGCCTTTCCCTAGGCCCAAATCATGGTGAAATGTCATGTAGTCGACGTTCACATAACACCACTAGAGGATAGACAACATGTACATCTCATCAAAATATCGAACGAATACCAAATTCACTTGATTACTTATAACAAGACTTCTCCCATGTCCTCAGGAACAAACGTAACTACTCATAAAGCATATTCATGTTCATATTCAGAGGAGTAATAATTATCATTAAGGATCTGAACATATGATCTTCCACCGAATAAACCAACCAGCATCAACTACAAGGAGTAATAAACACTACTAGCAACCCACAGGTACCAATCTGAGGTTTTGAGACAAAGATCGGATACAACATATGAACTAGGGTTTGAGAGGAGATGGTGCTCGTGAAGATGTTGGTGGAGATTGACCCCCTCTCGATGAGAGGATCGTTGGTGATGATGATGACGATGATTTCCCCCTGCCGGAGGGAAGTTTCCTCGGCAGAACAGCTCCACCAAAGCCCTAGATTGGTTCTGCCTAGGTTCTGCCTCAAGACGGCGGCGCTTCGTCCCGAAAGCTTCCTCTTGATTTTTTTCCAAGTCAAAACACATCATATAGCAGAAGATGGGCACCGGAGGCCTGCTAGGTGGCCCACAAGGTAGGGGGAGCACCCCCACCCTTGTGGCTGCTAGGTGGGTCCCCTCTGGTACTTTCTTCGCCCAATATTTTTTAGGGATTTTTACAACTATGCCCTTGGTTCCTTAGCTGTACTCATTCATCCACACGCTCTTAACTTTTGCTCACTTTTCCCCACTCTCTTGTCTAAAACCCTTAGAAATAGTCACAAATGGTGGATGTCGTCGGGTCAGTGCTTTGACCGTTAACTCTGACAAGTGGGGCCGCGCTGGACTGTGTCGCCCGTTGGACCTGACAATTGGGGCCGCGTCGGACGGTGCCGCTGTTCGCCCGTTGGGCCATGTTTAGATTGTTGGGCCCTGCGCGCACCGCAACGACATGAGCCAACTATGCATGCACGACATGTCCAGGTAGCCCGCTATGCATGCACGTAGCTAACCTACCTGCATGCGCTGATGCCCACCGCCACGATGCGGTGACGTCCCCTCTTTCTACATGTGAGCCACCACGAACGCTGACTAGCCTCTTTCTGCATGCGAGCCGCCATGGACGCAGTGATGGTCGCTGCCGCTGGTTCATCTCATCTCGCACGCTTGTCTCCTCGATGTAGAGCATGGTTTCAAACTTCTTGATCCACTCGCATCTATTCAACGTGGCAATTAAAGTGGCATATGAATCGACGCCGCTCGTTTGAACATAGCAAATCCAAAGCGCGGCCGGTGCCACTCCCCTTCCCTTCCCTTTCTCTATTTAAACCACCCACGCCTCCACCTATGCTCCACACATCCATTTGCGCCGCCCCCTTCTCTTCTTCACCCAAACCCAGAGCACTCTCAAAGCCAGGCAAGGATGCAGTACAATACCCCACCTTTGAGCTCCCACCGACCGTGCCGGAGAGGCAGTATCCCGCCGGTGTTGTCGTGGAGACGACTCTCTGCGTGTGGGTGTTCTCACGCTGGAGGGGTGGAAAGGAGTTTTCCTGGTGGTTCCTCGGTGCCGGCTTCGCCCACCTCCCGGCGGGCTCACCTGTGATGTTCCTACTGCAGGAAGTGCGTCCAAACTCCACCACTCCAGCGATAGGGATCATCGCCAACTTCACCAACAGATTCGATGCGTACTAAGCAAGGTGTTTTGGTGTGGGTGCGAGTTCATCGCATTCACCGCCTACAACATCTTCACGGACTTCAACAACATCTTACCCACCCGCAATGGTATGCACAGCCTCCCCTACTACATTGGCGAGGACGGCATGGAGGAGGAGCAGTAAAGAGGAGCAGTGAAGAGGAGGTGCAGTGAAGATGGTGGTGAAGGCCCGGTCTCGTGAAGCTTGTCTTGCCCTAGGGTGTTAGGGATTTTTATCTTTTATATATTTCTATCTTAATTATGTCGTTGGTTGTACCATGAAATTTTTATGTCTATCGTGTTATCCCCTAAGAACTATGTTATGCTTGCTACCCTTATTTGATAGGGATGATATGTTGTTGGTTATCTGTGTTTTGCTTGCTATTTCTATCTTATTTGACATGAGATATCGCTAGATGGATATGGTGCTGTAGACGAGCCCTTCTGCTAAGTCAATCAATGAAAGGGTATCCCTCAATGAAAACCAGCAAGTTTTGGGGTTAGCCTTGTAAAAATGGTTGGAGGGTAGCCCATTCGTCTTGTTATATTCATGGTGTGTACTTGTGTAGGTCAAGTTTAAATGTCCCATTTAGAGTAGGGTCAAGTTTTTGCACGTGTGGATAATGGACTAGTTGAAGTGTCAAAAAGGAAACTAAAGCTAGAAAAATGAGCCACGTTGATGTTGAAAAGAAGAAGAAGATAAGCTAATTTTTTTTGAATTGTTGGTGGCCCTATTCCGTATATTGTATGAACAAACAAGCTAATTTTTGAATAGTTTGTGGCCTATGCTATGGTTTAGGGAACCCTATGTTTTATGTAAGAAGTATGATATGGTTGCTACTTTCTATGTTATGGATGTATGCTTGCTACGTGAGATATCGGTAGATGGATATGGTGCCGTAGCCGAGCCTAGACATGCTCTCTAGATGGATATGGTGTCGTAGCCGAGCCCTAGACATGCTCTCTAGATGGATATGGTGGCTAATGGTGCCACCGGACTTTATTTTAGACATGGTTTCAGATGGATATCATGATCTACATAATTAAGTCTCGCATGAACAAAAACAAAAAATCGTGTATACAGTATTTTTCTTGCAACAAAAACATGTTTATAATGCCCGCATGTCAAAAAATGAAAGTGTTGTGTCGTAGGCTATATACAGAAGGAAATTTCCACGATATGTACAAATAAATTTGACATGGGCAAGTCCAACAATAAATCGATTTGCCATCATGCATTATTTTTGTTCGGCATGACAATAAATGGATTTACCATGGCAAAAATCAAGAAAAAAAACAGAGCCAGCACGTGCACTATTTTCTAGACCTCTTTTATCTTAGTGGGCCTTCGACACTCAATGCAATGAGACGGCCCAACCAGAGCTTAGTTTCAATTTGGGCCCTAGAACTACATTTTTTTCTTCTACAGTCGGTGTTATCCAACTGGCCAAGAAACCGAAAGTGTACAAAGCGATTTAAACCGACATGATCCACAAATTAAGCAACACAGAGCATAGAGCACATGATCCACAAATTTAAGCAAATCATAGAGCACATGATCCACAAATTTAACCAAATCCTAGAGCACATGACACCACACTAATAACATCTCTAACGAGTGATGACCAGCAAGTAAGCAAATCCTAGAACAACTATACAAAAATAAAAAGGATAAAATCCTAAAGCTATCAGATTCGCCTGCTTGTTCAATTGAATCATCCGCTCAAGTTCTTGTTCTCTTCTTTAATTCCCCCTTCAGATCTGCATCCCCAACTGTCAGAGCAGCACTTTCATAGACCAAATTCGTTGGCGCTGACGGCAGATTGAGCTCCCGGGTTGGGGCCCCATTGAATTGAATCAGTTTAGCGTAGTCATCCAACCATTCAAAATGTGTGCATTTCTTCACGATCTGAAACGAAAACATGAACCCTAAATCTCATATCCAAGGAAAAATAATTAAAAGCAAATAGAAAAAGAAATAAGAGAAAAATCATGAGATCTAACCTGCCCCTCTGGCTTGCTGCTACCTCTTGAGCATGCGTTGGTTTTCCCTTGAAGATGAAAGGGTAATGCAGCAAAGTAGCATAAGTATTTCCCTCAGTTTTTGAGAACCAAGGTATCAATCTAGTAGGAGACTACACGCACTCGCCTAGTACCTGCACAAACAATCAAGAGCCTTGCAACCAACGCGATAAAGGGGTTGTCAATCCCTTCACGGCCACTTGCAAAAGTGAGATCTGATAAAGATAATAAGATAAATATTTTTTTGGTATTTTTGTTGTATAGATTGGAAAGTAAAGATTGCAAAATAAACGGCGATAGAAATAGCTAGTTGACGGGAAACTAATATGATGTAAAATAGACCCGGGGGCCATAGGTTTCACTAGTGGCTTCTCTCGATATAGCATATATTACGGTGGGTGAACAAATTACTGTCAAGCAATTGATATAAAAGTGCATAGTTATGAGAATATCTAGGAATGATCATGAACATAGGCATCACGTCCGTGACAAGTAGACCGAAATGATTCTGCATCTACTACTATTACTCCACACATCGACCGCTATCCAGCATGCATCTAGAGTATTAAGTTCATAAGAACAGAGTAACACATTAGGCAAGATGAAATGATATAGAGGGATAAACTCAAGCAATATGATATAAACCCCATCTTTTTATCCACGATGGCAACAATATAATACGTGCCTTGCTGCCATTGCTGTCACTGGGAAAGGACACCGCAAGATTGAACCCAAAGCTAAGCACTTCTCCCGTTGCAAGAAAGATCAATCTAGTAGGCCAAACCAAACTGATAATTCGAAGAACCTTGCAAAGATATTAAATCATGCATATAAGAATTCAGAGAAGAATCAAATATTTTTCATAGATAATCTTGATCATAAACCCACAATTCATCGGATCTCGACAAATACACTGCAAAAAGAATTACATCGAATAGATCTCCAAGAAGATCGAGGAGAACTTTGTAATGAGATCCAAAGAGAGAGAAGAATCAATCTAGCTAATAACTATGGACCCGAAGGTCTGTGGTAAACTACTCACACATCATCGGAGAGGCTATGGTGTTGATGTAGAAGCCCTCCGTGATCTAATCCCCCTCCGGCGGAGCGCCGGAAAAGGCCCCAGGATGGGATCTTGATACGTCTCCATCGTATCTACTTTTCCAAACACTTTTGCCCTTGTTTTGGAATCTAACTTGCATGATTTGAATGGAACTACCCCGGACTGACGCTGTTTTCAACAGAATTGCCATGGTGTTATTTTTGTGCAGAAATAAAAGTTCTCGGAATGACCTGAAACTTCACGGAGAATATTTTTGGAATAAATAAAAAATACTGGCGAAAGAATCAAGGCTAGGGGGCCCACACCCTGTCCACGAGGGCGGGGGGCGCGCCTACCCCCTGGGCGCGCCCCCTGCCTCGTGGGCCCCCTGGTGCTCCACCGACCTCAACTCCAACTCAATATATTCACGTTCGGGGAGAAAATATCAGAGAGAAGGATTCGTCGCCTTTTATGATACGGAGCCGCCACCAACCCCTAATCTCTCTCGGCAGGGCTGACCTGGAGTCCGTTCGGGGCTCCGGAGAGGGGAATCCGTCGTCGTCGTCATCATCAACCTTCCTCCATCACCAATTTCGTGATGCTCACCGCCGATGCATGAGTAATTCCATCGAGGCTTGCTGGGCGGTGATGGGTTGGATGAGATTTATCATGTGTCGAGTTAGTTTTGTTAGGGTTTGATCCTAGTATCCATTATGTTTTGAGATTGATGTTGCTATGACTTTGCTATGCTTAATGCTTGTCACTAGGGCCCGAGTGCCATGATTTCAGATCTGAACCTATTATGTTTTCATGAATATATGTGAGTTCTTGATCCTATCTTGCAAGTCATTAGTCACCTATTATGTGTTATGATCCATTAACCCCGAAGTGACAATAATCGGGATACTTACCGGTGATGACCGTAGTTTGAGGAGTTCATGTATTCACTAAGTGTTAATGCTTTGGTCCTGTACTCTATTAAAAGGAGGCCTTAATATCCCTTAGTTTCCAATAGGACCCCGCTGCCACGGGAGGGTAGGACAGAAGATTGCATGCAAGTTCTTTTCCATAAGCATGTATGACTATATTCGGAATACATGCCTACGTTACATTGATGAACTGGAGCTAGTTCTGTGTCACCCTATGTTATAACTGTTGCATAAGGAATCGCATCCGACATAATTCTCCATCACCGATCCACTGCCTATGAGCTTTCCACATATTGATCTTTGCTTAGTTACTTTACCGTTGCCATTTTTACAATTACTACTGTTACTTTGCCACCGTTACTGTTACTTCCATACTACTTTGCTACTAAATACTTTGCTGCAGATATTAAGTCTTCCAGGTGTGGTTGAATTGACAACTCAGCTGCTAATACTTGAGAATATTCGTTGGCTCCCCTTGTGTCAAATCAATAAATTTGGGTGAATACTCTACCCTCGAAAACTGTTGCGATCCCCTATACTTGTTGGTTATCAAGACTATTTTCTGGCACCGTTGCCGGGGAGCATAGCTCTATTCTTTGAGTCACTTGGGATTTATATCTGCTGATCACTATGAGGAACTTGAAAGACGAGAAAACCAAAATTTATCCCTCAACTACGAGGGAGGTAAGGAAGCGCCATCTAGCTCGCACTTGATTCACCTTCGTTTGAGTAAACTTACGACACCTAAACCTGCTTCGCTATTAATTCGATATGTGCATGTTATTGATGATGCCACTTCTGCTATGCATGATGCTTATGATGAAACTACTTCTATGCTTGATACTATTGTGCCACTAGGTGAATTTGTAGCGACCAGACCTCAAACAGTCTGATCTCTGTGCATCAGTGTCATCCACGGATCGAGAATCTTGACACACACAGTACTTGAAGGATTTATAACAGAGTAGCAAGCACACACTTATTACATCTAATGTCTCAAAAGAGAACTTATTACAATAAATATGGCTTAAGGCCATCTAATAACGATAACAGCGGAAGGCTTGGAATATAAGCGAGTCCATCAACTCCAACAACATCACTGAGTATAGAACCACGACCTAAGGCACCTTACTCGTCGTCTGAAAAGTCTGCAACATGAACGTTGCAACCCGAAAACGGGTCAGCACATGGAATATGCTGGCAATGTAACACATAGAGAGTAATATGAAAGAGTAATGCTATACTACATGCATATATGGCTGGTGGAAAGCTCTATGGTTACAATCTTGCGTAAAGCCAATTTTTCCCTACTGCAAAGGAATAAATTTTGTTTAACTATCATGGTGGTTGTTAAACATTGAGAATGGTTGACAGCATCCTCAATCCCAATTAAGCATCATCATTAAAACCCAACAATATTAATTAAAGTAACATGATGAGATTCACATGTTAATCCAAGTACTAGATACACAAGACGTCCATAACCGGGGACACGGCTAACCATGATTAGTTTGATACACTCTGCAGAGGTTTGTGCACTTTTCCCCACAAGACTCGATCTCCTCCGTTTGATTTCTCGCACTACATGATGTTTGAGAAACGGATGACCGAGACATAGTATTTCAGAAGCGCTAGCACCTTACGAACGGGTAGACCGTACCAACCTACATCCCCTACATCAGCTAGTCTACCACTGTAAGAGTTTGCACGACTTAGTCAACTATGCTAGAGCCCATAGTAGCTTGTGGCTACACACGGAAGTTTCTAGCATGAATAATCTCATGACCCTTTGAGCCTGGGTGGCGGTCCAAAAAGAAACAGGGAATCCTGGAATACCCAGGTACCTCAATCCACCCAGATGTGTTTTTAAGTTGCCACCTTAAATAAACCATTAATTAAAATCTCACATCTGTCATGGATACACTCACCCAATCCACGTCTACTAGCATAGCATGGCAATATAAGCAAATGTAGAAGTAACTCCCAAGGGTTTGATAATAAAACAGGTAATAGGTACTACCTCAACTACTTCCCAAAACCAACAATTTAATTAGATCCTAATCATGCAATGTTTGAGGATTGATCTAATGCAATAAAACTGGGTAGTAAAGGGATATGATCAAAGTGTTACTTGCCTTGCTGATGATCCGTGAAACCTAGAGATTCAAAGTAGCAAGCGGCGCACTCCGGGTACTCTATCACAAACAAACAAGCATACAATAAGTACTCATATAATGCACGGGTAAAACTCAAATAAAAGATCTAACCAGAAAGTTCAACTTAAGAACTCCGGTTTGCAAAAAGAATAAAATCGAACGAAGCAACGAAAGTCAAAAGGCGAAAGAAACAAGCTTCGTTTACTAATCTGGACCTAAGTCAAATTTGACAAAGGCAAAAACTTGTTTGAGTTGATTATTCGGAAAGAGGGTTTCGAGACGAAACTCTAGGCGCTTGAATTGCCTGATTCCGATAAACGAGCGAAAAGTTATACTAGATCAAAAATCGGATCAAAAATCGCGATCAGAAAAATCGCGGAATAAATCCGAGAATAAGAAAAATGACGAACAGACTAACGAACGAACGTTCATTATCTGGATCTAAACGATGAACGCGTTTGTTAAAATGAATGAACGAGCGAACGCTCGCTAATTAACCTAAACCGAAAAAAACGATCTAATAAAAAACGGATCTAAAAAAACCGATGAAAAACCGACGGAAAAACCGATTGGTTTTTCTAAAAAAACCGGCGACGGCGGGGTCAACCTCGGCGGTGGCGGTGGCGGCGGGCGGCGCGGCGGCTAAGGTTAGGGCGGCGGGGCTCGGGGTGGGCTGGGGCGCTATATAAAGCCCCCGGCCAGAGGAGTCATGGCCGGTTCCGGCCCAGTAGGTCGGTTCGCATTTTTTTAAAATAATTACGCGCAGAAAAACTAAAGAAAGAAATACTAAACGGACTCCAAAAATCCCGAAATAAATTTTTCCCGGCTTCTAAAATCAAGTCGGACAAGATGAACATTTATTTGGGGCCTAAATGCAATTTTGTAAAACGCGCATTTTTCCTAAATTCGAATAAAATAACGATAAACTCCAAATAAAAATCTTATTTGATTTTTTTATTAAATCTTCAATATTCCTTTATTTCGGGAAGTCATTTTATTCCCTCTCTCATAATTTGATAATAGAAATAATTGAAGATAAAATAAATAAAATCAAATGATCCTATTTTCAAAATTTGAGAAAACTCAAATATGAAAATAACGAAATCTCCAACTCTCTCCGTGGGTCCTTGAGTTGCGTGAAATTTCTAGGATCGAGCCAAAATGCAATAAAATATGATATGCAAATGATGATCTATGTATAACATTCCAAATTGAAAATTTGGGATGTTACAAACCTACCCCCCTTAAGATGAATCTAGCCCTCGAGATTACGGTTAACTAGAAAATAGGTGAGGGTGGTCCTTCAGCAGATCTTCCTCTCGCTCCCAGGTGGCTTCATCCTCGGTGTGGTGGCTCCACTGGACTTTGCAAAACTTGATAACCTTGCTGCGGGTGACTCGGCTGGCATACTCGAGAATTTTGACTGGTTTCTCCTCGTAGGTCAAATCATTACCCAACTGAATCGCTTCGGTGTAAGTATCCTCGGTATATCAGCCATCCCTGCGTGGCACTTCTTCAACTGGGAAATGTGGAACACGTTGTGAACTCCTGACAATCCTTCGGGCAATTCCAACTTGTAAGCAACTTCTCCCATGCGCTCCAAAACTCTGTATGGCCCCACAAAACGTGGCGCTAACTTTCCTTTAACTCTAAAACGCTTAACTCCTCGAAGTGGGGATACTCGAAGATAGACTCTATCTCCGACTTCGAAAACTGCCTCCTTGCGTTTAGAATCCGCATAGCTCTTCTGCCTAGACTGGGCTACTTTGAGCCTATCGCAAATCAACTTCACCTTCCGTTCAGACTCCTTAATCAAATCTGGTCCAAACAACTGGAGGTCTCCAACTTCATCCCACAACAACGGGGTTCTACACCTCCTTCCGTACAAGGCTTTGAAAGGGGCCATCTTCAAACTGGATTGATAGCTGTTGTTATAAGAGAACTCCGCATACGGCAAATTATCGTCCCAACTAGATCCATAATCTAGTGCACAAGCTCTCAGCATATCCTCCAAAATCTGATTGACTCTCTCGGTCTGTCCATCTGTCTGCGGATGAAAAGTTGTACTGAACTCTAGCCTGGTACCCAAGGTTTCGTGCAACTGATTCCAGAACTTTGAGGTAAACTGGGTTCCTCTATCTGATATGATACTCCTCGGAACTCCATGCAGACATACAATCCTGGCCATGTATATCTTAGCCAACTTGGCACTGCTGTAAGTGGTCTTCACTGGGATGAAATGAGCTACCTTCGTCAAGCGATCAACTACACCCAAATCGAGTCATAGCCTGGACGAGTCTTCGGTAATCCCGTGATAAAGTCCATGCCTAATTTTTCCCACTTCCATTCGGGTATCGGCAATGGCTGTAACAATCCAACTGGCTTCTGATGCTCTGCCTTCACTCTCTGACATACATTACAAACTGCTACAAACTCCGCAATATCCTTCTTCATTCCGGTCCACCAGAAAGTATCCTTCAAATCCAGATACATCTTGGTATTTCCTGGGTGAATCGAGTACGGCGAATCATGGGCCTCTTGCAAAATCAACTTCCTGATCTCCGGATCATTAGACACATAGACTCGGTCCTCAAACCATAGGGTATCGTGCTCATCTTCATGAAATCCCTTAGCTTTTCACTTGCTCATTTTCTCCTTTATAGAGGCAATCTCCTTGTCAGTTTTTTGAGCTTCTCTGATCTTATCCATCAATGTAGACTGTATCTCCAACGCTGCTACATAGCCTCTCGGAACTATCTCCAAACATAGCTCTCGAAATTCCTCGGCTAACTCCTTTGGTAAACCTCCGGTCATTAGTGTGTTCACATGACTCTTGCGGCTCAACGCATCTGCTACTATGTTAGCCTTTCTGGGGTGATAATGCAATCTCATATGATAATCCTTTATGAGCTCCAACCATCTCCTTTGTTTGAGATTCAACTCCTTCTGCGTGAAGATGTATTTCAAACTCTTGTGATCCGTGTACACCTCATAGTGGTTTCCAATGAGAAAATGCCTCCAAGTCTTTATCGCGTGTACCACGGCTGCTAACTCCAAATCATGAGTAGCATAATTCAACTCATGGGGCTTAAGATGTCGTGAAGCATACGAAACAACACTTCCCTCCTGCATAAGCACTACTCCAAGTCCTCGACGTGAAGCGTCGCAATACACCTCATAATCCTTGCGTTGATCCTGCAGAATCAACACTGGTGATGTGACCAAACGTTTCTTCAACTCTTGGAAACTAGCCTCAAATTCTTCAGTCCAATTGAACTTGGTATCCTTCTTTAATAACTCCGTCATAGGCTTTGCAATCTTCGAGAAATTCTCAATGAATCTCCGGTAGTATCCTGCCAATCCAAGGAAACTCCGGATCTCTCCAACAGTTGTTGGTGCTTCCCAGTTTGTCACAGTGACAACCTTGGTGGGATCTACTGCTATACCTTCTCCGGATATAACATGTCCGAGGAATCCAACTTCTTTCAACCAAAACTCACATTTCTTGAACTTGGCGGATAAGCGATGTTCTCTCGAGCTTCTCAAGTACTAAGCATAAATGTTCCTTATGCTCTTCTTCATTCTTTGAGTAGACCAAAATATCATCAATGAACACCACGACGAACTTATCCAAAAACTCCATAAACACCTTGTTCATCATGTTCATGAAATAGGCAGGTGCGTTAGTCAGACCAAATGACATAACAGTATACTCATACAGCCCGTACCTGGTAGTAAAAGCCGTCTTGGGTATATCCTGCTCCTGAGTCTTTAACTGATGGTACCCTGATCGCAAATCGATCTTGGAAAATACCTTAGCTCCTTGCAATTGGTCAAACAAGTCGTTGATCATCGGCAACGGGTACTTGTTCTTAATGGTCACTTCATTCAATCCACAATAATCAACAACCATTCTCAATGATCCATCCTTCTTCTCCACTAGAAGTACTGGTGATCCCCAAGGCGAAGAACTTGCGCGAATAAAACCTTTATCCAGTAACTCCTTAATCTGCTTCTTAATTTCTTCCAAATCTTGTGTGGGCATCTGCACGGTCTCTTAGATATCGATACGTGCACGGCAAAAGCTCAATCAAAAACTCAATGTCTCTATCCGGTGGCATGCCTGGCAATTCTTCTGGAAATACGTCCGGGTAATCCTTCACCACTGGTACTTCCTCCTGTACAACTCCTGATAAGGAATTTACTTGTGTCCTTCTCGGCTCATGCCGTGACACATACTTGATTCTTCTTCCTTCTGGGGTGGTAAGCAAAATCGACTTACTGGCGCAATCAATGTTTCCTCCATACTTTGATAACCAATCCATTCCTAATATCAAATCCAATCCTTGCAATTCCAATACTATTAGGTCCGAGGGAAACACTAGTTACCAGTCCTTAATGGTAATCGATCACACCATAGACTAGCCATATATTCTGCTCCAGGCGAGGTTACTAGCATGGGTGTCCTAAGGGCTTGGGTTGGCGGTTTATACTTATCCACAAATCCCCTTGATATGTATGAATGCGATGCACCAGTATCAAAAAGAATGACTGCAGTAAATGTCTTAACCAAAAACTTACCTATTACTGCATCTGGCTGAGCTTCAACCTCCTCCACGGTAACGTGGCTCACCTGTCCCCTGTTGAAAGGGTTCGGCTTCTTCCCTGAGCTTCCATTGCCATTTCCATTCTGGGCTTCAGGACACTCATTGGCATAATGTCCAGTCTTCTGACACGTAAAGCAAGTGACTTGGCTCAGGTCTCTCTTGGCTGGGATTGACGGGTTGGTGCGGTTTTGTCCTTGCTTCCTCCATTCCCGTTACCATTCTTGGAGCCATTATGATTGTGCGAGCTACCTCCTCCATGGGTATGCTGGAATTGTCCTCCCGGTTTCGGGGTAAAGCGTAGCTTCTGCTGTGCTCCAGAATTGTACTTCCCTTGACCATACTTCCTCTTGCGACTTTCAATCTGTTGCTGCTTCCCTTCAATCATAAGAGCACGATCTACCAACTCCTGGTAGTTGTTGAAAGTTGCTACCATCAACTGCATGCTCAGCTCATCATTTAGTCCTTCCAGGAACTTCTCCTGCTTATCCGCATCTGTAGCAACGTCATCCGGGGCATAACGTGCTAACTTACTAAAGTCCTCCACATACTGGCTTACAGTGTGCCCTCCTTCACGGCCATAGCTCCTGCTGAAACGTGGGCAGTATGGAAAGCTTGCTGAAACTGATCCCATGTGACAGTGTCAATAGGATGTGTGGCTGTGTAATTCTCCCACCATGATGATGTGGGTCCATCGAGCTGATGTGCGGCAAAACGCACTCTTTCGCATCTGTGCATCTTGCAGTGATCAGCTCCCTTACAACCTTGCAGAGCCAATCATCTGCAACAATCGGCTCGGTGCTACTGGAAAACACCGGCGGATTTAGCCTCAAGAAACGAGTCAAATGGTCAACAGGTGGTGGTGGTGGTGGGTTGTTGTTGTTGTTGTTATTGTTGCCTTGGTTCTGTACTAGTGCTTGCATCAAAGCATTCTGCTGCTGAATCAACTGAGTGATCTCCGGTGGGAAAACAAATCCGGTGTCGCGTCTCGGAGGCATCTGAGGGTGTTAGAGAAGATGAGAATATAGAATAGAATGAGGTCTAGTGAGAAAACACTACCCATATGCACATGAGACAAATGCAAACAAAATCACTCCAATCAATTCAAACAAGGGCATACAACGGTCTGTCTATCGTTACAAAAGTGCTCGGACTAAACTAGATACATGAGGGAAATACTACTACTGTTATGGTGGTTGTCGGTGTCAAAACCGGCGGATCTCGGGTAGGGGGTCCCAAACTGTGCGTCTAGGCGGATGGTAACAGGAGACAAGGGACACGATGTTTTTACCCAGGTTCGGGCCCTCTCGATGGAGGTAATACCCTACTCCTGCTTGATTAATATTGATGATATGGGTAGTACAAGAGTAGATCTACCACGAGATCAAGGAGGCTAAACCCTAGAAGCTAGGCCTATGGTATGATTGTTGTTCGTCCTATGGACTAAAACCCTCCGGTTTATATAGACACCGGATAGGTTAGGGTTACACAGAGTCGGTTACAATGGTAGGAGATCTACATATCCGTATCGCCAAGCTTGCCTTCCACGCCAAGGAAAGTCCCATCCGGACACGGGACGAAGTCTTCAATCTTGTATCTTCATAGTCCAGGAGTCCGGCCAACGGTGAGAGTTCGGCTATCCGGACACCCCCTAATCCTCAGTAGCCCTCGAACCAGGCTTCAATGACGATGAGTCCGACGCGTTGATTGTCTTCGGCATTGCGAGGCGGGTTCTTCTCCAAATTCCATATACTTGTTGAATATTGTCCGGCTTCTGATAAGTGATGTGCTCCTTGGCTTCTACGCCCAATAATGGCCATCTTCCACGTGTTTGAATGAATGCGAAAAGCCAGGGTATTTTCACAATTACCCCCCTAGCCACGCAAATGAGCCGACTATAAAAGGGGCAAGGATCTAGATCTGAGTCACACCATCCCCCCTTTGCGAGCTTTCATCGGAGCACCTTTGACCAAAGCCCTATTCCATCATGGACAGTCCTCTCGCGCTCCTCCTCTCGCGCTCCCAGCCCTCAGCCTGGAAATTGGGAGAGATGCATAGTCCCGCATAGCGAGCTAGTTATACTCCAAGCCAAGGATTTCTCCCCGGCCTTCATGATTCGGTTCGAGCGGACTTGCCACCTACTGGCGGCGGAAAGCAAGCTGAGGCGCCCCGATCCCTCTAAAGGAGAGCGGGTATGCTTCATCTCTTATCTAGTAAGAGGACTCGGATTTCCAATCCATCCGTTTCTCCGGGGGCTCTTGGAGTTCTACGGCCTCCAGTTGCACCACCTTACTCCTGCCTCCATCCTGCACATCGCGGGCTTCATGGCCCTTTGCGAACTGTTCTTGGGCGTCAAAGCTCATTTCGGATTGTGGAAGAGATTATTCTGCCTAGTACCCCGTTCTCATGAGGGGTCAATATATCAAGTGGGCGGAGCCGAGCTATGGCGCATCACCGGGACCGGATACCTATCCGGAACCCCAAAGAAGGCGTCCGAAGACTGGCCTTCGGAATGGTTTTACATGGAGGACGTCCCGCTGCCGGATCCTGTTCGGATCGGCCTTCCGGAGTTCAGCAATGCTCCTCTGAAGAAGCGCTTAAGCTGGCGCCCTCGGAGCCCGGAGGAAAATGACAGGATGTCCTCTACTTGATGAGGCGAATAAGATTATTGGCTCATGCGGATTGACTACGATTGGAGTCATGGCAATCTGCATTATGAGGGGAGTGCAGCCGCCCAATCAGAGGCCACCCATGTGGGACTTCAGCGGGAGGGCGATGCCACCGCCATGGCGCAAAGGGCGGGATCGGTCACCGAACTGGTGAAGATCTTGTCCGCCATGTATAAAGGGAGGAGGAGGATTTCCTCCGTGTCAATCGAAGGAGTTTTCTTGAATAATCCTCAAAGCTGGGTAAGCAAACATCTTTGTGACTGTCGATCCATGTTCCCATGGTTAGATATCTCATTTCATGGTTTTCTGCAGAGAACTGTGCGGATCCGTGGAGAAGATACAGCCCGCCCCCACAACCCGAGGATCTGAAGCGGTCCCTCGATCCGACCTCGAAGAGGATCCGGATATAAAGGTGGAGTTGATCGGACGGGTATTCCACCAACTTAGCATCGACAATGCTCTGGTTGCCATTACGACTGATTACCGGAATACTTCCAGCCTCACTGTAATGGCGAGACCGAGATCCCAAAACCACGATAATGACCCATCCATGCTTATTTTTTATCACCGTATACCAATGGGGTTTCGCAGGGGGTACCTTCGAGGCAAGAAGCCGAGCCTGTGGCGGTTGGCCAACAAAGGGCAGTGCGGCCCCGCAGGCTAAAAAGAAGTGCGGTCCGGATCGAAACTCCGCCGCAACGGTATGGCGTGTCACCATACTCCCAGGATTGATTCCTGGAAGGCGTACTAACGCTGGTGCTCTTTTCAGGAAAAAGAGCGTTCGCAGGACTGAGTCCGGAGAGGTTGCCAATCGAACCTACACCGGCCAGGCTTCAAAGCCGGGTCCGGAGGCTGAGGCGAGCACGAGACGTGCGTCGGATGCTCCTCCGACAGAGGACGCCGACAGGTTGTCCGCCACCAACTCCGAGGTGGAGAGCGCCTTGAATCACAGGTGCTGCTGGACAGTTCTTCGTGACGCATGTTTCTCCCAGGAGGCCTTGAATGCCTTTGATTCGGGAGATGTGCACCTCCGTGCCGCTCAAGATGGTCTAGCCAGAGCCACGGAGCAGTATGTGAAGGACATACGGGTAAGGAAATTTGCGATTATATATGCCAAGAGCCCCGAGACTTAAAATAGTTAGAATAACTGATTTAAGGATCATTTGTTATGCAGGATCTTACAGAAAAGAATACCCGACAGTCCCAGGAGCTTGAAGAATGCAAGGCCCAACTTGAGGCCGCACTAGCCGCTACAGGGGGAGCCGCAGAGACCCCCACTGGTAATATAAGCTTTAAAAAATAGTTTATGAAGTGCGGCGGGTTTGTAAATCTGACAAAAATATTGCAGATGGCGCCGGACTAGATCCGGACAAGCAGCAGCTCTTGCGCCAGCTAAAGGTCGGCGAGAGCGTGCTTACGAGGGTGCGGCAGGAGAAAAATAACCTCCAAGATGCCAACACCAAGCTGGGTGGGGAACTAAAGGATGTTCGTGCTCCGGTTGTGCGACCCGAAGGAGAATCGGCGGCTTCGTCGCGGCATTTTCGATAAGTGCTTGGCGAACTTTGAAAAGAGTTCAGCGAGGAAGGCCACTAACATAAACATGTATGTAGGTTTGCTCACAGTCGCCCCGAGGAGGAGATGCCCAGTTCTTGGTGATCTTCTTCCCGATTGCGTCGGCTACCTGCGAACGAGTCCGGCGGTGATGAAAGGCATCGGCCAGGCCTTGTGGCCATCTATCTCCCCTTTCGAAGGCATTGGGAAGCTGGCAGAGCGGCTTCAAGGAGCACGCGGCGCTTCCGACTATGGAAGATATCGGCCTGCCGTCAAAGGCGCCAGGAGGCTGGGCCATGGTAAAGACGCGGTACACGGTGACCCAAACCACATGGCGAGGTCGGACTGTGGGGCGATGGGATGGAGATCCTGTAAGCTTAGTGTACGGCCAAGTAGAATTGGCCGCCAAGTATTCCCAGCAAGATTGTAAATTAGATAGCCTATTAGATGTTATTGAGGAGGAATACAATGAGTCGAGTTGACTATGTAAAAATATGACATGAAAAACTATCTTCTAGCCGGATTGTAGATCGTTTGTCATAGCGGACCTTTTCGCTTCAACCTCCGGACCCAATAGTCCGGAGTGTGTCCGAATACCTTCGTGGTTATATAAGAACCGGGGTATGCATGGAGACAAGGCGTAGGGGTCATTGTTGCTGTATCAGACAAGTGCCCAACTAGTTATGTTATATTACATGGGTAGTAAGAAACATCTTCCAGGGAGAATAGTTCCGTTAAGGGTTCCTTTCGCTGGGATGCAGGCCCTAAAGTGCATGTCAAAGCTGTTATGAAAGCAGAAAATCATCTGGGGGCAGATGGGTAAATAATTAAAAATCATCTTTCAGTTCACCGACCGAATATTCCCTTAAGAACGCTAGCTTTCGGCTTCACCCAGTCTGAGGTACACATCCGGCTGACCTGGCAGTAACAATCGCAGAGGTGCTCCCTTTACCACCTAGCGAACAATCGGGAGCGAGGGGTAAGCACAGAGAGCGAGCAACCCAGCTTGGCCAAAACTTAAGTCATATCGATGCATATAATGGTGAATAAAAGGTACATGCAGAAGTTTGACGCATGTGTTGGGCATGAAGCCCGTATAAATAAGCTTCTGTTAAAGAAGCCCCCAGGTATAATGAGTGCGGACGGCGCGTCAAGTATGTGCGAAAAAAGTGCAAACGAGCCTCTAAAAGGCTGCAGGAAGAAGGTGGAGGAAGGAGAGAAATAAAGGACAACAAAAATAGAAAATGTGGACGAAGGAAGGAGACGAACTTGGAGTCCGGCTCTTAGGCATAGAATCTTCGTAGACGGGCTGCGTTCCATGGGTTCGGCTCGAGTCGGTTATCTGATGCGTTTCGCAGACGGTATGCTCCGCCGGTCAGGACCTGGTCGATGATGAAGGGACCTTCCCATTTGGGCTTGAGTTTGTCCTTTTTCTTGCCTGGCAGGCGTAGAACTAGTTCGCCAACGTTATAAGCTTTGGCCCGTACTTCCCTGCTTTGATATCTTCGAGCCTGCTGTTGATAGAATGTGGAACGAGCTTTTGCCACGCCGCGCTCCTCCTCCAATGCGTCCAAACTGTCCTGCCGATCAAGCTCAGCTTCTCTTTCTTCATACATGCACACGCGAGATGAGTCAGGTATTATATCGCAGGGCAAGACTGCCTCTGCGCCGTACACCATGAAGAATGGTGTGAATCCGGTAGTACGATTCGGCGTGGTCTGCAGCCCCAGTCAGTCGAGCTCCTCAACCCGGTATGTGTTAGATTCCTTGAGGACCGCACTAGTGCGGGTTTAATGCCGCTCATGATTAGACCATTCGCCCGTTCGACTTGGCCGTTGGTTTGAGGGTGATAGGCGAGGCGTAATCGAGCTTGATGCCCATGTTTTGCACCATAATTTGACCTCATCGGCCGTGAAGTTGGTGCCATTATCGTGATGATGTTGTGGGGACACCGTAGCGGTGCACTACCCCGATATGAAGTCTATCACCGGTCCGGATTCGGCCGTTTTAACGAGCTTGGCCTCTATCCATTTGGTGAATTTATCCACCATGACCAATAGGTATTTTTGCTTGTGGGTTCCTCCTTAAGGGGTCCAACCATGTCAAGCCCCGGACATGACGGCCAGGTGATGGGTATAGTTTTAAGGCGGTGGGTGGCATGTGGCTTTGGTTAGAAAAAAGCTGGCAACCAACGCATCGTTGGACTAAGTCATGCGCATCTGCCCGGGCCGTTGGCCAATAAAATCCTGTACGGAAGGCCTTGCCTACAAGGGCCCGGGTTGCGGCATGGTGCCCACCTAGTCCAGCATGAATTTCAGCCAGGAGGTTTCGCCCTTCCTCTTCGGAGATACACCTTTGGAGGACTCTGGTAGTGCTTTTCTTATAAAGCTCTCCCTCATGGACTTTATAGGCTTTAGATCGCCGTACTATGCAGCGAGCCTCATTTTGGTCTTCGGGGAGTTCCTGCCTAGTTAGGTAGGCTAGGAATGGTTCCGTCCACTCGGCGATAACCGCCATTATTTCATGAGCGGAGGGTGTTATCTCGGGGGCAGAGCCTCCGGTTGTGTCAGAGTGTTCGGTGTCAGGAAGTGCGGTTGGGTCCGGATTGTTATTGCCGGACTCCCCTTCCCATAGTACAGATGGCTTGAAGAGCCGTTCCAGGAAGATGTCGGGAGGGACAGCATCGCGTTTTGCACCAATGCGTGCCAATATATCCGCCGCCTGGTTGTTATCCCGGGCTATATGATGAAATTCGAGCCCTTCGAACCGTCCTGACATTTTTAGGACCGCATTGTGGTATGCTGCCATTTTCGGATCTTTGGCATCAAAGTCTCTGTTTATTTGAGATATTGCGAGGTTTGAATCCCCGCGCAACTCTAGGCGTTGAATGCCCATGGAGACTGCCATCCGGAGGCCGTGCAGAAGGGCCTCGTATTTGGCTACGTTGTTGGAGTCCGTATAGATTATCTAAAGGATGTACTGGACTGTGTCCCCGGTTGGGGACGTCAGGCGACGCCAGCCCCCAGGCCGGCCAACATTTTAGAGCCGTCGAAGTGCATGATCCAATTGGAGTATGTGCCGTACTCTTTAGGGAGTTCGGCTTCGGTCCATTCGGCCACGAAGTCGTCCAAAACCTGCGACTTAATAGCTCGTCGTGGCTTATAAGTTATATCGAATGGAAGGAGCTCTATGGCCCATTTAGCAATCCGGCCCGTCGCGTCGTGGTTGTTTATAATGTCGTTAAGAGGTACTTCTGAGGCTACCGTTATCGAACACTCTTGAAAGTAGTGTCGCAGCTTCCGGGATGCCATGAACACCGCGTATGCTATCTTTTGATAGTGTGGGTACGGGACTTGCATGGAGTTAGGACGGTGGACACATAATAAACCGGTTTTGAACAGGGAACGGTGTCCGTCCGTTCTCGTTCGACAACGAGCACCGCTACCGACAACTTGATGTGTTGCGGCGATATATAATAGCATTGGTTCGCCCATGTTGGGCGCGCCAGACCAGATTTGTTGCCAAAATGGCCTTTATTTCTTGAGTCCGGCCGTGGCGGCATCAAATCCACTCGAAGTGTTTGGTCGGCGGAGGAGGCGGTAAGCAGGTAACGCCTTTTCCCCAAGCGGGAAATAAAGCGGCTTAGAGCCGCTCGCATCCGTCAATTTTGTATTTGTTTGAGGTCTTTTGGAATATCAATTGTGTGAGCTCGGATTTTGGCTGGGTTTGCTTCAATTCCTCTACGGACACAATGAAGCCAGGAGCTTTTAATTTGAAGCAAGACGCATTTTCGGATTGAGCTTGATGTCATATTTTCAAAGATTTTGAATGTGAGCTTCAAGTCGTCTACTAGAGTTTCGGCGTGCTTGGTTTTGACGACCACGTCATCTACATATGCTTCCACCGTTTTGCCGATCTGGTTTGCGGACATGTACGAATCATGCGCCGATATGTTGCGCGGTGTTTTTGAGCCCAAAGGGCATTGTGTTGAAGCGAGCGGGTCGTATGGAGTGATGAATCTGTTGCAGCTTGGTGCTGGCTCCACCATCTTGATTTGGTGGTAGCGGATGTACGCGTCGAGGAAGCACAATGAGTCGTGCCCTGCTGTAGCGTCAATAATTTGATCAATTCGAGGGAGGGGGAAGGGATCCTTTGGGCAAGCCTTATTAAGGTCTTTAAAATCAACACATAGGCGCCAGGATTTATCCTTCTTTGGTACCATCACCAGGTTTGCTAGCCAGTCCGAATGTTTGATATCTCTGATGAATCCGGCTTCCAAGAGTTTGGCTAGCTCCTCTCCCATGGCCTGTCTCTTGGGTTCGGAAAAGCGACGAAGAGCCTGTTTGACTGGCTTGAATCCTTTTAGGATATTTAGGCTGTGCTCGGCCAGCCGACGTGGGATTCCTGGCATGTCTGAAGGGTGCCAGGCAAAGATGTCCCAGTTTTCTCATAGAAATTCTCGTAGTGCGGCGTCGACATCAGGGTTTAGTTGTGCCCCAATGGAGGCAGTCTTTGTAGGGTCCGTTGGGTGGACTTGGAATTTGACTATTTCATCCGCTGGTTTAAAAGAGGTGGACTTGGATCTTTTATCAAGTATCACATTGTCCCTGTTCACCGTGGAGCGCATCGCGGTGAGTTCCTCGGCCGCTAGGGCTTCGGATAGTGCCTCGAGGGCTAATGCGGCTGTCTTGTTTTCGGTGAGTGCTATGTTCGGATCACTAGCGAGTGATGATTCCGTTAGGTCCGGGCATTTTAAGCTTCATGTACCCATAATGGGGTATAGCTTGAAAGATTGTGAATGCCTCTCGTCCTAATAAAGCATGATATCCGCTGTTGAACGGGGCCACTTGAAATGTGACCTCCTCGGACGTGTAATTGTCCGGCGAGCCGAACACTACGTCCAGTGTAATTTTTCCTGTGCAGCATGCTTCCCGGCTAGGGATAATTCCTCGAAAGGTTGTGCTGCTTCGCTCAATGCGGTTCCATCTATTTCCATTTTTGGAGGGTTTCCTCATAGATGAGGTTTAGTCGCTGCCGCCATCCATGAGTACCTTAGTAAGGCGTAAAGCCGTACACTATCGGACCGAGAACCAATGCGGTGGTGCTCGGGCTGTTCGAATTTAGGTTAAATCGCGGCATTAAAGGTAATAGCCGTGTCCTCCATGGATTTATTGTTGCTACTTGGTAGACTTCGCAAGGTTATGGAGTGTTCGTTTTGCATGTTATTTGATGCGAAAGTCTCGAAGGCTATTAACACCATCTTGGTGTTCTTTGGGCTGGGATTCGAAGCTAGAAGCTCTTCGCCACTTTTGGCCACTGCCGTAGTATCCAACATGCTCGAAGGCTATGAGTTGGAGTGGCGCCCTCGTGCTATGAATTTTGCAGGTCCGTTTAGCCAACCCTCGAGAGGGTTCCGTACCCTTTAGGGGTTTTGGTTTTTGGTATTTGACCTGTGCTTGATAATGAAGCACCCTTTTATTTCGGACTAGGGATGTATTCGGGGCCGGATTATCCCAAAATTTACTTTCGGTTTTCCAGGCGCTCTCCATCGCACAGTACTTTTGTACTATGGTCACCAAGTCAGCAAAGCGTGTAATTTCGCGATGACTTATGGCATTTATGATTCCTTTGTCCGTGCAATTATTGCAGAAAATTGGGATTGCGTCCACCTCTCGGCAGTCCTTTATCCTGTTCATAACCAGGAGGAATCGGCCAATAATGATGTCTTGTTTCAGCGGGCTCTTGCGAATTCGAGAGAGATCGCTAATGTTTGGGTGGGCGGGTGGAACTAGATCCGGAACCCTGTCCAATTTAGGACTCAGGGGCCGAGAATTTTCCGAACTCGGAAGTTTGGATATCTGAGCGTTATCCAATGAGTCCAACCCGCCGCCTGACTTTAAGTTTAGGGCTTGATCGACATCCGTCCCTCTGCGGGAATCCGGCATGGGGGGATCGGGAATCTGGATGTAGCTAGTCCTTAAGGTAGAAGAAGAGCCGCCGCATTGCTCCTCTATCACAGCAACATGATGGGTATCCTGGGGAGAGTTGATCTCTCTCAGATCGGTTCTAGGCCCGATCCGGTCGTGTCTGTGGCGACTCGAGCGTCGCGATCCAAGAGCTCGTTTATGGAGGAGAGCTCGATCGGATCTAACTTTCGCAAGTTCGAACTAACATGGAGATTGGTTTCGATGACTCGAGAGGTCATCGTCGGTAGCAAGCGGCCGAACTAGCGGTCATGAGAAAACCGCCTAACGAAGAGTCGACCAGTGGCCAAGGCTTCTTTGGCGATGGTATCGTCTTTAAAGGCGAGATGAGGCATCCTGCACGATGGCGGCAACACGAAGGAACTCTCAATGAAAGCACCAATGTCGGTGTCAAAACCGGCGGATCTCGGGTAGGGGTCCCGAACGTGCGTCTAGGTAGATGGTAACAGGAGACAAGGGACACGATGTTTTTACCAGGTTGGGCCCTCTCGATGGAGGTAATACCCTACTCCTGCTTGATTAATATTAATGATATGGGTAGTACAAGAGTAGATCTACCACGAGATCAAGGAGGCTAAACCCTAGAAGCTAGCCTATGGTATGATTGTTGTTAGTCCACGGACTAAAACCCTCCGGTTTATATAGACACCGGATAGGTTAGGGTTACACAGAGTCGGTTACAATGGTAGGAGATCTACATATCCGTATCGCCAAGCTTGCCTTCCATGCCAAGGAAAGTCCCATCCGGACACGGGACGAAGTCTTCAATCTTGTATCTTCATAGTCCAGGAGTCCGGCCAACGGTGAGAGTTCGGCTATCCTGACACCCCCTAATCCGGGACTCCCTCAGTGGTCAACTAGAAAAACTGCTCCGATGAAGACTCCATGATATCTGCCCCAGCTTCATCAACATAGTCATCATCGCTGTCGTCGGGGTCCGAGTCGGTGTCGTCGATGATGATATAGTTATTCGGGCAAGTGAAATTGTCGTCTTCTCTTCCTGGTGCGGGGTCTCCCATGAAAACTCCTAGCTTCCTGGTTAAGTCATCATTCTTCTCCACTAGCACTTCAATTTCTTCCATGTAATCTTCACGTGTAGCCTGGAGTTCTGACTCTAGCTCCATGATCTTGGTCAAGGCCTTCTGCAGATCCATCATGTCTGCGCACATCTGGTTCTCCTAACGACGAATGTGCTGGTTTAACTCCTGGATAAAAGTTGCGATTCATCTATCCCTCCTGGTGCTTATCATCTCCCATTGCTCATCTCTGCGCCCACAAATCTGGTAGATAGTATCCTTGAGATCATTGCGGTAAACTTCTGCAATACATCCCATGGTGATGTGGGCTGCCATGCTCTTTCCTAGATTCCAGGTTGGTGCATCAAAGGAAAACTCTATGGGCTCCATGACTAGTGCGAACGTCCTTCCTGGAACTTGAACTTGAATCATCCAGTGCTCCTCTTCAGGTAAAGTGGCATTGTAGGTCCCGGTGAAGCTTGGTACTCCGATGTTCAGGTATCTAGTGACTTCCTTCAAGTGACGTCCAAAGGGTGTATCATCATCTGGTTGCATGAACTTGTTCCTTGCATCTGCCATCCTAAAAGATTAGAAAAGATGAGGAGTCAGAAATGAGAAGAAAGAGTAGTGATCTAGGGCTTTAGCTTAGTGGTCGTGTCCTACAGTCAGTGTGTGCTCTGATACCATCTTGTAGCGACCGGACCTCAAACAATCTGATCTCTCGTGCATCGGTGTCATCCTGGATCGAGAATCTTGACACGCATGCATACTTGAAGGATTTATAACGAGTAGCAATCACACACTTATTACATCGAATGTCTCAAAAGAGAACTTATTACAATAAATATGGCTTAAGGCCATCTAATAACGATAACAGCGGAAGGCTTGGAAGATAAGCGAGTCCATCAACTCCAATGGCATCACTGAGTATAGAACCACGACCTAAGGCACCTTACTCGTCGTCTGAAAAGTCTCCAACATGAATGTTGCAGCCTGAAAACGGGTCAGCACATGGAATATGCTGGCAATGTAACACATAGAGAGTAATATGAAAAAGTAATGCTATACTACATGCATATATGGCCGGTGGAAAGCTCTATGGTTACAATTTTGCATAAAGCCAATTTTTCCCTACTGCAAAGGAATAAATTTTGTTTAACTATCATGGTGGTTGTTAAACATTGAGAATGGTTGACAGCATCCTCAATCCCAATTAAGCATCATCATTAAAACCCAACAATATTAATTAAAGTAACATGATGAGATTCACATGATAACCCAAGTACTAGATACTCAAGACGTCCATAAGCGGGGACACGGCTAACCATGATTAGTTTGATACACTCTGCAGAGGTTTGTGCACTTTTCCCCACAAGACTCGATCTCCTCCATTTGATTTCTCGCACTACATGATGTTTGAGAAACGGATGACCGAGACATAGTCTTTCAGAAGCGCTAGCACCTTACGAACGGGTAGACCGTACCAACCTACATCCCCTACATCAGCTAGTCTACCACTGTAAGAGTTCGCACGACTTAGTCAACTATGCTAGAGCCCATAGTATCTTGTGGCTGCACACGGAAGTTTCTAGCATGAATAATCTCATGATCCCTTTGAGCCTGGGTGGCGGTCCAAAAAGAAATAGGCAATCCTGGAATACCCAGGTACCTCAATCCACCCAGATGTGTGTTTAAGTTGCCACCTTAAATAAACCATTAATTAAAATCTCACATCTGTCATGGATACACTCGCCCAATCCACGTCTACTAGCATAGCATGGCAATATAAGCAAACGTAGAAGTAACTGCCAAGGGTTTGATAATAAAACAGGTAATAGGTACTACCTCAACTACTTCCCAAAACCCATAATTTAATTAGATCCTAATCATGCAATGTTTGAGGATTGATCTAATGCAATAAAACTGGGTAATAAAGGGATATGATCAAAGTGTTACTTGCCTTGCTGATGATCCGCGAAACCTAGAGATTCAAAGTAGCAAGCGGCACACTCCGGGTACTCTATCGCAAACAAACAAGCATACAATAAGTACTCATCTAATGCACAGGTAAAACTCAAATAAAAGATCTAACCAGAAAGTTCAACTTAAGAACTCCGGTTTGCAAAAAGAATCAAATCGAACGAAGCAACGAAAGTCAAACGGCGAAAGAAACAAGCTTCGTTTACTAATCTGGACCTAAGTCAAATTTTACAGAGGCAAAAACTTGTTTGAGTTGATTATTCGGAAAGAGGGTTTCGAGACGAAACTCTAGGCGCTTGAATCGCCTGATTCCGATAAACGAGCGACAAGCTATACTAGATCGAAAATCGGATCAGAAATCACGATCAGAAAAATCGCGGAATAAATCCGAGAAAAAGAAAAACGATGAACAGACTAACGAACGAACGTTCGTTATGCGGATCTAACGATGAACGCGCTCGTTAAAACGAACGAACAAGTGAACGCTCACTAATTAACCTAAACCGAAAAAAACCGATCTAATAAAAAAACGGATCTAAAAAAACCGACGGAAAAAATGATCGGTTTTTCTAAAGAAACCGGCAGCGAGTGGGTCAAGCTCGGCGGCGGCGGCGGTCGGCGGCGGCTCGCAGCGGCGGCGGCAAGCGGCGGCGGCGGCGTGGCGGGCTAGGGTTGGTTAGGGTTAGCGGCGGCGGGTGGGGTGGGGGCTCGGCTTGGGCTGGAGCGCTATATAAAGCCCCTGGCCAGAGGAGTCCTGGCCGGTTCCCGCCCAGTAGGTCGGTTCGCATTTTTTTAAAATAATTACGCGCAGAAAAACTAATGAAAGAAATACTAAATGGACTCCAAAAATCCTGAAATAAATTTTTCCCGGCTTCTAAAATCAAGCCGAACAAGATGAACATTTATTTGGGGCCTAAATGCAATTTTGAAAAACGCGCATTTTTTCTAAATTCAAATAAAATAGCGATAAACTCAAAATAAAAATCTTATTTGATTTTTTATTAAATCTTCAATATTCCTTTATTTTGGGAAAGTCATTTTATTCCCTCTCATATTTTGATAATAGAAATAATTGAAGATAAAATAAATAAAATCAAATGATCCTATTTTCAAAATTTGAGAAAACTCAAATATGGAAATAACGAAATCTCCAACTCTCTCCGTGGGTCCTTGAGTTGCGTGAAATTTCTAGGATCGAGCCAAAATGCAATATAATATGATATGCAAATGATGATCTATGTATAACATTCCAAATTGAAAATTTGGGATGTTACAGAATTCCTGGATGAACAACTTGCTAGGGCTAGAGAGAACGAAATTATTGAAACTGATAATATTGATGAAAGTGATGATCAAGATTCTCCCCCTAGATATGAATTGCCTGTTGTGCCTGAGGGTTATGTTATGGATGAAGAAACTGCTAGAGACTTTCTTGCTTGCAATGATAGATATGATCTTAAGACATTATTAGCTAAGCTGAAAGAAAAATCTTTGAATTCTAGAATGAAATATGACCCTGCTTTTGCTACTTCACCTATCTGTATTTCTGATAAGGATTATGATTTCTCTGTCGACCCTGAGATATTACTTTGTTGAATGTGATCCTTCTTATGGCTATGAATCTGAAACTGTTGTGGCACATCTTACTAAATTAAATGATATAGCCACCCTATTCACTAATGATGAGAAAACTCGTTACTACTATATCCTTAAGCTATTTTCGTTCTCATTAAAGGGTGATGATAAAACATGGTTTAATTCTCTTGGTCCTGGTTGTGTGCGTAGTCCCCAGGATATGATTTATTACTTCCCTGCTAAATATTCCCCGCTCATAAGAAACAAGGTGCTTTAAGGGAAATATATAATTTTGTGCAAATTGAAGAAGAGAGTCTCCCACAAGCTTGGGGAAGGCTTCCCCGATTACTTAATGCTTTGCCTAATCATCCTCTTAAGAAAAATGAAATACTTGATATCTTTTATAATGGACTAACCGATGCTTCCACAGACCACCTGGATAGTTGTGCTGGTTGCGTTTTTAGGGAAAGAACAGTTGATAAAGCTGAATTGCTATTGAATAATATGTTGACTAATGAAAATAATTGGATACTTCCTGAACCAACTCCTAAGCCAACTCCGAAGAAAAGGGGTATTCTATTTCTCAGTCCTGAAGATATGCAAGAGGCAAAGAAATCTATGAAAGAAAAGGGTATTAAAGTTGAAGATGTTAAGAATTTACCACCTATGGAAGAAATACATGGTCTTGATAACCCGACACAGGTAGTAAAGGTAAATTCTCTCTATAGATATGATAAAGCTGAAATCCCGTCTACTGAGTTTGCTAGCCAATGCTTAGATGAGTTTGATAATTTTATTGTTAAACAAGAAAACTTCAATGCTTATGTTGGTAGACAGTTGAAACGTAATGCTTATATGATTGAACACTTGAGTGATTATATGTCTAGAGTTAAAGGTGAACTTAAACTTATTAGTAAACATGCTTCTATGGTTACCACTCAAGTAGAACAAGTGCTTAAAGCTCAGAATGATTTGCTCAATGAATTAAACAATAAGAAAAATGATAATGTTGTTAGAGTTATGACTAGAGGGGGTAAAATGACTCGGGAACCTTTGTATCCCGAGGGCCACCCTAAGAGAATTGAGCCGGATTCTCAGAGAACTAATGTTGATGCACCTAGTCCTTTTAAAAAGAAGAAAAAGAAAAATGGTAGGACTTTGCATGCTTCTAGTGAACCTGTTGTAGACACACCTGAGAATCCCAATGATATTTCTATCTCTGATGCGGAAACACAATCTGGTGATGAACATGAACCTAGTGATAATATTAATGATGATGTTCATGTTGATGCTCAACCTAGCAATGACAAGGATGTAGAGATTGAACCTGCTGTTGATCTTGATAACCCACAATCAAAGAATCAATGTTATGATAACAGAGACTTTGTTGCTAGGAAGCACGGTAAAGAAAGAGAACCATGGGTTCAGAAACCCATGCATTTTCCTCCTAAACCATCCAAGAAAAAGGATGATGAGGATTTTGAGCGCTTTGTTGAAATGATTAGACCTATCTTTTTGCGTATGTGTTTCACTAATATGCTTAAAATGAATCCTTATGCTAAGTATATGAAAGATATTGTTACAAATAAAAGAAAGATACCAAAAGCTAAAATTTCCACCATGCTTGCTAATTATACTTTTAAAGGTGGAATACCTAAGAAACTGGGAGATCCAGGAGTACCAACTATACCATGCTCCATAAAAGAAACTATGTTAAAACTGCTTTATGTGATCTTGGAGCTGGTGTTAGTGTTATGCCTCTCTCTTTATATCGTAGACTTGATTTGAATAAGTTTACACCTACTGAAATATCTTTGCAAATGGCCGATAAATCAAATGCTATACCTATCGGTATTTGTGAGGATTTGCCTGTTGTGGTTGCAAACGTTACTATTCTAACAGACTTTGTTACTCTTGATATTCCCGAGGACGATAGTATGTCGATTATTCTTGGTAGACCTTTTTTGAATACTGCAGGGGCTGTTATTGATTGCAACAAAGGCAATGTCACTTTTCATGTTAATGGTAATGAGCACACGGTACACTTTCCGAGGACACAACCTCAAGTCTACAGTATCAATTCTATTGGAAAAATTCCAACGATTACTATTGGAGGTTTTAAATTTCCTCTTCCTACTGTCAAAAAGAAATATGATATTCTCATTGTTGGGGACGTGCATATCCATGTTGAGGTAACCTAGTGCTATCCGAAAATTCTCCGGTTTCATGCAATTCAGAATGAGTTTGTTAACAAGACTTGATCAACCTTGTTAGTGGATTCCTTCTGATGAGCATGAGATGGACAAAGTTAGAAAGCACAACTCTCTGTACCCTCCTTTTACTTTCTGTTATTTAGATTAAATAAAGCAAAAATAGTATTTTCTGTCTGTTTTCTGAATTATCCTTGTAATAAAAAATACCCCAAAAAATAAAAGTTCTCCAAATGTCCCGAAAATGAAATATGATTTTTTGTAGAATATTTAAGAATATCTGGCACTGAGAACACATCAGGGGGAGCCACCACCTGGTCATGAGGGTCCAGGGCGCACCCACCCCCCTACGACGCGCCCCTGCCTCGTGGGCCCCACGTGGCCCCCTCCACTTATTCCTGCACCCACACTGTCGGTGTCAAAACCGGCGGATCTCGGGTAGGGGGTCCCGAATCTGTGCGTCTAGGCGGATGGTAACGGAGACAAGGGACATGATGTTTTACCCAGGTTCGGGCCCTCTCGATGGAGGTAATACCCTACTCCCGCTTGATTAATATTGATGATATGGGTAGTACAAGAGTAGATCTACCACGAGATCGAGAGGCTAAACCCTAGAAGATAGCCTATGGTATGATTGTTGTTCATCCTACAGACTAAAACCCTTCGGTTTATATAGACACCGAATAGGGTTAGGGTTACACAGAGTCGGTTACAATGGTAGGAGATCTACATATCCGTATTGCCAACCTTGCCTTCCACGCCAAGGAAAGTCCTATCCGGACACGGGACGAAGTCTTCAATCTTGTATCTTCATAGTCCAGGAGTCCGGCCAACGATGATAGTTCGGCTATCCGGACACCCCTAATCAAGGACTCCTCGGAGCCTCGAACCAGGCTTCAATGACGACGAGTCCGGCGCATATTGTCTTCGGCATTGCAAGGCGGGTTCCTCCTCCGAATACTTCATAGAAGATTTTGAACACAAGGATAGTGTCCGGCTCTGCAAAACAAGTTCCACATACCACCGTAGAGAGAATAATTTTTGCACAGATCTGCTGACGTATTTCGCGGCGTGACATCACACCACGGCCAAGCCTTTATTCGAATCGTTTTTTACTATCCACCCCGGCGCGTTTAGCGAGGCGGTTTCCTTGGCACGTCTTATCAAAGCGTAGATCGTGCCCCTTATTCCGGGATTCTCATCAATACGGACGTGGGTAACCTGACCGTGCCCGTTGGCACGCCTCCTCTATCGAAGGCGAGTCCAATCGACCACGGGGAGGGCTCTTGGTATTCAACCTCTTTATAATGAGACCAAGGCCCTCTTCTTTTTTCCATCCTCCATCGAATTCACCTCGTGCTTCGAGCTCTAACACCCAAAGCTTCAGATTTAGGCGCTTCGGACCTTCGACGATGTCCGGCTCCGACCAGCTCGGCCGATGGATGTCTTCTTCCGTCACAGAAGAAGATGTGCTAAAGCTGCGAGACGCCTGGTATCTAACCGGCGAGATCTCGCATAGGCTGCCTGCTCCAGGGCAGGTCATTCCCACTCCCGAGCCCGGCGAGAGCGTGGTGTTCGTGTCTCACTTCCTTCGGGGTTTAGGCTTCCCGACGGATCCCTTTGTGCGGGGCTCATGTTTTATTATGGGCTGGATTTCCATGACTTGAACTGAGTCCATCCTCCATATCTCGTCATTCATTGTCGATGTGAAGCTTTCCTCCATATTACCCTCACTTTGGATTGTGGCTCAAGACCTTCAAGGTGGAGCCGAAGATGATCGAGGGGCAACAAGCAGAGTGCGGAGGGGCGGTCATAAGCAAGTGTGCTGATGCTCCGTGGCCCGAGGGCTCTTTTCAAGAGGAGCTTGGTTTGTGGCAACGGGAGTGGTTTTATATCACCGCTCCCAGGGGCACCAAATGGGTGGCGCCACCCGCCTTCCGCTCAGGTCCACCACAGCGGCTGGCCTCATGGGTCAACCGAGGGCTCGACTGGGGTCCGTCCAAGGACGTTCCTCTGTTGCAGGACCGTATTCGAGACCTCCAAGAAGGAGAGATCAATCTGGTCATGGCGGCGTAGGTTATGCTGATTCGGGCGCTTCTACGCAAGCGTCGCCCCCTCCGTCGTGGGAGTTTAATCCGAAGGGACCACGAGCTCTCCAACATTTTATGGGCGCGACGCCCAAGGAGATGTACAAACTGTTCTTCGGATCACAAGAGAAGTGTCTGGACTTGACCGAAGATGCAGGTCTAAGCTTGTAGTTCGGATCTCAGCCCTTCTCAGCAGAGCTCGTCTTCGGGGGATCTTCGTCCGAGATGATAGAGAGCGCAACGCCTCCACCTATCGCGCCAGGCGAGGCGCGCACCTTGAAGTGTAAATCACGGAGAGTTTCCGAGTCGGCGGGCGGACGGTCCGACGCCAACCGGGCGTGCGGTCGGAGGAGCTGAAGGACCTGCTCGGGCGAGCGTATATCTTAGAAGATCACCGTGCGCTAATGGCTACGGTAATTGAAGGAATTGCATCCGCTAAGAGCGGATTGCATGAAGCCGCCAGAAGTTTACTGACGGGGTTTGAGGTACGAAAAAAATGATGTACCTTCTGACAGTTATGCATATAGAATGCACCTCGATAGATAGTAGCCCTCGAGACTCGGTATCTTTGTCACAACCGACGGCTGCGTCGAGGATCATAATCTCAGTACTAACATGTCTCCGTTCCTATGTAGGTGGTGGGGCGTCCGGTGTCTAGCCGGACTGATGAATTTGCCGAGCTGAAGAGGCAACTTGACGTGGCGGATGCGGACATCGCGCTAGTTAATAAGCGGCTTGACGAGTCACAAGGTATGCGACTTCTCCGTGGACACCTGGTAAGGGAGCTTGACGCCCATGCCTTACAACAAGTATGCTTAATGCAGATGGTGCCGCTGCTATGGAGAGCCTTCGGGTGGAGCTCGCCCGAGCCAAGGAGCAAGCCAGAAAAAGTGATGCGGCTGCTTTAAAGGCGGCCGCAGAGCTAAAAACCAAACAGGGTGCTCATAGCCAAAGCAAGAAAGAGATGGCCGATATGGCTGTGAAATTGAAGAATGCTACTGACCGTTGCGAGCTTCTTGAAAAAGAAGATCGAGCAAAACAAGAGGACCTGAAAAAGACCACCACCGAGGCCAAGGATACTCGCTCTGCGATGAGAGCTATGAAGGAGGAGCTACGTCAGGCCGAAGATATTGCGGCTGGAAAGCCCTTTCTGCTGCGGAGGAAATTCACGGATCCTAAGTACGCTCAATTGGACAGGCTATGGGGTGCGGAGGATGCTTATCTCGACTTGGCGGCGAGTGCCACAGACGCGGCCGAACACTTCCGAGATCAAAAGGATCACGGAATGGAAGAGCTTTTTTGGTCGCAGTTCCATAGTCCGGAGCGTCCACTTTCATTAACCAATCGTTTGGCCGAATGGGCGGAGCTGAATAGGTTGTCCGGACTTGCCATGAAGGCTGTCGTGACTTATTTGTGGCCAAAAAGCCCCAAGCCGAAGAGTTATTTTGCCTGGATGCAATAGTTCCTTGGTGCGGTGCCGCATATCAATGCAATGAAGCGGTCAGCATGCATAGAGGGAGCGCAGATGGCTCTTGCCCGTGTCAAGACATATTGGGCGGAGATGAAGGCCACCGACGTTGCATCCCAAGATTCGGACAAAAGTCGAGTACCTGCCGAGCACTATTTTGAGGAAGACCTGCAGGGCGCTCGTTTAATAGAGACGCAGTGCTCGAAGGATATTATGTTTAAATGACATGTATGATTTGTGAAAACAACGTTTCAATATAATATAAGAGCTTTTTATACTTTTGCGTTCAAGTATTAAAACGCCTCCTGTGCGACCGTTGATGTATATGTGTATATAACCTGAAAGATGGCAGTCTTCGGCTTCAGCCCCCATGCACATAGTGCGGGGGTGTTTGCAAAAAAGGCGCATTTTCACACTTAATCCAATGTCTTGGTCCTGTGAAGGAGGTGATAGCGTAGCAAACTAGGCAACCGGACTATAATGATTTATCACTTTCACTTAGCCATAGGAGTTCGATGGTGGGGCTACTATATAGCCCCTCGAGGCACCGCGCTCTCCCGAATTCGGGGCGCGTATGTGCCTGACCGGGAAACGGACCTTCGTCAATGCGGGGGAATTCTAAACATTCCGCTGGGTCATCGAGTGGTTGACCAGTCTCACGCTATATCATAACAGTCAGTTTTAGCTTTCTCCACTGAGGTGCTCAACCCAGCTCAACCGGGGCACAATCGCAGTGGTTCTCCCAGCGCTACCTTAGCCGATATAATGGAACGTAAGGTACCAAAACATGGGAGCCGGGCAAACCCAACATTTGACCAAAGACATGATTCGGAGCTGATGCATATAAGGCCTAACTCGAGATGTCGAACACTCCCTAAGGTATTCGGTCTTTATGAAAACGGGCAGAATAATGCCCTAAGCCCCTGGTGTCCAGGTACGCGCAAAAATTCTGGTGCGGCCGATGCCAAAACGCCAGCCTCCTCCTCGGTTATAGTAAGAAACCGGGGGATGTGTATCAACAAGAGATAGTAAAAAAGGTTTACGCAGGGTCTTAATCTGAAAAGAATCCTTGCGACGGGTCCGTGCTGCACGCGTCTGCTACCGTGTCTCCGTTGTGCCGTATCACGGACGGGTGTAGCATGGTGTTCATCTGTAGAAGAGAAGAACTTAGTTGAAAAGAAAAAATATCATGCGAGAAATGTACTTTATATTAAATAAATAGAGTACGATTCGGAAGGTGAATAAAATTGAGCTTTATTATCTCTTGTTGTACGTGCGTGCAGCCCCTTGTATGGGGGTATGCCGCTAGTAGGCGCCGGACTCGTCTAGCCGTGTCCGGGATTTGAATGACCTATTCAGGTGCTTTGATTAGCGGAGCCGGATTGGTGTGGGGCTGTCAAGGCAGTTTCACGTTCTTCCGTGCTCAAGTAACACTTAATACTCCCTTTTAATGAGATGATGCCGCGTGGACCGGGCATTTTAAGTGTAAGAGATGCATAATGCGGTATTGCGTTAAAGCGGGCGAAAGCTTCACGCCCCAGTAGTGCTTGATAGCCACTTTCGAATGGGGCGATGTGGAAGGTTAACTTTTTGCGGCGGAAGTTGTCGGATGAGCCGAACACAACTTCGAGCAGTAGGGAGCCCGTACAATGGGCATACAGGCCTGGCATTACCCCTTTGAAGGAGGTGTTGCTATGGCGAATTTTGGTTGGATCTATCCCCATTTTGCGAATTGTGTCCTCATATAGCAGGTTTAGATCGCTACCTCCGTCCATTAGGACTTGTGTAAATTGGAGTCCGTCGATTATAGGATCTAATATCAAGGCAGTCCATCCTGCGCTCCGGATACTTCCGGAATAGTCCTGATGATCGAAGGTGATTGGTTTTGACAACCATCGTTGGGACTTTGCTGGGATAGACTGTGTGGCACGTGTTTCTATGGGCGCCGCCCTGTTTTTCCCTTTTGTCACTTGAAGTGAGTTCACTGTTTTGACTTTTTGTGGGAAATTCTTTTGTTTTCTGGGGCTCTGCTTGTGGTGCTCGTCATCATCCTCACTTGGTGTGTCGAGCCCCTTGTGTTCGGCGTTGAGTCTGCGGACTACTTGAAGACAACAATCTCTGTGGGTATGGTTTGCGTGCTTCCGGGAGTCTTGTGGATTTGGCATATCTTGTCCAAGATTTTGTTTAAGTTGGATAGCTCATCGCTATTGTCCTTAAGGGCAGTTTTTATTGTTCGTCGTGAGCTTTTGAATCGGCGTTGACTGCCGCGCTTTTGGACCGTTCCTTAATCCGCACTGGTCCTTGCTGCGTCGTGGTTTCCCATTCCATCCCTGACTTTGGATGTACTTGGGTCAGCTGGTGCTGCACCTTGCTAGCCAGCTATCCTGTCCCTGCAAAAGCGGGTCATGAGGCTTGTTGGTTCGGCCATTGTTCTTGGCTTTTCCTGGCCAAGGTGTCCAGCGAGCCATTGCGTCTCGGACGTTGTGTTTAAAAGCTGCTAAGGCTTGGCGCTCGGACAATCGACTATTTGGTTCTTTTGGTGAGGAACCTGTTCTGAATTTTCGAGCTGACTCTCCGGGCTGTTGGGTTATGTGACTTAGATCGTCTGCGTCCGGAGGTCGGACATAGGTTCCCTGAAATTGGCGAAAAGCATCCTCAAGCTCTTCCCAACTACCAATGGTGTTTTCGGGAGGCTTTTAAGCCAATGCCGGGCTGGCCCTTTGAGCTTGAGGGTAGGTATTTTATGGCGTGGAGATCATCTCCTCCGCCATGTGTATGTGGAGGATATAATCCACAATCCAGACTCCAAGGGGTCTGTCGTTCGTCGTATGCCTCTATGTTTACGGGCTTGAATCCCGCTGAAATTCATGATCCAGCACCTCATCGGTGAAACATAGAGGGTGCGCGGCGCCCCTGTATTTGGGTGTGCCGTGATGTTCGGATATTTTACGTGTTGTATTGCTCGCCAGAACTTGTTTCCTTGGCCCGTAGATAGATCTAACTGGGCCATCCTTTTGGTGCGAATACTTATGCGGATCGCGTGCTGGCTTGTGTGCGGCGCCGCTTGCTGCTCTATGTTTGCCATGTGGTCGTCTATCCGACCCGGCGGCCTCTTTGTTTTTTGATCGTGGGGGCTCTACGGCCTCCTCATCGAATTCGGGCAGTAGTTTGCGCTTTGGGTAGCTCTTTGCTTGGCGGCTGTCGCCATATTTGTCTGCAGTGTTGAGTAATTTACTCCATCTCATTCGGAGTGCGTCTTCCGCTGTTTTGAGCCTCTGTTTCTGCTTTTTCAAGCTACGCGCAGATGCGAGGAGCTCTTTGTGGAGGTTCTTTGATCCAATGGCGTGTCTGCGTGAGATCGTCCGGTTGTTGTCCTTGCCGGGACGGGTTGTTTGTCCAAGTTGGCCTGTTCGTGCGTCGGCTGGCTCACCCCGCTCTATGGCTGGAGTCGTGTGGGCGCTATCTTTGTCGAGGTGGGGTTTTGGCGGCGCTTACGCCGCTTTGACTGCTTCCCGAGGGAATTTTCTTTCGCAGCGTCTCGTCGTTCCTCGTTGTCGCTTCCCTTAGGTGTGTCCACCATATATATATATCGTAAGTTGAGGTGGCCATCCGGTGCCCTGTGGGCGCTGGTTCTTGGTCGTCTCCGGCGTCGTCGTCCATATCGTCGATGTCCTCGAGTCGAAGTCGAGCATGTCTGTTAAGTCATCGGCGATTAGCTCTGAAGTGGGTGGTGGGTGGGCGTTGAATTTCTTCGTCGTCCGAATCCCAACCTTCTCGACCGTGGTAGTTCGCCAGGCTCCTCGACAAAGAGAGAGACTTTAATGAGTTCAGGATATCGCCAAAGGCGAGTGCTGAAAGATGTCCGCGGCGGTGAACTCCATAACCGGCGCCTGACCGGATTCGACCGGCGGGCGCTGGAGGTTGAGTCCGAAAGGAGTCCGGCACTGGGTGTCACGAGCTTTGCAAAGGACAGGGATGGTGTTCGCTCAATCGACGTAGAGATTTCAGCCCCGAGGCGGTGTCCAACCAACCGCCCTCGATCAGCGAAACCGCCCGGATTAAGGGTCGAAGCGGAATCGTGCGGCCTGGCACCGTTCGGCCAGCAGAGCTAGATCGCACCCATCGAGACAAAGGCGGCACGCCGGGCCGTGGCTCGAATCCGTCGAAAATCAAGTCTCCGCGGACATCGGCCGTATAGTTCAAGCTTCAAATCTGACCCGATGGCCGGGCGTAGCTTCGATCTGCTCCAGATGGCCTAGCGAATTGGCCCGCATGCAAAGCCGCCGAATCTGAAGATCTGTCCGGGAGAAAAGTCTCACCGGACTGCGTCGTTCTTGATGATTGAAGGAGCCAACGGGCCTATGGGTGACGACACGTAGGAACTCTCAATGAAAGCACCAATGTCGGTGTCAAAACCGGCGGATCTCGGTAGGGGGTCCCGAATCGTGCGTCTAGGCGGATGGTAACAGGAGACAAGGGACACGATGTTTTTACCTGTGTTCGGGCCCTCTCGATGGAGGTAATACCCTACCCTGCTTGATTAATATTGATGATATGGGTAGTACAAGAGTAGATCTACCACGAGATCGAGAGGCTAAACCCTAGAAGCTAGCCTATGGTATGATTGTTCTTCGTCCTACGGACTAAAACCCTTCGGTTTACATAGACACCGAATAGGGTTAGGGTTACACAGAGTCGGTTACAATGGTAGGAGATCTACATATCCGTATCGCCAAGCTTGCCTTCCACGCCAAGGAAAGTCCTATCCGGACACGGGACGAAGTCTTCAATCTTGTATCTTCATAGTCCAGGAGTCCGGCCAACGATGATAGTTCGGCTATCCGGACACCCCCTAATCCAGGACTCCCTCACAGACACTTCGTCTTCCTCCAGAAAAAATCACCAGCCAGCTCAAACCCGTGTTCTAGCTCATCTTGCTGCAATTTTCGATCTCCTTGCTCAAAGCTCCATTCACAAAACTGCTTTGGGGGATTGTTCTTCGGTATGTGACTCCTCCAATGGTCCAATTAGTTTTTGTTCTAGTGCTTTATTCATTGCAAATTTTTGCTTCGTAGGTGACCCTGTTCTTGAGCTTGCATGTCAAATTTATATGGTCCCAAGTACTTCTAATGCATGATATAGTCTCTAGGCACTTGTGGGAGTGGTTGCTATCAATCTTGTTAAGTTTGGTTCAACTTTCATTTTGAGTTACTAAAAAAAATTTCAGAAATTTTCATAAAATGATGAAGAGATTATTGAGGGGCTCTTCAAGCCGAAGCTCAAAGGATAAGCAAAGTGAAGAGGATAAGAAGCCCAAATATAATCTCCCTCGCACCACGGAGGTTCGACCGTGTGAATGGCCTTGTGATGAGTTCTTGAGAGCAGCCGGGATTCATGATGATTTTTATTATTTGGCTGAGAATGCGTGCCTCACCGACTTCCTCCATGACTAGCTCGAATAGTATCTCCTCCTCACTAATATTTTTGTGCAAAATTTTCATTTCCATGCTAGGAGATCACCACCTTCGGTGGATTTTTATTTATATGATGAGTATAGGGAGATGTCACTTTATGATTTTTGTGCGGTTTGCAAGTTGCCTTTTGCGGGCAGCATTGAGGAACCACATCCTAGGGATGTGGCAGGATTTATTGATATGATTGTTGTAGGTGAAACGAGAAAAGTGTTAGAAGCAAGAACTACTAGCATACATTTCCCTGCTCTATGTTACTATGCAATATTTGCTAGTAGATGTTTAATTGGCCGTGGGAACAGTGGGGGCCTCAGTGCTCCTTGTCGGCGTTCCGGGAACGGGGGTACCCAGACTTGCCTGCCTGCGGCCTGCAGCGTGGCTCAAGGGGTGGCCCAGTACGGCCCATCTTCATCAACACAAGCTCAAGACCCTCGCGAGGGGCCAAGCCTCGCTCGGCGGACGACAGGAAGCTTCCTCAGGCACGGCCTCCTCAGGCTGGCTCGCGAGGAGGCGGAGAGATCAAGGCGGGGTACCTCACGAGGTGCCCATGACGCAAGCCATGACGACCGAGGGCGCCAGGCGGGCGCCAGCCCGCGCAGTGTCCTCATTTCCCCTTTGGTGCAAAGGAGGCAAGTGCAGGCCAAGGCATCAGGCAAAGGCAACCATTTTGGTGCAACAAGACCAAGACCAGCAGGACGGCAGGACGGAGGTCATCGTGGAGCCCAAGCCGGCGTCACCGTCAGAGTCTTTGGTAGGCGAGGACCGACTTTAGTCAGGATAAGTGTACTAGATGTTCCCCTTCAAATGGCCAATTGTTGGCGCCCTTCCGCTCAATATTTGGGAGAGGCCTGTGGCCTCCGCCTATAAATAGGACTAGCCACCCACAGGGTAGAGGATCGGCATCTAGAGAGAGAGAAAGAGAGGCGACTGAAATCCCCTAGCAGTTCATCGCACCAGCTCAAGAACAGCCCCTCGCGAGGCTGTTCTCCCTCTGTACTGTTCATCATCAGCCCCAGAGGCAATCCACCACACCACAAACTGGAGTAGGGTATACACCACAATGGTGGCCTGAACCAGTATAAACCTCGTGTCCCTTCTGTTGTTCTTTGTGTAGTTTAGATCCTTGCGAGGCGACGAGACGTAGGTAGGTTGGAGGTGCAATATCGCGTGCACCCAGAGTTCGAACCTAGAGGGTCTGCCGAACCCGAAATCCGACATTTGCGCGCCCGGTAGGTGTGCACGGAATCCGCCACGCGCGCCTCGCGCCCGTCGATCGTCATCATCATGTCCGCGACCCAACGGGCAATCCCGATCCACGGCAGCCTGGCCCGCCACAGAGAGCCGCTTCGCCCAGGCGACCTCAACCTCAGGTTACAGAGCGCCCATGATCCGCAGGGCGCCACGAACATGGGCGACGCGGTCGGCGACGTCAGCTCTCACGCCGCTGGCGAGTGCGGTTGGCGGCGAGGCCTCGAGGCACGCTGCGGCCACGGTGCCGCACACCCGAAGGGAGCAGCGAACTCAAGGGCGCGTTCACGGTGCCCGAGAGCTACCGCAATGCGATCGTTGAGGGCGGTCGCGACGCGTCTTGCTTGGAGCGGGTGGCGAGCTCTGGCTTCGCCGCATCGGGGCTCACCCTTCGCACCCAAAGAGCCGCCTCAGTCCAAGGCAGACCGCATGGAGGCTCTCGCGCCCAGCCAGCTCCGAGCGGATTCCAAGGCCACTCCAACGCCAACCAGGCCGTCAGCGCCGGGCTAACAACGGCGCCGCCTCCGCCCCAGGCCAGCGAAGGAGGACTCGCCACAGCCCATGGTCCCGGTGGGCTGCCGCGCTACCACCCCCAGATTGGCGCCTCGAGCAGGGCTGCGTGGCACACGGGGCACTACAGCGAAGCATTCGGGGTGGCGGCCCCGGAAGCGTATGTGCCCCACATGATGGATCAAGGGCACGCGCGGGAGGAAGACCATGGCTCGCTCCTCGGCCCAAGCTGGGGGGAAGAGACACCTGAAGCTGAGCTCTTTCAGGAGCCCCGGGAAAGCCCCATCGACCGTGCTGGAGGCAGCGATTGTCGGGTACCGCTAATTCTTCAGGATCAGGCATACGCTAACCATGGATCGCAGGAGGTACAGGTCATCGCGGCGGATGGCTGCCCCAATCCAGCAGCTTCCTACCCCTCAGGAGGAGGGCGCCAGGGGCTACAGGAGAAGGGCCGAGATCCGGCATCACCACCGCGGCGTTCAGAGCAAGGCGTCCTCAGGAGGTAGGCCCTCTGCCGGGGAGGTGCCTCAGGGCCTACCCCCGGCAGAGGACCCGTGGTCGTCGGGGGAACCGCTGGCGACCGCTCTATCCCATCAGCGGCGTCCTCGGTCTCCGGCCGTCATCGATGGCAATAGAGTGTGGCGCAAGGCGGGGCCCTCATCTGGCGATATGAAGCAAGGCCGGTACCTGTGAAGAAGGCCCAGTGCCTATGAAGCTCGCCGCCCCGTGACACTCTCACGTAATAATGAGTGGGGCTGTACACGCCCCGGAGTCTCCGGAGAGCCGCCCTCGTGCCTCGGGGGCTCCCACCCACGCCCAGTGGCAGCACTTAGCTCCGCACTGGTGAGAAGACGTCGAAGACTAGACTAGGTGCCGGACACGGCCTTTTTGCTTCGTTTGCCATTCCTTTGGTTGTCGTTTTTCCCCCGTTTGGATTTAAGTTGGATTTGAGCTTGAGACTTGTGTGTGTTCGGGGAAGGGGTGTTTAGTCTCGTTCGAGCAATCTCTCGCGTTCTGGTTACCGCTTTGCACCCATCCCGCCTCAGCTGCCTCCCCTCGCGAGCCCCTCATGAGTCGGGCCAGGCCTAGCATGCGTGCAGCCCAGACTGCCGTCACCACACCCTCTCAGGAGGTTCTCATTACAGGTTCAATGGGCTCGTTTAGGAGGCACACAGGACACCACAGCCCTCCGCAGGCTATCTCAGGGCCCACGCGGGTCGAAGGTAAACAAGCCAGTCGGCTCGTCGCAAGACCAGCCACTTGGCGTAGGCGTACGGGTGATATCGTGTCTACTAATGCGCTGACTGCAAGTTTATACACGAGGGGCTCCCCCTCCCAAAATGCTCTTACAACCTTCAGGGCCAAGCCCGAACTCTCTCTGGGCAGGGTAGAAAGCGGGAACAACACACGGTCAATCGGATAAATCCCCCAATGCATCCTCAAGGACACCTCCTGAATCGTCACTGGCGTCGCTGGCCTCGCCATCATCCTCCGCTTCGCCGTTGGCAGCATCCGAGCCATTCACCACACCGCCTTCATCAGCAACCACGACCACGCCGTCGTTATCTGTAGTGAAGGCCCTGACGAGGGCATCTACGTTGTCTTCCACCCAGTGCGCCAGGTCGTCTCGGATGGCCAGGGGTACCGGGGCGATGGCGGCATCAAAGTCAAAGTGGGGATCCATGTTCTGAAGATGACTGAAGACGCGAGAAAAAGCACGCCCGAGCAGGGCACGCCTCCTCTCCTCCACCAACCTGTTGGCTCTGCCCGACCGCACCTCCAGCTGCGTCACCACATTAGTGAAGAACTGGAGGTTACTAGCATAGTTAACCACATGAGGCTCCCCAACGGCCGCCTCACAGATGTTGCCCAAGGCCGTGTTAGCTCTTTCCCGGAGCGTGCGGAGCATAGGGCCATGCTCGTGCTTCAGGGTCTGCCGCTGGCGTATCTCGTCCTCGCTCCGCCGCGCGACGGCCTCAGCCGCGTCCACCCTTTGACGGAGAAGAAGCACCTCGGCGCGGGAGGAAGTCAGCTCCCCCTGTGCCGCGCCAAGGGCGGCCCGGGCAGCGTCCGCCCGCCGCGTCACTTCATCCAGCTTGACCTTCAGGGCGGTGGTCATGCCTTCTGCTTCGACCTTAATCAACTCCAACCTCTCCTCGAACTCGCGCTCGAGGTTCGAGCGGGCCGCCGCCACCCGGCGATCAACCTCTTCAGGACTCGGGCCTCCGCCGCAGCGACATCGTCCTCCGCCTGCGCCACCAAGCGCTCTCTCGTCTCCAGCCGCTCAAGGTCACGGGCGCGCTCGGCGGCTTCCAGCGTCAGTGCCTCCTCACGTCTCTGGAGCTCCGCCTGGTCGACCGAAGCCCCCTTCATCGATGCAAGGGCCACCTCACACAGCTCCACTTGCTGCTCCAGGGAGTTACTCCAGGCCTGGAGCTCCTGCACCTGCTCCTCCGCAGCCTCGCGCCGCCGGTCAACCTCCCGAGCCTCCCCGATGGCCCGGGAGCGGGCCTCCCGAGAAGCCGCCAGCGACACCTTGGCTTTCTCATTGTCGAGGTCATGCTGGTGGCGCGCAAGGGCAAGGGCCACCTTCAGCTTGCGCCTCTCTTCAGCTAGGCGCAGGCCCTCGGCCTCAAGGCGCGCGTCCTCGTCAGCAAGCTCTACACCGAGCTGGCTCACTGCGCCAGCCGCCCTCCGGAGAAACCCTTGGCGAAGGGCGCGACGCTCCCGGGCGCGCTCAAGCACGTCTTCCGCGTCGTCCTCCACCCCAGGCGTGCGCGGGGGGCCACGAAACAGCACTCCCCCTCTGGGCAGGGGGCTGGGGGCTGGCGCCCTCGCGATGGCCGGACGCGCCTCGCTAGAAGCCCGGCACAGAGTCGGCTCGTCCTCAAAGGAAGAACGCAAGGCCGACCATAGCCAGTCGCCGTCCACGACCAATCGAAGAGCCCAAGGCAGGCTGGCTATACCCCGGGAGGGCTCACGAAGGAGGGTCGCGAGGTGCGCAGGATCATGATGCATCACAGGATGGCTCACCTCTCCAACCGCCTCACCACGAGGGCAGTGCTTGAGCCCTAGGCGCTTGGGGACGGTGGAGAGGGCGAGGCCTGGGGGGATGCCTCCTCAGCCGTCTCCGTGAGCTCGGCAGGGAGGGCCCTTCAGGGCAATGATTAGTTGAAGCAACGGGAAAGTAAGGAACTAAGAAAGGGGAAGGCTTACTCATCAATGGCAAAGTACTTCCTACGCTTCAATAGGCGGCAAGGGTAATCATCACCCAAGGCCTCCTTTCTCTTTCGGAGAGCCTTGAAGTCCACGCGGAAGCGGCCTAGGAGCTCGGCGCAGGGGTCGGCCTGCGACGAGGAAGAAGCGCCAATGTGACCGGCGTCGGGGGCATCGCCCTGGCCCACGCCGCCAGATGCCGCCCCATGAAGGGTGGCCGGGGCCTCAAGAGCCTCTGCCACGGGAGCCGCGGGCCACGGCTCAACACCTCCAGCCACTGCAGGGCGGGCCTCAGGGGCTGCCGCCTCAGGAGTTCCGCATGGCGTCATCGTCTCGATGACGGCCTCCTCATCCCCCGGCGGCCCTTGCCTCCCAGCTCCACCACTCGAGGAAGGACCGCCGCGGGCAACCGGAAGGGCAACCACCACAACTGGGTTCTCACAAGGTCCCATGAGGCCCGTGGGGCGCAGCCCCCATTCGTCAAAGCTGGGCATCTGCTTCACGAAATCGGCCCTGCTCGAGCAAAGGTACAGCAGGGCACCCTCTCACCGGAGGCTGCTGGGGGAAGGGTCCCCAATCAGGATCATGAGAACCTTCCTCGGCACTTCAGGCGTCAGATCTTCCTCCTGAAGCCTCATGCGGTCTTCGCTCCCCACGAAGGCCCACATCCGGCGAGAATGGCACTAGAGAGGGGCGATGCGGCACAGGAGGAACTCCTTCACCACCTTGGGTGCCGTCACACCGAGCGCCCTCAAGTTCGCAAAGCGACGCCAGACGAAGACGAGCCGGGGGCTCGTGAGCGTCTCCTGGCCCCAGCCCGAATTGGGGATAGCGGGCGAGGTAGGCTCCAAGAGCAGGGGGCTGGGCACTCCAACGTCCACGTACAACCACCGCTCTCGGAACCCAGTCGCAGGCGGGGGAAGGCTGGAATCAATCCCCGAGGCCGCCGTTTCAGGCGCGGCAAGGAAACTCACGCACCCCGAGCATTGGGTGGGGTCGCTGAGGCGCAAAGAGAAGAAGTGGCGCAGCAAGGCAACTGAAGGAGGAATGCCGACCATCGCCTCACAAAGAAAGGCGAAAACGGCAAGGAGAGTGATGGATTCGGGACCCAAATGCATCATGTGGATCTGGTAATGGGAAAGTACGGCGTTGAAGAAATCAGAAAAGGGGGGAACCAGTCCCGCCCACAGGGCGTCGGCGAAGTACCGGACCTCGATGACTATTCTTTCAATGGAGAAGTGAGACGCGGGCCAGACGTCGTCCTTCCACACTCGTTGAAGATGGTGGCGAGGGCCGAACTGACCTTGCCCAAGCCTTCCAGGTTGAGTATGATCGACCAATCGACAGCAGGAGCCGTCGGCGACGGCGAGCGAGGCGAAGGCACATGCTTCCGCCCTTTCCCCTTCTTCGTCGGCGCCATGGCGACAGGAAGGGGGAGTATTCGAGATTGGATTGGAAGCAGAAGCTGGAGATCGAGAGGAGGAAGAGCGGGAGGCACGCCGAGCGGTGAGAAGAGGGATGACTGTGTGCAATTGCGGGTCCGCCTAGCTGGGCGCAAAATAAGGAGACGTGGGGAAGCGGGGACGCCCATGTCCAATCAACTGCCACGCGGCGCCCAAGGCCGCAGGCTCTTGGGGCCTGCGGCGCTTCGCACTTGCCCTTTCGCTTCTCTGCTAAGCCAAGTCCAAGCGCGCCTTGGGCCCGGGGGCTACTGTCGGCGTTCTGGGAACGGGGGTACCCAGACTTGCCTGCCTGTGGCCTGTGGCGTGGCTGAAGGGGTGGCCCAGTACGGCCCATATTCATCAACACAAGCTCAAAACCCTCACGAGGGGCCAAGCCTCGCTGGGCAGACGACAGGAAGCTTCCTCAGGCACGGCCTCCTCAGGCTGGCTCGCGAGGAGGCGGAGAGATCAAGGCGGGGTACCTCACGAGGTGCCCATGACGCAAGCCATGACGACCGAGGGCGCCAGGCGAGCGCCAGCCCGCGCAGTGTCCTCATTTCCCCTTTGGTGCAAAGGAGGCAAGCGCAGGCCAAGGCATCAGGCAAAGGCAACCATTTTGGTGCAACAAGACCAAGACCAGCAGGACGGCAGAACGGAGGTCATCATGGAGCCCAAGCCGGCGTCACCGTTAGAGTCTTTGGCAGGCGAGGACCGACTTTAGTCAGGATAAGTGTACTAGATGTTCCCCTTCAAAATGGCCAATTGTTGGCGCCCTTCCCGCTCAATATTTGGGGAGAGGCCCAGGGCCTCTGCCTATAAATAGGACTAGCCACCCACAGGGTAGAGGATCGGCATCTAGAGAGAGAGAAAGAGAGGCGACTGAACTCCCCTAGCAGTTCATCGCACCAGCTCAAGAACAGCCCCTCGCGAGGCTGTTCTCCCTCTGTACTGTTCATCATCAGCCCCAGAGGCAATCCACCACACCACAAACTGGAGTAGGGTATTACACCACAATGGTGGCCTGAACCAGTATAAACCTTGTGTCCCTTGTGTTGTTCTTTGTGTAGTTTAGATCCTTGCGAGGTGATGAGACGTAGGTAGGTTGGAGGTGCGATCTCCGCGTGCACCCCAGATTTCGAACCTAGAGGGCCTGCCGGAACCCGAAATCCGACACTCCTGACCTCGCCATTTTGCGCCATGCTTTACTCCGTGACAGAACTTTCAGTTTGGGTGCTATGGTTGCTTGGCGGTTGAGTCTAAACCGTACAAAGGGCCCCATTTTTGGAGGTGTCTTTGCTTCGCGTCTTGCTAAATATTTTGAGATACCTATTAGGAATTATGAGAAAGAAGAAAGGTTGCTGCCCCCTGTCTCTCTAGATTATAAGAGTATGGTAGCACGTGACTTTATTGTTAGAAATAAGAAGAAACTGCTTAAGTCTAATGTGATATTTGATAAAAATTATTATGAGATTATTACTTTGCCTGCGCCCTCTTTGTTTAACATATTTTCAGGCACGTACCTCATTTTGCCGGAGGCCATTCATGCATACTTAAGCGGGACACCTACTCCAGAGGTTGAGCCGGAGCCACCACTTGACACTTATCGGCATTCTGTTTATCAGTGGGATCTGGAGGAGATCGCCAACCAGTGGCATCCTGAGGAACCTCCTCAGTACCCCGGAGAGAGCAACTTTTATCCATGGGCATAGACCAACTTAGGCCAAAAGCCTAAGCTTGGGGGAGTACGTATTTCTCACCGACATTACATTCATGTTCACACACTTATTCTAGTTGTCGGTGCTCATAGTTTTTCATTGTAATATCCATGCTAGTTTATTTTTCCTTTTTCTCGTTTTTTTTTGTGTGTTTGAAAAACCTTAAGAAAAAACAAAAAAAATAGTTATAGTTTTTAGCTAGTTTACTTTCCATGCCTGTAGTAGCAATAATTAAAAGAAAACCCAAAAATATTTCTCGTTCTTCTTTTGCTTATTAGGAGCTTTCCCGTGTAAATAGTTTTATTTCTTTTCTTTCCTTTGGGGGTCGAGAGGAGAAAACCATAATGAAAATCTTGAAGTGGCTCTTATATGCATTATTGTTGATTTAACAAAGAGCCCATAGTACCTTGTCTTCTCCTGTGTATTAAAATGCTTGCAGATTCCAGCTTAGTCCAATGCACGTGCACTATTATTATTATCCACACCGTTCAGTCATGCAAGTGAAAGGCAATAATGACGATATATGATGAACTGATTGAGATGAGAGAAGCTGGTATGAACTCGACCTCTCTTGTTTTTGTAAATATGATTAGTTCATCATTCCTGATTCAGCCTATTATGAATGAAACATGTTTGCAATGACAATTAGAGATTATAGTTGCTCATGCCATGCTTAATTAGCTAGGAGTTTATAATGGTTTACCTTGCGTGCCAACATGCTATTAAAATGGTTGTGATGTGGTATGATAGGGTGGTATCCTCCTTTGAATGATTCAAGTGGCTTGACTTGGCACACGTTCACACATGTAGTTGAAACAAAATCAACATAGCCTCCATGATATTTATGTTCATGGTGGATTATATCCTACTCATGCTTGCACTCAATGTTTATTAATTTTAATGCATGTTCATGACTGTTGTCGCTCTCTAGTTGGTCGCTTCCCCGTCTTTTTCTAGCCTTCACTTGTACTAAGCGGGAATACTGCTTGTGCATCCACTTCCATAAACCCCAAAAGAATTCCATATGACTCCACCATACCTTCCTATATGCGGTATCTACCTGCCGTTCCAAGTAAATTTGTATGTGCCAAACTCTAAACCTTCAAATGAAATTCTGTTTTGTATGCTCGAATAGCTCATGTATCAACTAGGGTTGTCTGTATCTTCCATGCTAGGCGGGTTATTCTCAAGAGGAGTGGACTCCGCTCCTCACTCACGAGAAAATGGCTGGTCACCGGATGCCCAGTCCCATGTTCAAACCAAATCAAAATAATTGCAAACAAAACTCCCCCAGGACTGTTGTTAGTTGGAGGCACCCGTTGTTTCGGGCAAGCCATGGATTGATGCTTGTTGGTGGTGGGGGAGTATAAACTTTACCATTATGCTTGGGAACCGCCTATAATGTGTGTAGCATGGAAGATATCGAGATATCTCGGTTGTTATGTTGACAATGAAAGTATATCACTCAAAATATTAATTTCAAAATCGAGCTCTGGCACCTCTACAAATCCCGGCTTCCCTCTGCGAAGGTCCTATCTATTTACTTTTATGTTGAGTCATCCTCCTCTTATTAAAAACCACCAGTTGGAGAGCACCGCTGTCATTTGCATCCATTACTATTAATTTATATTGAGTATGACTATGACTGGATCTCTTTTACCATGAATTACAATGTTTAGTCAGTCCTTAATCTTCAGAGGTGCTCTGCATTTATGTTTTGCGGTCTCAGAAAGGTCTAGCGAGATACCATCTTGTTATATCATATTATGATTGTTTTGAGAAAGTGTTGTCATCCGAGATTTATTATTATTGCTCGCTAGTTGATTATGCCATTGATATGAGTAAATATGAGACCTAACTGTTATTGTGAATATGGTTAGTTCATAATCTTTGCTGAAAACTTGAATGTTGGCTTTACATATTTACAACAACAAGAGCAAACAGAGTTTGTAAAAGTTTTTTCTTTATCATTTTCAGTTTGTCAACTGAATTGCTTGAGGACAAGCAAAGGTTTAAGCTTGGGGGAGTTGATACGTCTCCATCGTATCTACTTTTCCAAACACTTTTGCCCTTGTTTTGGACTCTAACTTGCATGATTTGAATGGAACTAACCCGGACTGACGCTGTTTTCAGCAGAATTGCCATGGTGTTATTTTTGTGCAGAAATAGAAGTTCTCGGAATGACCTGAAACTTCACGGAGAATATTTTTGGAATAAATAAAAAATATTGGCGAAAGAATCAAGGCCAGGGGCCCACACCCTTTCCACAAGGGTGGGGGCGCGCCTACCCCCCTGGGCGTGCCCTCCTGCCTCGTGGGCCCCCTGGTGCTCCCCCGACCTGAACTCCAACTCTATATATTCACGTTCGGGGAGAAAAAAATCAGAGATAAGGATTCATCACGTTTTACGACACGGAGCCGCCAAGCCCTAATCTCTCGGGAGGGCTGATCTCGAGTCCGCTCAGGCTCGGAGAGAGGGAATCCGTCGCCATTATCATCATCAACCTTCCTCCATCACCAATTTCATGATGCTCACCGCCGTGCGTGAGAAATTCCATTTTAGGATTGTTGGACGGTGATGGGTTGGATGAGATTTATCATGTAATCGAGTTAGTTTTTTGTAGGTTTGATCCCTAGTATCCATTATGTTCTGAGATTGATGTTGCTATGACTTTGATATGCTTAATGCTTGTCACTAGGGCCTGAGTGCCATGATTTCAGATCTGAACCTATTATGTTTTCATGAATATATGTGAGTTCTTGATCCTATCTTGCAAGTCATTAGTCACCTATTATGTGTTATGATCCGTTAACCCCGAAGTGACAATAATCGGGATACTTACCGGTGATGACCGTAGTTTGAGGATTTCATGTATTCACTAAGTGTTAATGCTTTGGTCCGGTACTCTATTGAAAGGAGGCCTTAATATCCCTTAGTTTCCAATAGGACCCCGCTGTCACGGGAGGGTAGGACAAAATATGTTATGCAAGTTCTTTTCCATAAGCACGTATAACTATATTCGGAATACATGCCTACGTTACATTGATGAACTGGAGCTAGTTCTATGTCACCCTATGTTATAACTGTTGCATGAGGAACCGCATCCGACATAATTCTCCATCACCGATCCAATGCCTACGAGCTTTTCACATATTAATCTTTGCTTAGTTACTTTATCGTTGCCACTGTTACAATTAGTAGAAAACTGCTACTGTTACTTTTGCCACCGTTACCGTTACTTCCGTACTACTTTGCTAATAAATACTTTGCTGCAGATATTAAGTCTTCCAGGTGTGGTTGAATTGACAACTCAGCTGCTAATACTTGAGAATATTCTTTGGCTCCCCTTGTGTCGAATCAATAAATTTGGGTTGAATACTCTACCCTCGAAAACTGTTGTGATCCCCTATACTTGTGGGTTATCAGATCTCACGTGTACAGAAGGTTGCGGCGGTAGAAAAGGTGTTTCGTGGCTCTCCCCGATGGTTTCAAGGTATAAGAGTATATATAGGCGAAAGAAGTAGGTCGGTGGGGGTGCGCCTACCCCCCTGGGCGCGCCCTCCTGCCTCGTGGCTTCCTTGACCTCCACTCCAAGTCTCCTGGATTGCGTTTGTTCCAACAAAGATCCTCGTGAAGGTTTCATTCTGTTTGGATTCTGTTTGATATTCCTTTTCTGCGAAACACTGAAATAGGCAAAAAAAAGCAATTTGCACTGGGCCTTCGGTTAATAGGTTAGTCCCAAAAATAATATAAAAAGGTATATTAAAGCCCATTAAACATCCAAAACAGATAATGTAGTAGCATGGAACAATCAAAAATTATAGATAAGTTGGAGACATATCAAGCATCCCCAAGCTTAATTCCCGCTCGTCCTCGAGTAGGTAAATGATAAAAACAGATTTTTTTTATGTGGAATGCTACCTAACATAATTTTCAATATAATTTTCTTTATTGTGGCCTGAATGTTCAGATCCGAAAGATTCAAGACAAAAGTTTAATATTGACATAAGAAATAATAATACTTCAAGCATACTAACTAAGCAATTATGTCTTCTCAAAATAACATGGCCAAAGAAAGCTTATCCCTACAAAATCATATAGTTTGGCTATGCTTCATTTTCGACACACAAAAATGCTCCCATCATGCACAACCCCGATGACAAGCCAAGCAATTGTTTTATACTTTAGTAATCTCAAACTTTTTCAACTTTCACGCAATACATGAGCGTGAGCCATGGACATAGCACTATGGGTGGAATTGAATATAATGATGGGGGTTGTGTGGAGAAGACAAAAAAGGAGAAAGTCTCACACTGATGCGGCTAATTTTTCACTATACACAGTAGGGCAAAACCCCACTGCAATTTTTATATTATTTCAGACGAACAAAGGTCCATCAATACAAAGGCTTGAGGTAAGCCAAAAGAAAAGAAAACAAAACAAAAACTACCTATAATTACAAGACAAGGCTATCAAGCCAAGAACAAAAAGCCCTAGCATAGCTCTTATTTATTCTAAATACGAGCAAGTTGAGCTCCTCCAAGAAGATGACTTTCCACCTCTGAATACTAGGCTGAATGGCCTGAAAGATGAGATTATTCCTTGAAATCCAAATAGCCCAAGAAGCTAGGATGATGATTTCCATGAAGAAAGGCACATGAAGTTTCTGCCTGAGATCAACAAAAGCTTCAAGCACTGAAACATTGGCCTGTCTTGAGGGACAAATCAGGTCCCAACACTGGGCTGCAGAGGGGCAGGTCCAGAAGAGATGTTGAAGTGTTTCCTCCTGTGGACAATTATTTACAGCACAGTTATAGTTATCCAGATGAAAAGTTTTCCTTCGTAGAAGATTCCTAGTATTGAGCCTGTCATGAAGGAGCCTCCAAAAAACACCTTGTGCTTTGGCTGACAGGAGCTATTCCAAATCCAATTGAACTATTGAGGCACTGTTTTGACTCCCATCATCATTTTATAGGCCTTAGAAACTGAGAATTGATCATTTCCCCAAATGTAACTCCAGGTATCAGTGCATTCTAGAGACTCAGAAACTCTTAAGGCCATACAAATGTCTTCCATAGCTTCAAATTCTTGGAAACCTTGCATAGTCAAGGGTAAATGGAACAAATCCTCCAGAAATTCAGTGTGTATGATGGTGTGTAAAGTAGTATTCATGTTCTGCACAAAGGAGAAGAGGTGAGGGAACATGTCCTGCAGACAGGCAGTGTGCCATAAATCAGACCAAAATAGAGCACTTTTTCCATCTCCTATGTTACATCTGGCCAAAGATTTGAAGTTATCAATGAGCTTAAGGTTTGCCTTCCACCAAAAAGATCCAATCCAACTACTGCCAGGCAGCAAACCATTGTTGTAATAGGATTCCCAGATCAAGTTAACCCATGGAATGTTCTGTCTATTATAAAACTTGTGTAGGTTCTTAAGTAACAGAGCTTTGTTTTGGACAAAGGTATCCATCACGCCCAAACCTCCTTGATCTTTTGGTCTGCAAACAGTGTTCCAGGCCACCATGGCAGGCCTCTGATCCTCCAGGTCTGGGTCTCTCCAAAGGCAATGCCTAGATAATTTGATGGCTTGAGTTTTGATGGTGACTGGCACATCAAGACATCCCATGAGATAAATCAACAGAGAATTTAAAACAGATTTCACCAACAACAATCTCCCAGCCATGGTCATGAAGGAAGACAAGCCCACAAGTTTCTTATGCAGCCTTCTGACTAGAGGGAAGCATTGCTCAACAGTAGGTTTATGAAGACCCAAAGGTGCTCTCAAGTATTGTATGGGGAATGTTTCCTTTTTACATTGAAAAGTGTTTATCAAAATCTCAACTTTCTCATCTGATACATTGATTGGAATGAGGCTTGATTTATTGTAATTTACTTTGAGGCCAGTAGCATCTGCAAAAGTATTAAGAAGGGCTTTGAGGAAGTGAAGTTGCTTTGCATCTGCTTGAAGGAGAACCAGAGTGTCACCTGCATACTGAACTATGGGAAAATCAGGACAGGATTCCACTTGCAAAGGTGAAATAATTAGACCCAGTTGCATGGCCCTATTGAGGATTGACTGTAGGTCTGCAACAAGCACAAATAGAAGAGGTGACAAAGGGTATCCCTGTCTAACTCCTCTAAGACAATAAAACTTTTTTCCAGGTACACCATTGAGCAAGATAGCAGATGAAGCAGAGATGAACAACATTTTGATCCAGTTAATCCATCTGTCTCCAAAACCTTTGGCTTTTAAAATATCCAGAATTGTCTGGTGTTCAATGGTGTCAAAAGCCTTTTCAAAGTCCAGTTTAAGCACAATAATATCTTCCTTGGATTTGTGGCATTGATGCAGATATTCATAGGCCCAACCCAAACAGTCATGGATGGATCTCTCTTTGAGAAATCCATATTGGTTAATGTGCACCAATTTTAGAATCACTTTATGCAACCTGTTTGCCAGCAGTTTAGTGACAAGTTTGAGACAACAGTGACGGAGAGAGATTGGCATGTAATCATTTGCTGTCAATGGGGTACTTCCTTTAGGAATAAGGGTAATGTATGAGGTGTGTAAACTGTCAAGTGATACTTGCCCAGCATGAAAAGCATATATGAATTTGAGCACATCTCCTTTAATAATGTCCCAACAAGATTTAAAAAATTCATTGTTGAAACGAAACCATCAGGGCCTGGGGATTTGTCCAGTGGGAGTTCTTTGACGACATCATTAACTTTTTCCTCGGTGAAAGGCAATTCCAGGTTATCAAATATAGCAGAATCTTGTCTCTGGACAAACAAGGAATCCAAATCAAAGTGCATAGAGGTTTTATGTGAAGTACCCATTCTTTTATTATATGTTTCCCAGAGTATTGCAGCTTTCCCAGCATGATCAGATATGTCAACTTGGTCATCATTTTGGAGCACTGCAATGTGATTATGCATGTAGTTGATAGAGGCTTTAGTATGAAAAAAATTGGTGTTCTCGTCCCCAAACTTGACCCCCTTAATTTTTCCCCTTTGCTTCCAGTAGATCTTTTGGTTCTTCAAAAGAATGAGCAGATGTTTTTTAAGAATGATCCTGTAGTTCCACTCATAGATGTCCAACTCTCTGAACTCCTCAAAAAAATCCCACAAAAACATGAGCTCATTTATTTTTGCAATTTGAGATTTAAGACAAGATAAAGATCTAGCCCACGGCTTCAGAGCTCTCCTTAATTTATTAAACTTAGTATTCAAAATTTTGACAGCATCTAGATTGCCCACAGGGATATTCCAAGCAGCAGCAACCACCTGTTTAAAATCTGAGTGTTGCAACCAATAGTTTTCAAATAAAAAAACTCTTGCTTTTGGGATAGAAGTACCAATCTTTATTACACATGGCAAATGATCTGATATAGGCTTTGCAAGGGGGAGCACAATGGTGTTTGGGAAACAGGTCATCCAGGAAGCAGATGTAAAAAACCAGTCAAGCTTGACCAGAAGAGGATCTTGCTACATGTTACTCCAGCTGAATTTTCTACCATGCAAAGGCAATTCAACTAATCCTTGGTTGCTAATTGCCTCATTGAATAGGAGCATGTCATTAACATCTCCACCAGGTATGTTTCTATCTGAGGGAGCCCTCACAAAATTGAAATCTCCCATGAGAATTCAGTCCACATCAGCAGGCATGTGAATATTCAAGAACCAATTAATGAACTCAATTTTGTCCTGTGGATCACATGGTCCATATATGTTGGTGAGAATCCATGATTGATTTGAGAGCAAACTGGTGAATTGAATGGAAAGAGAGAATCTATTTTGTGCAATAACTTCACTAGCAAACTGAGAACCATTCCAAGCAACTAGAAGACCCCCTGATGCTCCAACAGAAGGGACGAAAGCAAATTTGTTAATTCTATTAGGACAAAAGTTTTTGATGTAGGCAGGGTCAAAGATCTCTCTTTTTGTTTCTTGAAGACACAAAATATTGCAGTCACTCTCATCTATTTTCTGCCTTATGGCCAACCATTTGTCCTCGGAATTCATCCCTCTAATATTCCAGTTAAGAATGTTCCAATTTCTGTTTGTGTTATTCATGGAAACAAAGATGATTTTTGCACCAGTAACCAAGCTCCAGCACTTGATCAACAAATAGAAGTGAGAAAAGCTGGCACAGGACCCTGAGCCACACCACAGCACAAGACCAGCACAACATCCAATAACCATACATCACAGAAGTGCTATTAAGATAGTACATCACCAGGTAAACAAGTTCTATGAATTGCTAGCAGCCAAGGTTTACACCATATATTAGGATATCCAAAATAGAAGAAGAAGGACCAAACACACTACCCCTCAAACCACAACTCCAACTGAGGTCAGCAATCATCATGGAGACTTGGAAGTGTTCTCCTCTCCTTTGGCCAAGGGCACCTTGGCCAGCTCATCTTCTTGCCTTCTTCTTGGCTTCTTAACCAGCTTGTCCTCCAGCTCCCTCTCAGCAACCTTACAGAAAGAGGCAGTGAGATTTTTAACAACTGACTTTTGAGTGATGGGAGCGACAACATTACAAGGTAGACATTTATTATTTGAGCAGGAGTTTCTTTTGTAGCCAGCTTTATCCTTTTTAATTCTATCACTCCTCCTTACCTCAGTTCCTACCAGGGGAGTTTTTCCACTCCTTCTCTTCCTTAAATTGTCAGGACCAAAGGGTTGCAGTAAAGCTTGGGACTCCACATCTTGCATGTTGGAAGCCACACCAATATTCTCCTTATCCTTGTCCTTGGCAAGCTATTCCTCAAGGACCATGACCTGACAAATAGGTGCATGTGAGGCAGGACACTTATCAGGTATGTGAAACAGTATAGCTTGTTCCATGTTCTCCACAGCAGAAAAAAGTTCCCACATTCCAGACTTTAGCATACTGATAGTCCAATCTAACTTATCAGGAGACAAGAGCAGGTGGACAATAAAGTTAAAGCAACTTACAGGAATGTTGGCAGAAAAGGAGCTCTTATTTTCCAAGGATTGCTCCTGGAAGTGTTTCTTCCACAGCAAGAGGCCTTCTTCAGAGACAACATGATCATGATTAGCAGTAGCAGCAAGCTGAATGCAATTCAAACCAAGAAGAGAGGGTGCCATGCTAAAATGCTCATTAATTTGATCAACCCAATTACCTTGAAGCCCAGACTGGAGATCCCCAATGTTTGCAATAAGCTCAAGGCTTCCTCTAGAAGTATTGATGTGTCCAGAACTGCAATGAAACTGGCACTGAATCTCCCAAAGTTAAGACAGGAACCAAGCCAGTCTCCAAGGCAGAGCCCACTTGCAGAATGGGGGAGTGAGCACCCAAATCTTGAGATTCAGATACAATAGCAGGGAGAACCACCTCATCATTCCCAGGGGGATTACTGACTGCAACTTGTTGCAACTGGTTTGCAAAATCTTGATCAAGAAGATCCACAACAATTGGTGCAGCAACCACATTCTGCTCTTGCAGCATATGAGGCTCCTCATCATCAAATTAATATGCCTGAATAATGTTCTGGAGGCCAGTAGCAATCACAATGGCAGGAGGAGGGGGTAACACAGCATGCTCAGTAGCCCTAAAAAGAATATTCCTGCTAGTACATGTGGCCAAAAGAAGTTTGAATTATCTCCTTCAGAGAAAGACATGTCTGAAGATAAGCTACTATTGCTAGCAGCAGGAAGCAGTTCTTCTCCATCTGCCCAAGCCATCTCTTCTTGCTACACAGCATCCAAAAGATCATCAAGGGATGCATTCTGGTTATCTTGTTGAGGCTCATTCCAGTTATCCTCGTGTGCCCAATTATCCTCATTCTGAACATCCATATGGTCATTGTTGAGAGCAGCATTATGGAAACCAACTCCAGGCTCAGCAATCTCAGGCAAAGGATGTGGGTCCACATTGTCAGGGGGAATAGGATCCTCATCTGCTGGGCCCCCACCAAGGAGCTCACTAGCCAGTACCTCAATCAAAGAAGACCAACCATATTCCTCAAATTCGTCCCCTTCAGACCATCTCATACTTTTGGGGATCATTACTAGATTCATAACTCGAGCTTTGACCACAATACGCCCCATGTGATCGTCCTCCTTGTCCCAGGAGATCATACGACCAAACATACTGACAGCACAAGCCAAATCATCCATGTTGCAAAAATCAAATGGAACTCCTGTCAGAAGTAACCACACGGTCCTATTGAAATGGACCCGCCTATGGTTTCTGCCCTCATCATGCTTCACGAAGGAAATGAACACATCGCCAAACTCATGCGGGCTATCGAGCACCAGTTTATCCCTATCTATAACCCTCGTAAGACGCACATATGCTTCTCCAAAAGGGCACCGCTGGATGCCCCGCAAACCCAACTGCCTATGCTCAACTATAAACTCTTCAAGAACATCTCTTACATTGGGGAAAGGAGCATCAGCGGGGAGAGGATGGATGGTTGCAATCGCCCAATCTTCATGGCGACGAGGGCACTGCAGAAGCACCACCCAAGCCACCCCATTACGGCCTGCAATCTGCTGAATATCAAAGCCGTGGGGCACAAAGGGGAGCGGGTCTAATGGAATGTTGGCCATTGGGGCCGCCGCACGAGCACACACCGTCGGAGTCAAGCTTGAGGTGACGGGAGCAGAGTTTGGGCACTGTGGAGAAGCAGAGGAGCACTGCGGAGAAGTTGAGGAGGTAAGTGCAAATCGAGGCTGGAAATTAGGGAAGGATCCCAAACAAAGCTCGCTAAAAGAGGAAACTACCGAAGGGTCGCGGGCCAGGCCAATAGACTTAAACCAGTCCTGGACCGCATCCAGGTCCCAGGCCTCGTTTGGTGGGCTGGGGAAAGATGCAAATCACAGGAAAGGAAAAAGCCCAGGTAGCCGTTTCTCATGACACGCCCTGGCAAAGTGGCCCACCTGACCACACGCATAGCACTGAAGCTAGCCATTTGAAAAGCCCTGATTGCCGCCCTGTGAAACCGCAGCGTGAACCTCTCCTGAGGTATTAAGATTCTGCATTAAGGGTTCATTATTATCCACAACCACATTATTGCTAGAGCTCGAAATATTCGCGAGGCGAGAAAAAAACCGATGGACGGAGTTGATCGCCGGAAACATTCCCGGTGGCAGCTCGTGGGCGCGGACCACTAGTAACCAAAGTCCAAGATGCATCCTCTTCATGATAAAAAATTTGCTCTTCACGCATCTAGTTGGGCCCCCCAAAACCCCAAAGATTAAACACCAATTCAAAATCCTTCTCAACCATACGGCCATGATTATAGATTTCAAAACCCACTGCCTTGGACGCAAAAGAAAACTTGAAGGATCTATCCTTGAGGTGATGCACACGAAACCCTTGAGGATACCCACCAAAACAAGATTGAAGAGTGATGCTAGCCGTGTGACAATCCAACCGAAAACGAGCACGACAGAAAGAAACGACCAAAGTGAACTCCCGTTGACGAAAACCAGGTGAAAACACCACAGGATGACCAAACTTTTGCCTCATCGAGCGCTGAAAATCTTTACCTCTGGCAAAGTTGAGAGATGGAGGGTCCATGGCCGTCTTCCCTGCCCCTTCTCCTCCATCAAAGAAGCAAAAAAGGTGGTGGCTGCCACACTCGGAGTGACAAGTGGCAGAGAGGTGGTGGCCGTCGGGGCCGGAGTGGCCACCGGCGGGAGGAGAGGTGGCCGCCGGGGCCGGAGTGGCCACCAATGGTGGGCGCCTAGGAGGAGCCTAGGAGAGGAGGGGAGAGGAGAGGAGAGAGTCCCGACCCGGGCTTGACGCGGCTAATCAACGGGCTATGGAGATGCCCATCAATTGATGTCAATGTGAGGAGTAGGGATTGCCATGCAACGGATGCACTATAGCTATAAATGTATGAAAGCTCAACAAAAGAAACTAAGTGGGTGTGCATCCAACTTGCTTGCTCACAAAGACCTAGGGCATTTGAAGAAGCCCATTGTAGGAATATACAAGCCAAGTTCTATAATAAAAAATTCCCACTAGTATATGAAAGTGACTATATAAGAGACTCTCTATCATGAATATCATGGTGCTACTTTGAAGCACAAGTGTGGAAAAAAGGATAGTAGCATTGTCCCTTTTATTTTCTTCTTTTTTTATTTTTTTATTTGGCCTTTCTTTTTTTGGCCTTTCTTCTTTTTTTCTTTTTTTTGGGACAATGCTCTATTAATGATGATCATCACACTTCTTTTTATTTACAACTCAAAGATTATAACTCGATACTAGAACAAAGTATGACTCTATATGAATGCCTCCGGCGGTGTACCGGGATGGGCAATGAATCAAGAGTGACATGTATGAAATTATGCATGGTGGCTTTGCCACAAATACGATGTCAACTACATGATCATGCAAGGCAATATGACAATGATGAAGCGTGTCATAATAAACAGAACGGTGCAAAGTTGCATGGCAATATATCTCGGAATGGCTATGGAAATGCCATAATAGGTAGGTATGGTGGCTGCTTTGAGGAAGATATAAGGAGGTTTATGTGTGATAGAGCGTATCATATCACGGGGGTTGGATGCACCGGCAAAGTTTGCACCAACTCTCAAGGTGAGAAAGGGCAATGCACGGTACCGAAGAGGCTAGCAATGATGGAAAGGTGAGAGTGCGTATAATCCATGGACTCAACATTAGTCATAAAGAACTCACATACTTATTGCAAAAATCTACAAGTCATCAAAAACCATGCACTATGCGCATGCTCCTAGGGGGATAGATTTGTAGGAAAAGACCATCGCTCATCCCCGACCGCCACTCATAAGGAGGACAATCAAAGAAACACCTCATGCTTCAAATTTGTCACACAACGTTTACCATACGTGCATGCTACAGGACTTGCAAACTCTAACACAAGTATTTCTCAAATTCACAACTACTCAACTAGAATGACTCTAATATTACCATCTTCATATCTCAAAACAATCATCAAGTATCAAACTTCTCATAGTATTCAATGCACTCTATATGGAAGTTTTTATTATACCCATCTTGGATGCCTATCATATTAGGACTAATTTTATAGCCAAAGCAAATTACCATGCTGTTCTAAAGGACTCTCAAAGAAATATAAGTGAAGCATGAGAGATCAATAATTTCTATAAAATAAAACCACCACCGTGCTCTAAAAGATTTAAGTGAAGCACTAGAGCACAATTATCTAGCTCAAAAGATATAAGTGAAGCACATAGAGTATTCTAATAAATTCTGATTCATGTGTGTCTCTCCAAAAGGTGTGTACAGCAAGGATGATTGTGGTAAACTAACAAGCAAAGACTCAAATCATACAAGACACTCCAAGAAAAACACATATCATGTGGTGAATAAAAATATAGCCTCGAGTAAAGTTACCGATGGACGAAGACGAAAGAGGGGATGCCTTCCGGGGCATCCCCCAGCTTAGGCTTTTGGTTGTCCTTGAATTTTACCTTGGAGTGCCTTGGGCATCCCCAAGCTTAGGCTCTTGCCACTCCTTATTCCAAAATCCATCAAATCTTTACCCAAAAACTTGAAAACTTCACAACACAAAACTCAACAGAAAATCTCATGAGCTCCGTTAATATAAGAACACAAATCACCACTTTAAGGTATTGTAATGAACTCATTCTTTATTTATATTTGTGTTAAACCTACTGTATTCCAACTTGATGAGACCCGACTATACTGCGAGTCCTTCATAGGCCCAATCTTTCACGGTACTCAACGAAATTACAAGAACGTCGCTGAACTCGTCACAACAGCAACAACGTATGTAGAAATAGTCAAACGGCTCTTCAGATCAAGCAGAGATGCAAGAAGACCAAATAACAAAAAGAACTTGCACAAGAACTCGATCGGATCAAATCCTACGCGTAGCAGCTCTGAAATCCCTCACGGATCAGCAAACACAAGGATTTTTGGTGCATCCCAACATGATGTGTTTTCTCTATTTTATTCAACTCTAATCTGTCTCCTTAGACAATCGAACTCCTATGTCGGATGTGGGGTTCCAGCAAACCCTTAAGGTTCGAACACTGGGGTGCGCGCGAAGTCTTTCCCTCCTTCTGATCTACGCCCTAGCTCACTAAGATCTCGCGGACGAACTCGATGAACTCGCAACACAGAAAGACACGAGGTTTATACTGGTTCTGGCCATCGTTGTGGTGTAATACCCTACTCCAGTGTGGTGGTGGTGGATTGCCTCTTGGGCGGATGATGAACAGTACAAGGGAAGAACAGCCTCCTGAGGTTGAGGTGTTCTTGTGAGTAGGCTCTCGATCGGGTTCGATCAAGCTAAGATGAGATGCCTCTACTATGGTGGCTAGCTCTACTTATATAGGCCCTGGTACTCTTCCCAAATATCGAGCGGGAAGGGAGCCAACAACGGCGAGCAAATTTGAAGGGGACAGCTAGTACAAGCTATCCTGACAAAAGTAGTCTTCACCTGCGAAAAGCTCGGGTGGTGACGCCGTCTTGGGCTCCATGATGACCTCTTCTTGCCATCCTCCTGGTCTTGGTCTCGTTGCACCAATATAGCAACCTTTTCCTGATGCTTCGGTACTCTTCGCCTGCGTTGGCCTCCTTAGCACCAAAGAGGAAACAAGGACGTTGCGCGCGCTGGCGCCCGCCTGGTGCCGTTCATCATGGCTCACGTCACGAGAGCCTCGTGAGGTTTGCCCCGCCTTGATATCTCCGCTCCTCGCGAGCCTGCCTGGCTTGGCTACTCCAGAGGAGGTCTTGCGTCGTCCACCTCGCGAGGCTTGGACTCTCGCGAGGGTCTTGGATGCCTTGTTGATGAAGATGGGCCGTACGGCCCGCTTGCTTAGCCACGCCGGGAGCCGCAGGCAGGCAAGTCTGGGGACCCCCGTTCCCAGAACGCCGACAGTAGCCCCCGGGCCCAAGGTGCGCTCGGGCTTGGCTTCGCAGCGAAGCCAAGGGTCAAGTTCGGAGCACCGCGGGCCCCCAAAAGCCTACGGCCTTGGTTGACGCGTGGCGGTTGATTGGACGTGGGCGTCTCCGCTTCCCCATGCTGCCTCGGCAACTACACGGCTTGACAAGTCCCTGCGGCATGCAAGGAAAACCATCATTACCTGTGATCGTGGGAGACGCCGGTTGGCCTTCTCTTGCTATAAATGGGGAGGGGGCGGAGCCCCCGTCGCCCATCTCTTCCTCGCTTGCTTGCTTCTTCCTTCTTGCTCCACTACTGACAACAATGGCGCCCATCAGAAGGTTTTCTACTAAAGAGAAAGGAAAGGCTCCCCGTGATGACCCGGGGCCACTTCCGCCGAAGAAGAGGTCGATCTATCGTCGTAATGAGGTGGCGATGCAGGTGGTGACGAGGCCTTGGTACGAGCAGCCTCCTCCTGGGTACCCGCTACCCTTGTACGCCCGAGCGGAGGGCTCGGGAGGACGAAGTGACGAGGAGCGCCGCCCACGTCGCATCCGGGGTCGCCGTGCCACGGCGACGCGTGCCGTTGCCCCTGGGGTCCACGTCGCGGACTCCTCGCCCGAGTTGGTGCTGTGGGCGCCGATGCCTCCAAGCTCATGGATCCGCTTCCCGCAGTTCTTCTCCGACGTGATGCCGCCGAGGGGCCTTCGAGCTCGCTGCAAGACGCTGGCTGCGGCAGCGCCCGGCGACCGGAGCGGAGATCGAAGCGGTCCCCGCCGGCAAGATCTTCATGACTCGCGGCTGGGGCGAGATCGCGCGGGTCTGCCGTGCGAGGGGTGCTCTCGCGATCCACTTTGAGTATGACGGTGTCTCCACGCTCTTCTTCAAGGTCTTCAACGCTGAGGGCCGCCGCCTGGAGTGCTGCTCCGGAGAGGAGCGCCAAACTGATGCCTGCTCCGCTCGCGGCTACTCCAGAAGCAGCAGCCCTTAGGAGTCCAGCAGCTCTCCCGAGCCTTATGAGACTCCGGAGACGAGCGATGACAGCTACGCGCCCCCGAGATCTCGCCGCGCTCGGAGCAGAGCCGCAGCATCCGGCCGTCGCCGCCGCTGATCTGGATGGGGTTGGCGCCGGCCTCCCATGGCCCACTGTTGATGATGGTGTCCGCCACGCAAGGATGTAGATAGGATTCCCCTTAGTATCAGCTTTTGTTTCCTGCGGAGAATCATGAATTACCCCATGGGGGCATGTAAGGGTCTGTAATGTCTTTTGTGCTTATCCTCCCTGTAATGAGAATTTGGTGAACGCATGTCCCGTTAAGGCTCGGTCCCCCCTTTCTTTCCTCGCGATAGCTTGTTGCTCTACGCTGACGGGTCCCGGTCCCAAGGCGGCTATAGCCGTCGCTGGTATGACAGGTCGTGATGCCGTGGTCAAGGCCAGGAGGTGTGAGGACCTAGGTCCAGTAAGAGCCCCTGAGGCGCGATGCTCAGGAGATCCCCCTTAGCGCTCAAGCAGCCATGGTAAGGCGAGAAAGGGATTCGACGTGGCCGCAACGGGGTTGCGGAAAAGCGTGAGTGACCATTAGGCCCGAACATTTAGCCGATCCGAGTATGGGACTTATCTTGTTGATTTCGTGACACCTCCAGACATTGCGCTAGGGCTGCGCGCCTACTCGTGCGGCACAGCTAGGCCAGCCCATACGAGTTTCCCTCCCCTCATGCTCTCCTTGATGATCTACGTCCTCAGGTCCCGGCCCTTGAGCGAGCTCAGCCGCCGCTGGTATGCCAGGTCGCGATGCCGTGGTCAAGGTCAGGGGGTGAGGGCTGGAGAGCCAGTAAGAGCTCCTGAGTCGCGATGCTCAGGAGCCCCCCTTTTAACGCGCAAGCGAATCGCACGAGAGAAAAGGAGACTCGCGGTGCCGCCTGCGAACCTTCCCTCGGCATCCTTGTGAACTGGCACAAGAAGAGACACGGTTTGTCGTTACGGCTGTCAGCCTGCCGCTGGTTGCTCTGGATGAGGTGAAGGCACTGAGGGCCTGGTGAGGTGACGTGCGCGGGGCGTGCCGCGAGCCAGAGCTCGACCGCTCAGATTTGTCGGCGTGGCAGGGACGGACCCATGCACCGGCGTCGTGCTTGTGCGATGGCCCCGAGGGAGGCGATGATTAGGAAGGTGGTAGCAGTTGGCAGGTTAAGCATGGAGAGCGGATCAGCTTAAGTAAATGCAGGAAGATACATGCCACCGAGTTCGGCCCGAGCGGCTTGGGGATGATGCAGCCCGAGGGGCGCCCCCAACAAGGTAAGCTAAAGACATAAGCAAAAGGGATACATGCCACAGGGATGGACCCACGTGGCCTGGGAATAATGCAGCCCGAGGGGCGCTCCCAGCTAAACGAGCTTGGAAGGTGTCACCTGGTTCTGTAGACGAAGTAGAGTTGGTGCAGCTGAAGGCGTGCGTTGAAGAAACGACTCCTCATGAGCCACCGGGACCCTGAGCCTCGGGAGGCTCTGGGGGCTCGGGAGGTTCCTTGAAGACCGTCTCCATCTCCTCCAGGACGGCGTGGTACCTGACCTCATGAGCCGCCAGGACACGCCGCAGGTCGCGTTGATAGGATGACGCCACGCTCGGCAAGCCAAAGGGCATGCGAACGTAGCTGTGTGGCGGGCCCTCGCAGCGGCCCACACGCGATGGCCAGAAGCGCTCCTGATATGCGGCCCTGTTGAGCCCTGGGATGTCGACGCAGACATGCAGCCCGGCATCCTCGCTTGGATGGGGAGCTGCGCCTTGTGAGCGGCTGTTGCCGCGCATGGCCCTTGCATCTTGCAGTTCCTGAATGGTCTTGGTGATGAATTCCTGAGTGGTTGGCACTCCTTGCCCTGTGCTCTCCTGAGGGTCACGTGCCGTGAAGCATGCCTCCAAGTGGTGCCCAAGCGCCTCCCTCGTGAGGTTGGCAAGGTCTGAGGCCCTCCAGAAGAGAGCCCCCGAGCCCTGCCCGAGGAGGGCGCCGGGCGCGTCTTCCTATGCGATGGAGGGAGGCGCCCCTGGAGCAGGCGCTGATCCTGATGGGGCTCCTGCAGCGATGCCATCCTCCTGAGGTCCTGCGCGGCGCAGCTGCTTCTTCTTGGGGATGGCCTCCGGAGGGCCCTCGCTTCTGCTGTCAGGGTCGCTGATTGCTGCAGCTTGAAAGGCACGCTCGAGGGAGCACACCGCATCCCTCTCTTCACACGGGACCGTGATGATTCCTCGGCTTCCTGGCATCTTGAGAATGTTGTAGCCGTGATGAGTGACTGTCATGAACTTGGCCAGGGCCGGATACCCGAGGATGGCATTGTACGGCAGGCGGATGTGCACGACGTCGAAGTTGATGAGCTCGGTGCGGTAGTTCTTGCGTTCCCCAAAGGTGACAGGCAGGCAGACCTGCCCAATCGATGTGGTGGAGCCGTCGGTCACTCCTGAGAAAGGCTTGGTGGGCTGGAGTTGTTCATATGGCACTTGGAGGTTGTCGAACGTGTCGACGGACAGGACGTTGAGCCCTGCGCCGCCGTTGATGAGGGTCTTGGTGACCTGCACATTGCTGATGACTGGGGAACACAGCATTGGGAGGGCGCCAGTGGTGGCTGCGCACTTGAGCTGATCTGCCGAGTTGAAAGTGATGGCACATTGGGACCACCTAAGCGGGCGCGTGGTCTCAAGCTTGGGGAGCACCGCGTTCACCTCGCGAGCGAACTGTTTGAAGATGTGCTGAGAGGCTGGGGCCTGGGCGCTGCCCAAGATGCAGGCGATTGCACGTGGCTCCTGGAAGCCCCCAGCCCCCTCGTCCTGGTGGTGGTCGTCGTTCCTTCTTGGTGGCGGCAGCGGGGGAAGACCGGCATTGCCCTGGGGGCTATCCTCACGAGGCGGGTCCCTCCAGGCGCCCTCGCGAGGTTGGTCCTACCAGCGGTCCTCACGAGGCCGGTCGCGCCACTCCTGGCGTGGGCCACGGTCGTCCCAGCGTCTTCCTCCACGTCCTCCTCCGCGGCCGTAGCCCCGGTCATTGCGCTCGGGGCGTCGACCATAGCGTCCTTCTCGTATAGCTCTGAGCTCTTGACAGTCGCTGGTGTTGTGGGTGTTCAGGTTGTGGAAGGCGCAGAACGGTCGGCTGTTCTTGGATGACTCAGGCTGATCTCTGCCCCGCTTGGTGTCGGGCTCCGCTGCGAGCACCACCGCCTCCTTGCGTTTCACGTCCTTGGCCTTGGCCTTCTTCTCCTCCGCTCCTGCGGCTGGCAGCTCGAGGAGAGAGAGACGCCCCTCCTCAGCTCTTGCGCACTTGGTCGCCAGGTTGAACAGCTCCTGAGATATGCAGAGCTCCTCGTGGATGGCGAGCTCTTCCTTCATCTTGACGTCATGGACGCCGTTAGAGAACGCAGAGATGATGGCTCGTCCGTGACCTTGGGGATCTTGAGGCGGATGTTATTGAAGCGCTGGATGTACTTCTGGAGGGTCTCTCCTGGTTGTTGCTTGGTGCGGCGCAGGTCGCCCGTGGCTGGCGGGCGGTCGCGAGTGCCCTGGAAGTTGGTGACGAAGCGGTCGCGCATCTCATCCCAGGAGGAGATCGAGCTGTGCTGCAGGTTCAGGAGCCAGGAGCGGGCTCCGGCCGTGGTTGCCGGGGCCCGCTTCGGAGGTGAAGCTTGGCCTTGACGAGGTTCGCGCTGCGCCGCTGCAGGCGGCGCGCAGTCTTGACGAGGTGGCACGGGGAGCGCAGGTGCAGCTTCTCGCGGCCGCGGGATTTATTGGCACCTTCTCTCTTCGCGCGCGGGCGTCGGGCACGGCGGCTCACGCCGCGGAGCCGCGCGCCTTGGTGCCAAGGCGCCGTCTTGGGTCTGAGGTGGTGGAGGCACGCCATGAGCCCCGTCGCCCGCGACTGGTTGATGGGGAGGTAGAGAGAGGGACGGTGCCGGAGAGCCCCCTGCGGCACGGACGAGCTCGGCGATGCGGTTGAGCCACTCCTCGTAGAGGTCGTCGATGAGGCGGTAGTGCAGGAGTTCATTCGCCACGAGGAGCGCGGCCCGTGCCTCCAAGGGAGCGCGGCGCGCTTGAGACGAAGAACCTGCAGGGGTCAGTGTTAGAGTAGCGGTACGGCCGTCCTGCCGCACTGAAGGATGCAGCAAGGACGCCTGCTGCTCGTTCCCCGCCGGGCCGGTGGCAGCGTTGGTGGCGGGGGATGGAGAACGACGAGGTGGCCCGCCGACGGGATCCGTCTGAGCGACGCGGGCGGTGAGGGCAGCCCGACGCTCAGCTCGAGCACGGCGAGCGTCCGCCATGGAGACGACGGAGCGACGGAGCGACGAACTGATGGACGGAAAGCTACGGCGCACCCCTACCTGGCGCACCAAATGTTGGATGTGGGGTTCCGGCAAACCCTTAAGGTTCGAACACTGGGGTGCGCGTGAAGTCTTTCCCTCCTACCGATCTACGCCCTAGCTCACTAAGATCTCGCGGACGAACTCGACGAACTCGCAACACAGAAAGACATGAGGTTTATACTGGTTCGGGCCACCGTTGTGGTGTAATACCCTACTCCAGTGTGGTGGTGGTGGATTGCCTCTTAGTCGGATGATGAACAGTACAAGGGAAGAACAGCCTCCTGAGGTTTATGTGTTCTTGTGAGTAGGCTCTCGATCGGGTTCGGTCAAGCTAAGATGAGATGCCTCTACTATGGTGGCTAGCTCTACTTATATAGGCCCTGGTCCTCTTCCCAAATATCGAGCGGGAAGGGAGCCAACAACGGCGGGCAAATTTGAAGGGGGACAGCTAGTACAAGCTATCCTGACAAAAGTAGTCTTCGCCTACGAAAAGTTCTAGTGGTGACACCGTCTTGGGCTCCACGATGACCTCTTCTTGCCGTCCTTCTGTTCTTGGTCTCGTTGCACCAATATACAGACTCCAAGTACACCTTCTAGTAATAGGACTCTCTAATTATAAGGAAACTAATTAAATATTCTGGCCACGTTGATCACATACTATCTAATCAAATAAATACAAATGATATGTTTCTTGGCACGTTGTGGATTACCATCTTAGAGGAGTTCTGAAGTTTGGCATCATCATGTTTTTGTTTGGCTCAACAGGTGGCACCTCCATGCAAATAGAACCAATGTAAAACGTAGATGAAGGTTTTGTAGTTGCATGTACAGGAGCCTTGACGTTACAAGCGTGTCTCTCTATTTGATTAATGTGTGGCATAGCTCCTACAAAACATGTGATATCCTTCATTCTGTTATTAATGGTCACATTACAACTTCTCTATGGTTCATACCCCCCCGATACTAGCCATAGATTCATTAAAATAAGCAAACAACACACGAAAAACAGAATCTATCAAAAACAGAACAGTCTGTAGTAATCTGTATCAAACGTATACTTCTGGAACGCCAAAAATTCTGAAATAAATTGGTGGACGTGAGGAATTTGTCTATTAATCATCTGCAAAAATAATCAACCTAAAAGCATTCTCCAGTAAAAAATGGCAGCTAATCTCGTGAGCGCTAAAGTTTCTATTTTTTACAGCAAGATCGCAAAGACTTCACCCAAGTCTTCCCAAAGGTTCTACTTGGCACAAACACTAATTAAAACATAATAACACATCTAAACAGAGGCTAGATGAATTATTTATTACTAAACAGAAACAAAAAGCAAGGAACAAAAATAAAATTGGGTTGCCTCCCAACAAGCGCTATCGTTTAACGCCCCTAGCTAGGCATAAAAACAAGAATAGATCTAGGTATTATCATCTTCGATATGCAATCCATAAGTGGCTCTCATAATAGATTCATAAGGTAATTTAATTTTCTTCCTAGGAAAGTGTTCCATGCCTTTCCTCAATGGAAATTGGAATCTAATATTTCCTTCTTTCATATCAATAATTGCACTAATCGTTCTAATGAAAGGTCTACCAAGAATAATAGGAGAAGTAGGATTGCAATCTATATCAAGAACAATGAAATCTATGGGCATATAAGTCATATTTGCAACAATAAGAACATCATTAATCCTTCCCATAGGTTTCTTAATGGTGGAATCCGCTAGATGCAAATTTAAAGAACAATTATCAAATTCACGGAAACCTAACACATCACACAAAGTTTTTGGAATCGTGGAAACACTAGCACCCAAATCACATAAAGCATAGCATTCATGATCTTTAATTTTAATTTTAATAGTAGTTTCCCACTCATCATAAAGTTTTCTAGGTATAGAAACTTCTAATTCAAGTTTTTCTTCATAAGATTGCATTAAAGCATCAACGATGTGTTTGGTAAAAGCTTTATTTTGATCATAAGCATGAGGAGAATTTAGCACGGATTGCAACAAGGAAATACAATCTATCAAAGAACAATTATCATAATTAATTTCCTTGAAATCCAAAATAGTGGGTTCATTGCTATGTAAAGTTTTGACCTCTTCAATCCCACTTTTACCAATTTTTGCAATAGATCTAAAAACTCCGAATCATTGGGACACCTTTTAACTAAAGTTGACTCATCTCCAGTCCCATCTTTATCAATATTCATATTGGTAAACAAATATTTAATAGGGAACACTTCAATTACTTTTAGATCTTCATCATTATTATCTTGAAAACTAGAAGAACACGCTTTTACAAAGCAATCTTTTTTAGCACGCATCCTAGTGGTTCTTTCTTTGCACTCATCAATGGAAATTATCATGGCTTTGAGAGACTCATTGATATCATGCTTAGGTGGAATAGATCTAAGTTTCAAAGAATCAACATCAAGAGAAATTCTATCCACGTTCCTAGCCAACTCATCAATCTTAGGCAATTTTTCTTCAAGCAAAGCATTGAAATTCTTTTGTGATCATAAATTCTTTAACACTAGTATTAAAATCAGAGGGCAACTTATTAAAATTTCCATAAGAGTTGTTGTAGTAATTACCATAATTATTAGAGGAATTACTAGGGAACGGCCTAGAATTAAAATTTCCTCTATACGCGTTGTTACCAAAATTGTTCCTACCAACAAAATTCACATCCATAGATTCATTATTATTTCAATCAAAGTAGACAAAGGCATATCATTAGGATCAGAAGAAGCACTCTTATTAGCAAACAACTTCATAAGTTCATCCATCTTTCCACTCAAAACATTAATCTCTTCTATCGCATGAACTTTTTTACTAGTAGATCTTTCGGTGTGCCATTGAGAATAATTAACCATAATATTATCTAGGAGTTTAATAGCTTCTCCTAAAGTGATTTACATGAAAGTGCCTCTCGCGGCTGAATCAAATAGATTTCTAGAAGCAAATTCAATCTAGCATAAAATTTTTGTATAATCATCCATAAATTCAAACCATGTGTAGGGAAATTATGTATCATTAATTTCATCCTCTCCCAAGCTTGTGAAACATGCTCATGGTCAAGTTGCTTAAAATTCATAATATCATTTCTAAGAGAGATGATCGTAGCAGGAGGAAAATACTTAGAGATAAAAGCATATTTGCACTTATTCCATGAATCATATTTTTAGGCAAAGAAAAGAACCAAGTTTTAGCACGATCTCTAAGTGAATACGGAAATAGCTTCAATTTAACAATATCATTATCCACATCTTTCTTCTTTTGCATATCACACAAATCAACAAAGTTTTTTAGATGGGTAGCGGCATCTTCACTAGGAAGGCCAGAAAACAGATCTTTCATAACAAGATTCAACAAAGCAGCATTAATTTCACAAGATTCAGCATCGGTAATAGGAGCAATCGGAGTGCTAACAAAATCATTGTTGTTGGTATTGGAAAAGTCACACAACTTACTATTATCTTGAGCCATCGTGACAAACAATCAATCCAACACACAAACACAGAAGGAGCAAGCAAAAAGAGACGGGCGGAAAAAGAGGGCGAATAAAATGGCAAGGGTGGAGTGGGGGAGAGGAAAACGAGTGGCAAATGGCAAATAATGTAATGCGAGGGAGAAGAGTTTGTGATGGGTACTTGGTATGTCTTCACTTGTGTGTAGATCTTCCCGGCAACGGCGCCAGAAATCCTTCTTGCTACCTCTTGAGCACGCGTTGGTTTTCCCTTGAATAGCAAAGGGTGATGCAGCAAAGTAGCGTAAGTATTTCCCTCAGTTTTTGAGAACCAAGGTATCAATCCAGTACGAGACTACACGCAAATCGCCTAGTACCTGCACAAACAATCAAGAACCTTGCAACCAACGCGATAAAGGGGTTGTCAATCCCTTCACGGCCACTTGCAAAAGTGAGATCTGATAAAGATAATAAGATAAATATTTTTGGTATTTTTGTTGTATAGATTGGAAAGTAAAGATTGCAAAATAAACGGCGACAGAAATAGCTAGTTGACGGGAAACTAATATGATGTAAAATAGACCTGGGGGCCATAGGTTTCACTAGTGGCTTATCTCAGGATAGCATATATTACAGTGGGTGAACAAATTGTTGGGGAACGTAGTAATTTCAAAAAAATTCCTACACACACACAAGATCATGGTGATGCATAGCAACGAGAGGGGAGAGTGTTGTCTACGTACCCTCGTAGACCGAAAGCGGAAGCGTTAGCACAATGCGGTTGATGTAGTTGTACGTCTACACGATCCGACCGATCAAGTACCGAACTCACGGCACCTCCGAGTTCAGCACACGTTCAGCCCGATGACGTCCCTCGAACTCCGATCCAGCCGAGTGTTGAGGGAGAGTTTCACAATCGACCGACGGCGTGGTGGCGATGATGATGTTCTACCGATGCAGGGCTTCGCCTAAGCACCGCTTCTGATATCGAGGTGGACTATGGTGGAGGGGCACCGACACGGCTAAAAGATCAAACGATCAATTGTTGTGTCTTTGGGGTGCCCCCCTGCCCCCGTATATAAAGGAGCAAGGGGGGGTGCGGCCGGCCAGGAGAGGGGGCGCGCCAGGAGGAGTCCTACTCCCACCGGGAGTAGGACTCCCTCCCTTTTCCTAGTTGGATTAGGACTTGGGGGGGAAAGAGGTGGAGGAGAAGAAGGACGGGGGGCCGCCCCCCTCTCCTTGTCCTATTCGGACTAGGGGGGAGGGGCGCGCGGCCCTTGCCCTGGCCGCCTCTCCTCTTCTCCACTAAGGCCCACTAAGGGCCATTAACCCCCGGGGGGTTCCGGTAACCTCCCGGTACTCCGGTAAAATCCCGATTTCACCCGGAACACTTCCGATATCCAAACATAGGCTTCCAATATATCAATCTTCATGTCTCGACCATTTCGAGACTCCTCGTCATGTCCGTGATCACATCCGGGACTCCGAACAACCTTCTGTACATCAAAACATATAAACTCATAATATAACTGTCATCGAAACGTTAAGCGTGCGGACCCTATGGGTTCGAGAACTATGTAGACATGACCGAGACACGTCTCCGGTCAATAACGAATAGCGGAACCTGGATGCTCATATTGGCTCCCACATATTCTACGAAGATCTTTATCGGTCAGACCGCATAACAACATACGTTGTGCCCTTTGTCATTGATATGTTACTTGCCCGAGATTCGATCGTCGGTATCTCAATACCTAGTTCAATCTCGTTACCGGCAAGTCTCTTTACTCGTTCCGTAATACATCATCCCGCAACTAACTCATTAGTTGCAATGCTTGCAAGGCTTAAGTGATGTGCATTACCGAGAGGGCCCGAGATACATCTCGACAATCGGATGACAAATCCTAATCTCGAAATCGCCAACCCAACAAGTACCTTTGGAGACACACTGAGAGCACCTTTATAATCACCCGATTCGTTGTGACGTTTGGTAGCACACAAAGTGTTCCTTCGGTAAACGGGAGTTGCATAGTCATAGGAACATGTATAAGTCATGAAGAAAGCAATAGCAACATACTAAACGATCGAGTGCTAAGCTAACGAAATGGGTCAAGTCAATCACATCATTCTCCTAATGATGTGATCCCATTAATCAAATGACAACCCATGTCAATGGCTAGGAAACTTAACCATCTTTGATCAACGAGCTAGTCAAGTAGAGGCATACTAGTGACATACTATTTGTCCATGTATTCACACATGTATTATGTTTCCGATTAATACAATTCTAGCATGAATAATAAACATTTATCATGATATAAGTAAATAAATTATAACTTTATTATTGCCTCTAGGGCATATTTCCTTCACAAATTACTGTCGAGCAATTGACAGAAAAGCGCATAGTTATGAGAATATCTAGGCATGATCATGAACATAGGCATCACGTCCGTGACAAGTAGACTGAAACGATTCTGCATCTACTACTATTACTCCACACATCGACCGCTATCCAGCATGCATCTAGAGTATTAAGTTCATAAGAACAGAGTAACGCATTAGGCAAGATGACATGATGTAGAGGGATAAACTTAAGAGATATGATGTAAACCCCATCTTTTTATCCTCGATGGCAACAATACAATACGTGCCTTGCTGCCCTTGTTGTCACTCTGAAAGGACACCGCAAGATTGAACCTGAAGCTAAGCACTTCTCCCATTGCAAGAAAGATCAATCTAGTAGGCCAAACCAAACTGATAATTCAAAGAGACTTGCAAAGATATTAAATCATGCATATAAGAATTCAGAGAAGAATCAAATATTGTTCATAGATAATCTTGATCATAAACCCACAATTCATCGGATCTCAACAAACACACCGCAAAAAGAATTAAATCGAATAGATCTCCAAGAAGATCGAGGATAATTTTGTATTGAGATCCAAAGAGAGAGAAGAAGCCATCTAGCTAATAACTACGGACACGAAGGTCTGTGGTAAACTACTCACACATCATCGGAGAGGCTATGCTGTTAATGTAGAAGCCCTCCGTGATCGAATCCCCCTCCGGAGGAGCGCCGGAAAAGGCCCCAAGATGGGATCTCACAGGTACAGAAGGTTGCGGCGGTGGAAAAGGTGTTTTGTGGCTCTCCCCGATGGTTTGAACGTATAAGAGTATATATAGGCGTAAGAAGTAGGTCGGTGGAGCTGCAAGGGCCCCACGAGGGTGGGGGGCGCCTACCCCCCTGGACGTGCCTTCCTACCTCGTGGCCGCCTCGTGGCTTCCTTGAACTCCACTCCAAGTCTCCTGGATTGCGTTTGTTCCAAAAAATATCCTCGCGAAGGTTTCATTCCGTTTGATATTCCTTTTCTGCGAAACACTGAAATAGGCAAAAAAACAGCAATTTGCACTAGGCCTTCGGTTAATAGGTTAGTCCAAAAAATAATATAAAAAGGTATATCAAAGCCCATTAAACATCCAAAATAGATAATATAATAGCATGGAACAATCAAAAATTATAGATACGTTGGAGACGTTTCACTTTCTCTCGCATTTCACGAACTCGCGGTCATAGTTGCCATTCTTGACCTCCTTCAAAGTCAACTGTATCAGTGGCGCGTTGCGTGGGCAGTCAGTACATCGCTCCATGGGAAGTGGACCATACTGGGTCCACGAGGGGTGGGAGGCTGAAGTGGAGCTCGACATATCGCCCAAAGTCGCCCGAGAAGAAGAAGCAGAGGAGTGGCTCCTCTCGTCCCCGGAGAAGAAGAAGCAGAGGAGTGGCTCCTCTCGTAGCCGCAGAATAAGCAGCAGAAGAAAGGGGAGGCACAACCAACAAGTCTCGCGGATCGCCCCACGATCCAACGATGCGGAGCCGTCCATGTGATCCAACGGCGCGGAGCCTGCATGTAGCCTGCCCTCGAAATTCCTTCTATAAGACCACATCTGAGGGATGTCGCTTGGCGCTAGGGTATGATCGGACGGCTGACGTTTGAAGCTAGGGTTAGGCGAAACCCCGCGGGGTTTAGAGGGGTTTTGAGCTGGTCAACAGGGTTTCCAAGGCTTTGATTGAGCGTAACTAATTTTAAAAAATCAAAAAAATATGAAACCATCGCCGTTCGTCGTTTTATAAGACACACTAACGAGGAAAAATACTAAACTTGGTATATGGACATTTAAAAAAACCTAGCTAGCACGATCGAGGTCAAATGAGCACCATTAATTAAAAAAACAAAAAATATAAAACATGCGCACAATGTTGTCTTGTGTGACCTGTTACCAACCAAAAATCATAAACTTTGTCTATGGACATTTTCATGAAAAAACCTTCACACATATGAGCTATCACGTACAACATTTCATAGAGACCAAGGAGAGGAGGTAGGGTTCCCTTCGGTTTTTGAAAATTAAAAAAATCAAAAAAACCACCAAAGCTTGATTTCAAAGTGAATAAGAAGGATCTGAACTTAGTTTTCCATTTTCATATTTTAAATGTGTTTTTAATGGTTTTCTATTAAAGTATATTTTTAAAAAATGTAAAATATAAAGATTAATTCAATAAATAGTGATATTCGAATCTACACTATATAGATTGAATAGGTGTTAATAAAAAATATTTGGCTCATTTGGAGTAGGTCCAAAAAAACTTGATTACAAATGGGGCTGTTTACCCTAGATTGGGAGCTCATTTGGAGCACATTTGTCATGACTACAAGTTTTACCACGCAAAAGAGACCGGATTGATCACCTAAAGTTTATAATAGTTCAGCAAACTTTTCAACTCACACCACAAGGCAATGGACTTCAAGTGTTGGTTCAAATTCAAAGTTTGCCTAAAATTCAAATTTTGCCTCAGTTTTGTATTCTACCTCAAATTTCACATCAGATTACAAATAGAATTATTACACCTTACAAGTTTTCATAGTATTTCAAATTGATGACAGAATCCTTATTACAAATCCTTAAAGTTCAAAGTTTATGACTTGCATTCAAGTTCAAATTCAAATCTTTGCCTTGCTCCTTGTGTTTCGGGATGGGTTAACCATCTTGCTCCTGGTTTCCCTAGCTGGGATATTTTGTGCTTTTGAAAGCTTTTACTTGCTGCATTCTCCTCTAAACTTGCTGCATTCTCCTCTGCTGCTGCATTCTCCTCTACATTTGATGTTGCCCATTGTTCCTCTTCTCCAAATGATGCATCAACTTGATTGGTACAAAGCCTAGCAATATGCCCTAGAATACCACATCTTTTGCACTTGCGCTGTTTTTTACACGACCCTCTTCACCAGCTCTTATCCTGTTTTTCCTTGGTCTTCCTGGTGGTCTAGTCAGTACAGGAGAATAGAGTTTGAACCCTAGGTCTACTATGTTCCATTGGTCTTTTCCCAAGAGTGCAGGCACATTTTCAGCATAAGCAGCCCTAAATTTGCAGCAGAGAAATATTGAGCAATCTTGATCAACTTCACCATCTTCACCTCCAATAACAGTCATGAGATGTAGGGCATGTATGCACGGCTTCCCGCGGATCTGCCATTGCCTACAACTGCATCCCTTAGTTGCAAGGTTCACTGGATATCTCTATTCCCTATTTTTATTGTCAGTGTATGTCACCTCAGCCTCGTATGTCGACGGTCGAATGCATTTCATTCTTAGTCCTCTTGTCTTGGCACGCAATTCCTTAATCAGAGATGGGAGCATAAGATGGTCAACATATTGTGTTTCTACAATTCTTTTACGAAGATCCATCTTTATCATGATCATCTGCCTGATCTTATTAAATGCTTGCCACAACAAAAGCCCTTTCACTGACTTGAACTTTGCACTGAAACACTCAGCGAGGTTATTGGTCACATAGTCTACTTTGTGGATTTCATTGAATTTGCTTCTTGACCACACCTTTGCATGATTTTCATCCATGTACTCCTTCACCAAAGGATTGTGAGCATACAACACTCTCAAATGGTGCTCATGCTTCCGCAAGCCACATGTGTATGATGTTGGCCATAGATTCTCATCATAAACTTTGCCTTTGAATTTATTTTTAAAATTCTGCGCTAGGTGTCACATACATTCCCTATGTTCCACTCCAGGGAATACAATTTCTACTGCAGTCTCTAAACCCCTTGCAAGCATCTGTGTGTATAACTAAACCTGAGGGTGTACCTACAATGTTGCGCAACTGCTGCAGAAACCAGACCCAACTCTCCTCGGACTCTACCTCCAACACACCAAATGCAACTAGGAATAGCCAGTTGTGTCCATCAACTGCAGAAGCTGCTGCTAGCTGGCCTCTCCATCTTCCATTCAAAGCAGTTGCATCGACAGCCAAATAGGGCCTACAACCATTCAGAAACCCCTGTCAGCAAGCCTTGAAACAAACAAAAGCCCTCCTGAAGCACTTCTTCTCCAGTGCCTTCCCTTTTAGTTTGTACTTAACAGTATGCTTGTCAATCTCTACAACACTCCCTGGACTAGTCGTCTCCACTTCAGCTTTGAAGGTGTAAAGCAACTGAAAACTCTCATTCCATGGACCATTAATCCTATCAAGAGCCCTTTCCTTAGCATAGAAAATCCTCATGTAAGGTATATTAATATTGTACTTCTCAAATAGCTTCCCATGGAGTGTTGTTGGACCAATTGTTGGTGTTTCCCTCACCCAATTAATCCAAGATTGCATCTGCCACCCACCTAGTCTTTGCAAGCTTTGATTTGTCCTTTCCCCCTCCCCCTCCAGGTGGGCAAGTGTGCCCGTGTGGGTTGTTTTTTATCTGAAACAAAATGAAAATGATGTCAAATACAATTAAGAAACAGTACACATGATCTGAGTATAGAATGGATAAATAATCTGAAAAAAAGATTCAGTTGTAATACCTGAATTAATTTGCTCTTTAGCATATAGTGGATGCATGCAACCTCCGCCTACACCTATCACAAGGGCAATGAACAGGGAATCTTCCTGGCTCACTCCTATCAACCTCATAGGAGTTTTTAGTGAGAATGCAATATGTAGTAACTGCATTACGACAGTTCACCATCGATTCGAATACGGTTCCTGAAGTAAGCTCAGGATTCTTCCTGTTCCACTCAATTGTTAGCATGTCCTCACCATCATATTCTTGTAAAACTAAGGAGTCGATGTTCTCCTCCCTCTCTTCATCGTCAGCGTCATCAAATCTAGCACGGCTACTAGGCTCCTATGGATATTCATCTTCCACTGCCTGTTGACTGACTCTATCTACCAATTCAAGGAATAGAATCTCATCCACATCATCATGTTGAGGCACTTCCTCGTCAGGCTCTGTATCTACTTCTACATCAGGTGCTGAAGGGAGAGGAGAAGTGGCAGAATTAACGGCAACCGACATGTTGTGGCTTTCAGAACCACTAGGTTTACTTGGTCTCGACCCATAAGGAGTGCGAGGACGCTCGCTATTAGCAGAGACAGATGATGTCTGAACAGCCTTCCCCTTCGGGATACGTTGTTTGCGTGCTTGAAGCATACCAATATGGATTTTACCAAAACGGCTGTCAGCATTCAAACTAAATAGCAATCCCAGATGCTCATCACAAGTTAATGGGAAAAATCTCTGCTCGGTATTATCGAAATATCTCAGTTAAACGGCATCGGTAGGGCTCCACGGATACTCACAACAGAGTGCCTCACGGAAATCTGTGAACAAAATGCTGGTTTCTACCACTTTCGGATAGAAAATTCCAGAAATCAGACACGGTTTAGTTCCACGCAGCTCGCTAGTTTCCATTCTAACCGCCAGCCGAAAAGCAAGTGCAGGATCAACCCTATTTGATTGAAATAAAGGGCGCAGTTAGGCCGAAACTTTTTAGATAAATTGCACTGATTCACGCTAACGGTGGTCAAATACAGCCTAATTTACGGATCTCCTAATCAATTTGAGAGGAAAACGATGCTTACCCAGGTGGAATCCATGAATTATCCACCTCTAATTCGACCCAATCATCTCCACGGTCGATGGGCCGGACGGGGTGCTCCCCCGACATCTCTTCATAATCCTAGATGGGGAGAGAGGGTAGATGCGGCGGAGGCGGCACGACAGCGACGAAGGGGGCGGCGCGGAAGTGACTCGATCTGATTCAGGTTACAGTGGGTGTCAGTATTGCGACCAACTCATTAGCACGTAACGGTCAAAATGTGGACTCGTCCCTACGTAGCCCCACTCGTCAGAGTTAACGGTCAAGCCATTTACCCGACGGGAACGTCCGTTGTGACCAGTTCTGAGGGTTTCGGGCAAGGGAGTGGGGAAAATGAGCAAAAGTTAAGAGCGTGGGGATGAATGAGTAGAACTAAGGAACTAGGGGCACAGAAATAAAAATCCCTATTTTTTATATATTCCAAAATAATTCTCCATAAATTTTTAGGACTTTTGAAGTTGTGTAGAATAGGTCTCTCAGATTTGCTCCTTTCCGGTCCAGAATTCCAGCTGCTGGCATTCTCCGTCTTTGTATAAACGTTGTAAAATAAGAGAGAAAAGGCATAAGTATGTGCTATAATGTGTAATAATAGCCCATAATGCACTAAATATCAATATAAAAGCACGGTGCAAAATGGACGTATCACCAGTCAACACAACGGGGGCCGACGTGCCGGTCACCATGGCCGAGGTTGACACGTTGGCCACACAGGGCCAAGGGGAGGCAACCCCCGAGGTCCCCAAGGGAAGGCTGAACCATACAATGGCTCTGCCTGAACTGTCTGCGGCGCCAACGCCAATGCCGGAGACCCTCGTTCATAGCACTTCGATGGTGGGCACAGAGGTCGTGTCTCCCCCGCGTCCCACCCCAGGGCGGGCCACTGTGGGATGGGCGGAAGAGATGGAGATAGACTTAAAAGGCTCCTCCATTGCAGAAGAGTACCGTGCCCTGATCGGCGCGGCACTGCGGGGCTTCCGGTCCGTGAAAGCCGGAATGCACGAGGTCTTCAAGGGCCTCGTCAAGAGCTTTGAGGTACACTTTCTTGTATTAAGAGTAACCTCTCTATTTAGAATAGCTCGTAAAAATGGGCTTTTTGTCCGAGGACTTTTATGCTCACATCATGGCATAGCGCTTATAATAGCATAGCTAGCCAGTAGCCCCCGAGCCTAAAGTTGGTTTTAACAAACGGGCTTTAGGGTCAAAGTATAATATCATGTCACGCTGAATAGTAGCCCCCAAGTTCCTGACCGGTCATTGAAAAAGGATGGGCCGGGGGATTGAAACCGAAAACAGGGACTAAGGCGTCGAGTACATGTTGCAGGTATCGACCTCGGCTCCGAGCTCCGCCTCCGAGGAGATAGCGGAGATGAACCGGAAGCTCAAGAGGTCCGGAGAGGACCTCGATCTGATGAAGAAGCAGATCGAGTTGTCTCAAGGTAAATTTCAGGTGTGCGAGGTTATCAATTTGACTTTGAAAATACGCTTAAAAATGTTTAGTGCTGACGCCGAGCTGTTTTTCATGACATCTACTACAATGGAGCTTGAGGCGCTCAAGGACGAACTAGCGAAAGCTCGGCAGGAGGCCAAGCAGCAGGCAACTATAGCTACCAAGGCCAAGAAGGAGCTGGCTGTCGAGAAGGCGGAGAGAGGCAAGGACCAGTCGCTAGTCCTGGAAGTGGAGGAGGCCTTGAAGGGCGTGTACCAGGAGCGAGATGCCCTTCAAAACAAGGAGAAGGCGGTGGTCGAGGAGCTCGAGAAGCTGCGCCTGGCGCACGCCAAGGTCCAGACTCAGGCCCGGGCCGACCGTGAAGTGCTCCAGAGAGTGAGGCGGATCGCTGCTGGTAAGCCATATTTACTTCAATGTGTTTTTGGCAGCAAGGGGTTCGTCGAGCTCACCCAGCTGTGTCGATCCGCAGATGCCTTCGCGGATCTCCTGAGGAGAGCTTATAACAGAAGTCGACACATAACAGAAGGATCATCTTATTCATATTATCATCAGATAGCATCCAGGCTATCGAAGCTTTTCTGGATCTCAGTCGGGGATGGTGTAGACGCCGTTTTGGTCTTCTTCATCAGCTCAAACAGTGTGACGGTACAAAGCATGCATTAAATATGGATAGATGGGAAAGCAGAGCTTGATTAAGAGCACCTTCAATGCACAACCCAAATTTTGTCACCCCATCAGCAATTGGTGAGAAATATCAATTTGATGGTAGATCATTTGGATATGCCATTTCTTTAGACTAAAACAAATTCTGTCACCCATCAGCCAGTTGTTGAGGACGATGATTTATCCGCTGGGAGATCATCTGGGATTTATTATTATTATTATTATTATTATTATTATTATTATTATTATTATTATTATTATTATTATTGCTGCATTTTCCAGATGATCCTTCATGAGTAGGATCTGCCCCTTTTGAAGCTCGGCCTCTAGTGAGGCCTCTAAATTCAAATTTGAAATTTCATCGAAATTCATATTTTTACATTTCAAAAAAAATTAAAATAATAATAATAATAATAATAATAATAATAATATTATTATTATTATTATTATTATTATTATTATTATTATTATTGCATTTTCCGGGATCCTTCATGAGTAAGATCTGTTAGAGCGAAAATTCCTTTTGGAGCTCGGCCTCCGGTGAGGCCTTCATATTCAAATTTGATATTTTATCAAAATTTATATTTTTACATTTTAAAAAATCTAAAAAATGCAGATATAAACGAAGGCATAACACACATGTGTGTAAATTTTCAGCTCAAAATACATTGAAATGAGGGTTCTGCAAAAAAGACAAATCTGGGGTTGTTTAACACATTATACTATTAATTCTTTCAGGCCATAAATTTGTCTTTTTTTACATATCACAGCTCAAGGTATTTTGTCATGAATTTTTCAGTTATACCTTGCATACACACATATTTTTTCAGAAATTTTTTGAACCATAAAAGTTTGAATTCGAATTTTTCAAAAATGAATTATGTCCTTACATACACACATATTTTTCTTAGAATTTTTTGTACCATAAAAATTTGAATTTGAATTTTTCAAAAATAAAGGCCTCCATGGAACTCGGCCTCCAAAACGCCTCTCCTGCCAAAGTAACTAGTATCAGTCGCCAGACCTACTTTAGTATGAGACCAAACTGCACTATGAAAAATTGAGCATTTCCAGCCTTTCAAATGCGCCACATAGCACAAGCACAGGCAGCAGAACTGAATTACTACATGCTTTTATTTTCAGACCAGTTCCCCTATTACACAGTGCTAGCTCGACGGCAACTACGAAACAAAGTGCACAGTTTAACACACACACAACACGAAAGCGCTGTAATAACCCACTTGTGCCAACACGTCCGGCGCGCCGAGGAACGGGGTCGCTCACGGAAACGGCGCGTGGCGCTTCATCTCGTGCGGCACGACGTCGACGGCGAAGCCCTTGTGGTGGCGGACCCAGTAGTCAGCCTGGCCCGGGCGCGGCTCGGGCGGCACCTCCACGTCGGCCCTGGCGACCTTGAGCTCCTCCGTGGAGAAGCTGTACTTCTGGTCGCGCTTCCGCACCAGGTCCGGGCGCACGGCGCCGTCGCGCTCCCCCTGCGGCGACACCATGAGCGCGGGCGCGCCGAGCGGCAGGCGGTCGCCGCGGTCCACCTGCCAGGTGCACCAGAACTTGCCGAACGTGCCGGCCATGTGGTCCAGCTCCGCCTTCCCCAGCATGCTGGGCACCCACGGGTTCGCCCACAGCCCCGTCTTGATCTCGTGCGCGTGCGAGTGCCACAGCTTCTGCTCCTCCGCCGGCAGCGACTCGAAGATCTTCCTCGACACGATGTACTCCACGCCTGCATGCACGCACAAAACAAACACGCGGCGCGTTCTTTTGGTGAGCCGGACAAGGCAGGGCAACGGACTAGAGCGTGGCGTGCGGGCGCGCACCGATGAGGCGGGCGTGCTTGTCGTCGGAGTCGTAGACGGGGCACTGGAGGACGTCCTGGTTGAGGCGGGAGACGTAGTGGTGGGTCTCCACCTGCCGGTGCGGGTCGTGCGCGTACAGGGCGAACGTGCACACGTGCTGCTTCATCTGCTTCACCGGGCGCAGCGACTGCAGCGCCGCCGCGCCCTTGTCGAGCAGCATTGTCGACGTGGTCGTCGGCTTCCCTGGCGGCCCGCCGTCGCCTCCGGTTGAGGCCGGCGTCGGAACAGGCTTCTCGTCGCTAGACGCCATCGATGGATCGGGAGTCAGCTCGTTGGCCTGCACTGCTGGGTGAGGAGCGCGCGCTTCGGGTGGGCTTTTAAGTCGTGGCGGCACAGGGACTTGGACGGGCTGCCGGGTGACACGTACGTGGTGACGACGTAGGACGTGGCAGACGGCATGCAACGTAGGTGCAGATGTGTTGTGCGGCTGCGGCGACAAGTGTTGGCTCGCATGGGGTTTGAGCATTCGAGGCTCTCACCCACACCGCTCGCCTGGTGCAAGGAACGAAGCTAGGGACGGGAAACGTATCGCCGATCCACATGAAATAGCAGATTCCGTTGCTCGGTTCAAGGCAGAATGGGATTCCGTCAAGGAGGCACGAGCCAAACTGCCCTCTCCGCAGCCCTCTGTTCTCCGCGTCGTGCTTTTGGACGCGTTTGGTAGCCTTCATTAACCCAACCAGACTCATGCAGGATATTTCTGGCCTGTTTGGTTAATGGCCTGTTTGCTTATCTAGATTGCATTGAAAAGTTGGTCCGTGCGGAACTTAAAGCGTCTCTCAGTCTGCATATGAAGAAACGCTCAAATCGACCATTTCTATCGGGCCAGACTGAGACGAGCCATCTTCAAGCGCACATGATGGGCCCTTTTGCAGAAGAGCATGCAAGCAGAATACACCTTCTAAGTTGTTTCTTCTTCCACCGGGTAAACTTCTACTCTAATCTCCTTTCTTAGGTCACTTCTTAGGTCCCTTCTAAACCACACAAAGATGCATTAATTTGAGATAAGCTCTACATGAAAAAGATACGTATCTATGTTATGGTTTCATTTTTGTGATCGGTTCGTAGTTTCATCGATCGTAAATGTTTAATTTGATGTTCATGTTTGAAGCTATTTCGGATGAATTTTATCAAATTCGTCGTGCACGGTCGACCGTTTAAATTCTCCTTTGATCAGTAGCTTTAGCTTACAGTTTCACGCCACTTTCGGGTTGCATATTTTCTGTTTCGACGATCGTAGATGATTAAATTTGATTTCTTCCTCGTGAAGTATATACGCATTTGTGTGATTTGTGTTAATGACACTCATTAATCTCGGTCTCCTCTCCTCTATCGTGCTACACCGATGTCACCGCCGGCATCGCTCCTCTCTACCTCCTCTCCCGCGTGCTGTTACACTAGCGCCACCGCCGACGTCGTTCCTGTCAACCTCCTGTCCTATGTCCTATGTCCTACTATGTCCTACTACACCCGCGCGGTCGTCGTTCCTCTCTGCATTCTCTCCCATGTCCGGCTACACTAAAGCCATCACCGGCATCGTTCCTCTCGGCCTTCTCGCTCGCGTCCTACTACAATGGTGTCGTCGCCATTGTCGTTCCCTCTCGCGTGTTGTTGCATTAGCGCCATCCTCAGCGTCGTTCCTCTCAACCTCCTCTCCCGCGTCCTACTACACTCGCTCGGTCGTCGTTCCTCTCTGTGTCGTCTCCCATGTTCTGCTACACTGAAGCCATCACTAACGTCGTTCCTCTCGACCTTCTCGCTCGTGTCCTACTACAATGACGTCGTCATCATCGTCATTCTTCTCGGTCTCCTTCTGCGCGTCCTACTACACTGGCCCCACCATCATACCGTTCTTTTCGGCCTTCTCCTCCCCGCCCTACTACACTGACGGCGTCATGGCGGGCATACTGCATTTTTTCTTCATCATCCTCTGCCTCAATGCCCTTTTGTTCGGTACTCCACACGGAATTTCTCTGCGGCGATGGCGCTAGCAAATAGTTCACTGCGCCGCCGATGAGCTCGCTCGCCCGCGACTCCATGCTCTTCGTGTCGGACGCGGCGCCGCAACCACCGCCTACCGTTGTCGCCGAGGCACTCTAGTGTAACACTGTGTGTTATGGGTAGCTATTAAGCCTTAATTATATTCCCTGCAAGCAACCAAACAACATGCACTCATGTGACCACATACAATGCGAGCAACCAAACGCGATGCGTAGAGGCATCGTTAGATGCAGGGAGAAGACATGCAGGCAACCAAACTAAGTGCAGATGTTGGTTTTTTTGCCTACATTTACTCAGCCAAGCCCAATTAGGACAAGTATGGGGGGACGATGCAGGTAACCAAATGCGCCCTTTACCTCTATAAAATTGGCTCAGGCGAGCAGTTTTTTTCAGTTGGCTGAGGATTAGCAAAACCGATTTTTAAAATAAAAAAACTAAGACAGAAAACTTGTGAGTTTCATGACCTTGCCAGCAAACTCATATGGTACTACTACATGAGAACCGGGTAATAGTTAATGACGAGGTTCGTCAACAGAAAGAAGAGGATGAAGTGCATGACAACTTGACGACCAAAAAACCTACACAACCATCAACCTTGCATTTTGAAAGAAGTAACTGGTATACGAGTACTGGTCACACTTGCTGCTCCACTGGCGCGACCACATCGTCCTCCTCGTCCTGGGGCTTGACGTACTTGTACCAGCTGGCCCAGTAGAGATAGTTGAGGAAGTTGATGAAGCTGAGCACGGCGAGCAGCCAGAAGAAGAGGTCGAGGTGGTTCCGGTTGATGTTGTTGCCGTTAAGCCAGCCGCCGCTCAGCGTGTGCTTCTTGGTGGCCGCGTTCACGGCCTTGACGATGATGGTGCTGAAGTAGTACCCCAGCGACATGGAGGCCCAGAGGAAGGCCGACGACATGGACTTGAGCGCTGGCGGCGCCTGCGAGTAGAAGAACTCGAGCAGGCCGATGTAGGTGAACATGTCGGCGATGCCGAACACGCCGTACTGCGGGGCCAGCCAGAAGACGGACATGGGCAGCGGCTGCAGCATCGGGAACGCGTCCAGCATGCCGTGCCGGACGGCCACCTTCTTGCGGTGCATCTCCACGACGGCGGCGATGCACATGGAGACGACGGAGAGCACGAGGCCGACGCCGACGCGCTGCAGGTAGGGAATGCCGTTGGGGTGGCCCGTGATGCCGCGGGCGAAGGGCACGAAGAGGCGCTCGTAGATGGGCACGGCGAAGATGAGCATGGTCAGCGGTATGATGGGGAGCGTCGCCGGCTGCATCTGGAAGTGCCCGACCCACGTGTTCATGGTGGAGCCCTGCTGGATGGAGAAGGTCTGGAACTGGGCCAGGCAGGTGCCCATGATGATGGCGCTGCAAAAGATGGGCACCATGGCCAGCACCGTCTTTGCGTGCTCCACGTGCGTCACCCGGCACTGCCGCCACGGGCTCGGCGCCTCCGCCGTCGGCGCCTGGACGATGGCCGCCCTGTCCAGGAACCTGAATGGCCGGTCCCTGTGGGACACGAACTCCTCCTCAGGAGAAGCTTTGCTTCTGCTGATCTCGTATAACTCGGCAGGGTTCTCAGGGAGCTGCAGATTCCTGTTCCTGATCGCAGCAACGTACACCTGAAAACAGCACGGAAAATACTAACCGTCCACCTCCATGTATGCATGCATGATTAACACGGAAAATTAGCTAGAGAAGGTTTGATTTGCTGACGCACCCGGAGGATTTCGAGAAGCGCGCTGCTGCCCTGCGCCGTGAAGATGCGGTAACGGGGCATGCCGGCGAGGAAGGCGATGAGGGCGAGACCCATGACGCCCGTGGCGGCGCCGAACCCCTTGTCCCAGCCCTTGACGTTCTGGATCCACACGAACACCGTGACGCTGACGGCTCCGCCGATGCACAAGCTGAGCAGCAGCCAGTTGAAGAAGCTGGACATCTGGCGCCTCTCCCTGGGGTGCTTCGCCTCGAACTGGTCCGCGCAGTGCGCCGGCAGCGCCGCCTTGATGCCCGCCGACCCGATCGCCACCAGGTACAGCCCGATGTAGAGCCGCGTCTCGCTGTGGCCGCCCACCCTCTGGCACGTTGGCTCCGGCCATTTGCACCCTTCCGGTAGTAGCTTCGGGGAGTGAGCTTGCAGCGTCATCAGCAGGAGCCCCTGCATGCAGAAATAGGAATCAACCAACCAAGACCGGAGAGGATCAACAACCAGCTGCAATGCAACCAAGTGAAAGAAAGGAAAGATTCTTACAATGAGCTCCACCACGGAGGATATGATCACGGTCTGGTACCGGCCCACAAAGGTGTCGGCAAAGACGGTGATGAGCACCGCGATCATGTAGCTCGTGCCCATGTAGTCGGTCAGCAGGTTGGAGGCATCGGCCAGGTTGATGTGCATGACCAACATGAAGTACATGATAAGATTCACGGCTAGAGACAGAGACGCCAGGTTCTCCAGCCCAAAGTTCACTGCAACAACAAACAAACCCAGGACAGTTTCATATTACTAGATTAGCAAGGTTGGCTTCATTTCTGCCTGAATTCATGCTCCGGCAAATTCATTCAAAAGCCTGAACTGATGGAGAAACATTTCTAGTGTTCATTAGATTATTATTAAAACACCATGTTGCTTCTTAATTTGCTACTAGTCAAGTAGTACAACTTATCCATTAACTACTCGCCAAAAAAAAAACTTATCCATTAACTATATGGGTGAGGTCATAAAATACTAATCCTTGCATGTTTTTAGCGAGAATATAAATGTTTCTTCGATTGGTTAAGCCAACGCTATATGTATTTTACTTTTCATACCATGTTTTTTTTTTTTTTTTTGCGGGTACCTTTCATACCATGTTACCATCTAGTAATGTATGGGTTGCTTAAAACAATAGCACAGTAACAAGCATAGGTGCACAAATTTTTTTTCAGAAAAACGTTGACAAAATAGTAAATCCTGAAGGCAAATCTAGTTTATGTACAACGGAAACTGATCGTGATTAGAAAATACCAAGAATGAAGAAAGAATTGGCAACACCACCATGGCGCCCCCGTACAGCAGGCCTTCCCCTCCAATTAACCTTCCCTTCAATGACTTCGTATTGTTTTCCTCCAACGACTTCATGTGTTTCCACCTACGGATCATTTATGTGAATAACAAAGTCACTTCTCATGCCCATGGGCACGGAGTAGCTGGTAGCTATTTGATGAACATGTAATTTACCTTGCCATTGGTTTCAGTTGCTTTGCCATCCTCCTTGTATTCCTATTAATTTTTGTTAGCAAGTAAGAGACGTCGATATGAGAAATAAACACATAAGTTCAGAACAAAGTGGGAGATTATTCATGAATTAGTGTCTACTATTTTTTTTTTAAAGAAAGGGGTTGCCTCCCGCCCCATTTTTTTTTAAACGGAGCAAACCAAAGCCACGACAGTTTACAGTGCTCAGGCCACGCCAGAGTAGCTAAGGCAGAAAATTTAAAATCCCATGTAGTGTCTATTATATACTTAAATTAAGTGGCACGAATTTCAGTTATCTGTCGATGCCCATACAATTACAATTTATACACAGTAGTTTATACCTTATTCTTGGTTTTCTTGTAAAAGATATATTATATGATCAAAGGAAACTCCCATTGCAGTTGAAATAAAACGGTCACTATATGCACGTTTTTACGATATGGCATGATAAGCATGAACCGTTTCAAAAGTAAATAAAAGAGATAAAAGAAAGGAGAGAAGATGGGGTGAACCAAGGAAGATACCATGGATTCTAATTTGCCGGTGGCTTCGGTTACCTTGCTCATCTCCTCGTTTTCCTGTGAACAAGAAAATCACACGGCAGTGAGAACGTTGGCACGCACGTACCGAAAATGAAGTTGGAACAAGAAAGAGAATGAGCTAGTACCATTTTGGCCAAGAGGCGAGCTATGATCTCAGGTGGACGAGAGGCAGGGGGTGCAGTTGCCAAGCAATATAAAGCATCCTCAACTCATGAAGAACCATTCGGTCTCTTCTTGTCGCAACCGTTATCAGCGGCGACGTCCACTAGATGTGGGCATCTTGTAACTCACTGATACAGCCAGGTCACAGTTGTCAGGTACTGGGCCGGAGTGTAGCAAAAGCTAAGATCACATAAAAGAATCAGTCGGCTCCTTCTGTTCACCGCCTGCGTAACTTGTAAAATTTTACAGTCGTTTTGTAATGCATGCGCACGCTAGGCTCTCCAGGCAAGCGTCCATGGCTGTGCCATTCATGAGTATGATATTTTGTTACCGTTCCTCAAGAAGAGGATATCTTGATCCTAGAGAAAAGGATATTTTGTTGCCGTCTTCTTGTTTTTATAACAAACAAACAAATAAATACTCCATGTTTTTGGTTTCCTTCTGCGGATCGCACCAGAAGTCAAACCTCAGGATGAACGCTGCATCGCGGATGGAGTCGAAATGACGCAATGCGTGGCATATGCGTTGCGTAAGGGCATTTCCAACGCCACCCTCAAACCTTCCACAACCATCCAGACGGTAAAAGTCATTCAATGCGGTCCTGTATCAATCCACGGAGCGATTCGGACATGGTTTCTTCTGCAAACCGAAGACAAATGTAAGAAGGTTTGCAGAAGTCCGGATCGCTTTCAAGCCTGTTTCTAACCGCCCTGACCCATCAAAAACCTCTCGTTCCTCCCGCGTGTTCTTCCCGCCCGACACCACCCGCCCGCGTTCATGTTGCTGTAAAGTGTGTCGCTCCACATTAAAGTCGGCTCAGGTGGACTCGACCTCTCACTGCCTCCGCCATTGAAACGGCGCGCCGGCCGAGGGCGCCGCCCACTGCACGCTCGGCTGAAGACGCCTCCTCTCCACATTCAAACGCCTCCATTAAACCCGTGTGAGAGCCGAGAAACCTACTCCGGCCACACGTCCGTTCATGAACGGACCAGCATTAAACGCAACGCCGACCAAGCTCCTCCCGTCCGCCTTCTATTTAAACGAGGCCAGACGTCGAGCAAGAATCGCACCTCTCCACCGCTTCCCCATCTCCTTCTTCACCATTTTCTCCACTCTTCTGATGGCTTTCGAAGAGCAGTTCTCTGGCATACAAGCCGACTGGGTGGCCCGCGGAGCCCGCCGGATACGAGTGAGGCTCCTCGCTGCTCCACCTCCCTTGCCTAGCCCGACGGAGCCAGTTGTCGCGGCTCCAAGCCGGCACGTGGTTCAGCAACTCGTCGCATCAGGCCAGCTTGCGGAGGAGTGGCGAGTTGCTCCACGCCGGCACGGGGCATCGCCGCATCTAGTGCTTGCGACTGCGCCATGCACGCAGAGAAAGAAGCCGGCTGCGCGGATGTCGACGAGGTGGCAGCCCGCACGTCCGCGCCCGCCGCCATCATCAAGGAGAAGTAGAACACAGGAGGCTGTCGCCGCTTGTATCCCATGGAGGCCATCGCCGGAGACCTGGCCGGTTCTCCTTTATCTTAGACCATCCTGGTCACCCGCGTGAACTCCACGGAAGCACTCTTCCCCTCCGGCTGAAGCACCCTCTTTGCTACTCCAATGAGCGGCGCAGCCAGACATTGGGAATATACGGGAGAAAAATATATCTCTGGGGCTCTCGACAGTCCGGTTAGCGGGCAGCCGGACATAGGGAAGACAAGTCGAGGCCCGCCGTAGACTAGTGTAGCGTATCCATGTCGTGGGAGTGACCGTACGTGCACATAATTTTACCTTTTTAGTTCAAAACATGTCCAAAATGTAATCGTATTCGTCTGGTTTATATAAAATCCGTCATGTTTATATGATATCCGGCCTTGTTTGCACGAATTTCATCCGATTTGTTGAAAAAGAGTTAGAAATGTATGCGGTTACGATTGGATGGCGTCCTTCCCCACCCATGTCCGCAGTCTGGTCCCCGCTATCCGTGAACGAATGCGAAAGGAAATTTGTGGGTTGCCGTTGGAGATCCCCTAAGAAAGTTGAAATGACGCCATGTGTGGCATATGCACTGCGCGCAGCACTGCAGGAGCTGATGAAACCAAAGAACAGCTCGTTCACAGCTTCGCATGCGGCAGCCCAGTTGCCCGCCAGCAAGTGCCGGCGGCACCACCCAATTCTTCCACATTCCCCACAGAGACGTCAACAATGTTCCTGCCTCCTGCGGAAACAACAAGTCAGGACTCACAAGGGATCAGGAATTCAGATCGACTCGGTAAATTCCCCCGGCTTGAACAGCCTAAATGGAGTCGCTGTTGAGAAATGTTTGTTAATTTGCAAATGGACAGCAAAAGTAGCAAATATGAAAGGTTTTCTTTTGTTCCATTTGGAAGCATGGCACCATGTCCACCAGAAGAGGTGACATGCCTGATTACGTCTGCAATTAATTTCTAGATCTACTGGCAGAATGCGTAGCGGAGAAAGGGGGCTACAATTGTTCTCATCATGTTTCTTTTTTAAGTTAATAAAGCTTGCCATGATGGCCTTTTCTAAAAAAAAGTATTTCTCATCAATTATCTAGTCGAACAGTGAAGCAGTATAGTAAGTACCAGAGTTGCACAGCAAACCTTGAAGGAAGTCACCTCTCCAAGCAAAATTTGCACCTGGAAAGAAATATAAGAGCCTTTAGATCACTACTAAAGTATAAGAGGTATGATCATTGATCAAAGCTCTTATATTTCTTTACAGAGGGAGTAACACTCTCATATCTACTCCCTTAGTTCCAAATATTTGTCGTGGTTTTAGTTTAAAGGCAGATAAAGTGCGCCCAAGGAATGTTCGTTTAAACATCATTGAACTCAGTTCCCTTCTGTTGGAGTAAGCGTCACCACAAAAGCAAAGAACAATATTGCTGACGAAAAAATCAATATATTAAATTCCGTTGACGCGCCAAGATGATTTGGAAGGAAATGACCAAGGCCAGATCAAATATTTTTGAACTGGACAAAAAAACGTTGTCCATGCTACTTCGCTCGTAGCATCAACGCAAGAAGCAACATGTTACATACAGTACCATACATGAACAAAAGAACAATGCTATCGTTAAACATGGTGCTCCATAGCAGAGCGAATGAATGAATGCTCTCAACACTTTGGTCAATAGTTCAATAAGGAGTATTTTGCACGCACAATAATCCTGCCCTTCTCCACGCCTAATTTTGCTCCTGTGACCAGCCAGTGGCCAGGTGCATCTTGCGGACCCTTCAACGTCTCTGTCATGTCAACAATCTTCACAAGTTTAGCATTGTCACTTGAGGACGATGAAGCTTCATCTGTTCTATGCATCGCAGAACTTGGACTGTGGTCCCACACTGATCTCCTGATTGTGCACCCAGGAACTCTGGAGAACAAAAGTTTAAGGTGGAGCACGCTCTTTGCGCCAAAATCCCACACTCCTAATTGTGCGCCCGTGACAATATAAACGCCAGACAGATCCGTGATATTTGTTTCAGTGTACTCTATGGGCGCAGTGCTGACATGAGCGAAATTCTTCCACTTGATTGGTTCAAACCATCGGCTATCCTGCTCTTCAGGTCCTTGCCATTTTGGTGGCCCAATCGTGATATGCGAGTCCCAGTGAGGTAGAAATATCTTTGGTAACGAGCCAAGGTGCTGCAAATGAATAGCCAGACGGTTCTGTTTTGTTCCTTCCAAGCACAGCCGCAGGCCAGTGATTGGTCGACGCCCAACAGATACCTGCATGTATTCCAATGAAAATTAGCGTGAATTAGATTGTTCTGCGTAGTTTATCATCTTATAAAGTATATTCCATAATGTCACCAAATAGAACCCCGACATAAGCGGTGGTCCCTTAGGATGTGTTTGGTTCAGGAACGAAGTGGAACGGAATGTCATGGTTCCATTCCACTGGAATGGGTTGGTTCCATTCCTATATTTGGTTGGGGGCAATCTGGTGGAGTGGAATGGTTATATTACAGTATTTGGTTGGCGAGATGAAATAGAATGCATTTCGTTCAACTCATCTCTTGTGTAGGAGTGATGAGAATACCTCTCATCATCTCATGTGCATATGTATAATATGAATAAGATAGCTCTTTGTATTTTTAGCGACAAATTATTCAAATTCTTCATAATATTTCAATTGTATTTGTAGCATAAATAAGTTACAAATATGTAACATCCCAAATTTTCAATTTGGAATGTTATACATAGATCATCATTGCATATCATATTTTTATTGCATTTTGGCTTGATCCTAGAAATTTCACGCAACTCAAGGACCCACGGAGAGAGTTGGGGATTTCGTTATTTTCATATTTGAGTTTTCTCAAATTTTGAAAATAGGATTATTTGATTTTATTTATTTTATCTTCAATTATTACAATTATAAAAATAAGAGAGGGAATAAAATGACTTTTCCAAAATAAAGGAATATTGAGGATTTAATAAAAAAATCAAATAAGATTTATTTCGGAGTTTTATTGCTATTTTATTTGAATTTAGGAAAAATGCGCGTTTTTCAAAATTGCATTTAGGCCCCAAACAAATGTTCATCTTGTCCGGCTTGATTTTAGAAGTCGAGGAAAATTTATTTCGGGATTTTTGGAGTCCGTTTAGTATTTCTTTTATTTGTTTTCCTGCGCGTAATTATTTTTAAAAAAAACGCGCAACCAACCTAATCTGGTGTGTCACTTTGAACCGCCGGGCCTTTAAAGCCCGAGGCGCCTAAGCCGCCTAACCACCAGCCGCCGCCAAACCCTAGCCCCATTCGCTCGATCCATGCAGCAGCCGCCATATGCCACCGGTTGTTGCCGACGCCAAGCCGCCGCGCGCCATCATTCCGCCCCGCCGAGCCGCCGCCCGCCTCGCGGGACCCACGAGGTAGTCGCGGACTTCGCCGCCGCTAGAAAACCGCCGGTTTTCTTTAAAAATCGCGTTGTTTTTTAGATCGGTTTCGTGTTTTTCGGTTTAGTTATTTAGCGAACGTTCATCCGCACGTTCGTTTTAACGAACGGTTTTGTCGTTTAGTCGCGGCAAATAACGTTCGTTCGTTAGCCCGTTTCGTCGCTTTTTCTTTTCTCGGATTTTCGCGATTATTTCGATCGCGATTTCGATCCGATTTTCGTTTTAGTATAACTTTTCGCTCGTTTATCGAAATCAGCGATTCAAGCGCCTAGAGTTTAAATCTCGAAACCCTCTTTCCGCTTAACGAACTCAAACAAGTTTTGCTTCGTAAAATTTGACTTAGATCCAGATTAGTAAACGAAGCTTGTTTCTTTCGCCATTTGTCTTTCGTTGCTTCGTTTGATTTGTTTCTTTTTGCAAACCGGAGTTCTTAAGTTGAACTTTCTGGTTAGTTCTCTTATTCGAGTCTTACCTGTGCATTAGATGAGTACTTATTGTATGCTTGTTTGTTTGCGATAGAGTACCCGGAGTGCGCCGCTTGCTACTTCGAATCTCTAGGTTTCACGGATTATCAGCAAGGCAAGTAACACTTTGATCATACCTCTTTACTACCCAGTTTTATTGCATTAGATCAATCCTCAAACAATTGCATGATTAGAATCTAATTAAATTATGGGTTTTGGGAAGTAGATGAGGTAGTACCTATTACCTGTTTTATTATCAAACCCTTGGGAGTTACTTCTACGTTTGCTTATATTGCCATGCTATGCTAGTAGACGTGGATTGGGTGAGTGTATCTATGACAGATGTGAGATTGTTAATTAATGGTTTATTTAAGGTGGCAACTTTAATACACATCTGGGTGGATTGAGGCACTGGTATTCCAATGATTACTGTTTGTCTTTATGGACCGCCACCCAGGCTCAAAGGGATCATGAGATTATTCATGCTAGAAACTTCCGTGTGCAGCCACAAGCTATTATGGGCTCTAGCATAGTTGATTAAGTCGTGTGAACTCTTATAGTGGTAGACTAGCAGATGTAGGGGAAAGTAGGTGTAACGGTCTACCCGTTCGTAAGGTGCTAGCACTTCTGAAAGGCTATGTCTCGGTCATCCGTTTCTCAAACACCATGTAGTGCGAGAATTCCAACAGAGGAGATCGAGTCTTGTGGGGAAAATTGCACAAACCTCTGCAGAGTGTATAAACTAATCATGGTTAGCCGTGTCCCCGGTTATGGACATCTTGAGTATCTAGTACTTGGATTATCATGTGAATCTCATCATGTTACTTTTAATTAATTTTGTTGGGTTAATGATGATGCTTAATTGGGATTGAGAATGCTGCCAACCATTCTCAATGTTTAACAACCACCATGATAGTTAAATAAAATTTATTCCTCTACAGTAGGGAAAAATTAGCTTTACGCAAAACTGTAACCATAGAGCTTTCCACCAGCTATATATGCATGTAGTATAGCCTAATTCTGTTCATTACTCTCTATGTGTTACATTGCCAGCATATTCCATGTGCTGACCCGTTTTCGGGCTGCAACGTTCATGTTGCAGACTTTTCAGACGACGAGTAAGGTGCCTTTAGGTCGTGATTCTATACTCACTGATGCCGTTGGAGTTGATGGACTCACTTATCTTCCAAGCCTTCTGCTGTTATCATTATTAGATGGCCTTAAGCCATATTTATTGTAATAGTTCTCTTTTGAGACATTCGATGTAATAAGTGTGTGATTGCTACTCGTTATAAATCCTTCAAATCTTGTGCGTGTCAAGATTCGATCCGAGATGACAACGATGCACGAGATCGACTATTTGAGGTCTGGTCGCTACAAAATACAGTCACAAGCATTGTTGAGGAAATCGTTAACTGGTAGCTGCTTGGTTGGCTGGCGAGTAGGGGATTAATCGGCTATTCGGCAAGTTAATCGGCCATTTAACCAATTAAATAGACGATGTTTTAGTTTATCGGCTACTCGGTGACCCTACGAGTAGGGATTAATCGGCAAGTTAACTGGTTAATCGGATGAATTCTTGAACAGGGGTCACAAGCATAACAACTATATAAGGATATGATATCAAACAAATAATTCGCATTGCTCCCTATTTAACAAGACACGTATATAGGTCAAAAATCATCAACCCGCATACACATCAAGCAAAAATAGCCAAGACTCTTTTTTCTTGGAATTTTTCTATATCATTATGCACAATTTTATGTTATACACAAATATTTCTAAAGTTAACTAGTGCAGAAACCACACTGTGAGCCCGCTTGTAACGTACTCCCTCCGTCCGAAAATACTTGTCGGAGGAATGGATGTATCTAGGCATATTTTAGGGCTAGATACATTCATTTTTATGCATTTCTTCGACGAGTATTTCTGGACGGAGGGAGTACCACTTTTCAAACTCTAGAGCTAGGAATTTCTTTCCCTAGAATAAAATAAATTCATTATTGCATTTTCTTTTCAGCGGGCCAAGTCAAGCGGAAGTGACTATATTTAACTTGCATATCTATCTTCTAATCAAAATCTAGCCCACTTATCATCCTTCATTTGATCCAGTGATCCAAACCAACTCAGACTCAAGACCAACACCCCATACTTGCCAAACCTCCTTATCCCAGCTCCAAGACGTCTCCTTACCTCCGGAAGCTTCTCTTAGGCGACCTAAACCAACCCAGGTGGTTTCGGATTGGATTCGAGAAGGATAAACCCTACTCCGTATCCAATCCTAAGGCCTCCTTTGGTTCATAGGATAGGATTATCATAGGAATAAGAAACTTATAGGAAATGAGATGACATGTATCTCAAATCTTATGAGTAGGAATAGGAAAAGAGATGTCATTTGGTTCACATCATAGGATTTTTTCCATTGAGTCTAGGCTCATGTTTATTTTCCTTTGAACCAAAGGGCTCCAAAGGAAAAATTCCTATAAGAATGCTATCCTATAAAATTCCTCCAAACCAAAGGAGGCCTAACCGACCTAAAGCAGCCTCAGCCGACCTAGAACCCCTCGTACCTCCCAAGACTCCAAAACCACAAATCCATAGCTTCCGAGCAGCAAAAAACTGTTATGTACCGTTGAAGACGGTCCGACCGTTGAAGTGCTGCACGATTGAGTCCTCACCACTCCCGTAAAGTTTCACGACGATCTGACAGTGCAATCTTAAGTGACGACAATAACTTTACGGGATTGCAGCGTCACTTAAGATTGCACCATCGGGTCGTTGTCAAACTTAATGGTGAGGACTCGGTCCTGCAACACTTCAATGGGCTCGTCTACAACGGTGGGGTTGTCGAGGAGATGATTGAGTCGCCAAAAACAAAGAGATTGCATAGCAGTTTTCTGCTGCCTTGCGGAACTCGCGTGATCAACTTTGGTGGTGACCTGGGGTGGCTCGAAGCTGTGGATTCGTGGTTCTAGGTCGGTTGGGACTGCCCTAGGTCGGTTAGGATTGGATACGGAGTAGGGTTCTCCTACTTGAATACAGCGGCGGTGAAAGAATCCGAAACAACCTGGGTTGGTTTAGGTCGCCCAAGAGAAGCTTACAGAGGTAAGGAGACGTCTTGGCGCAGGGGTAAGGAGGTTTGGCAAGTATGGGGCGTTGGTATCGGTTCCGAGTCCGAGTCGGAATAGGTTTGGATAGCCGGACCAAATGAAGGATGATAAGTGGGCTGGATTTTGACTAGAAGATAGATATGAGCCCAAGTCAAATATAGTTCAAGACCTAGAGCATTTCCACTTGACATGGCCCGGTGAAAACAAAATGCCCGGTGCATGTAGCTCCCGCTTGCACAGGGTCCGGGGAAGGGTCTGACCACTTTGGGTCTATTGTACGCAGCCTTTCCCTACATTTTTGTAAGAGGTTGTTTCCAGGACTTGAACACGTGACCTCATGGTCACAAGGCAGCAGCTTTACCACTACGCCAAGGCTCCCCTTCCCGGTGAAAACAAAATGAAATGAAGAAAACGAATTGCTCAATCATATATTTTATTCTAGGCGGAAAAAAAATCCTAGCTTAAACAATAACTATTATACTTTGCTAGAGTTTGAAAAGTGGTATATTACACTGCTTTTCCTTTGCTGCAAAGTTCAGAATTCTAGCTCTGATAGAGCAGCCAAAGTTCAGAATTCTACCTCAGCCACCGCCCCAGACTGGGAGCTGAGGTTGACAAGCTCAAGAACAGGATGTTGACAAGCAAAAAAATCGGCCAGCGCTACAGTGCAGCGCCTCCGCCTTCCAACTCCACCACTCGCCCCCGTTTGCCGCCACAGCTCCGCCTACCAATCGGCCATCGCCCAGCAGCCGTTGCTGCTGCTTCGCTTCCCAATAAGCCATCGTCCCCTTCCCCTTACCGTCACCGTGTCTTGGGTATTTCCTAACGCGCCGCCGCAGCCTAGGCCCGCTGCCACGAGATGACAAGGGGAGAGAGGTCTGGAGAGAGAGAGGCTATAGGTTTTTTTCCTTTTATGCGGTGAAGTTGGGTGTCACATGCGCGTGATTTGAGCGAGGAATCGCTCGGTTCCCCCGACTTGAAGGAACTAGCACGTTCTGCATATAGAGGGTCCGCGTGATTTGAGTGAGGAGCTAGTCGGTTCCACCGATTTAGAGCACATTCTGCATATATGGGGTATATTCCCTTCTCTAGAATCGGTAGGTTCCATTTTTCACGCAACCAAACACAAGAATGTGTTCCATATCGCTTGATCAATTGAACTGCATTACAAAATACGAACGCTTCATCGCATCCCAAGTAAATTATTGTTAATCCTACAGCAAAATGGTGTTTGCTTCTATTTTGTCTAATGACAGGGTCTATTAAGGGGCACTAAATTGGACCTATCAATGGTAAAACTAAAATAGCTAAAGGGAAATTATAATAAACATGTATTTAAACCCGAGAGCAGCATTTACCTGTTCTGTGCTAACAAATAGCTTTGGGCCCATCAAGCTGAACTGAAGTGACGGGCACACAGGCTCTTTTCTATTTTGTCCAGCAATACCCGGTGGTACCGGAGCCCAAACTAGTGGAACTTGGAAATCTAAGAAGTATTGTAACTCTTCAATTGGAGGTTTATCTGGAGTAAAAAAATATGAAAACATCATTGAAAAGATACCATGTAATATGATAATGTTTAATCACAGCAGGAAAAAGCCAGGACAACTACCCAACTCTTTGGTAGACATAGGAAAACATTTCTCCAGATTGCAATCATTCAATAGCTATAATACTGTATTGAGCTACTGATTTAATCACGGTTGACATTCTGACTTTAGGAAAGATATGTCTATCTTGATCATGAACACATCACCCTTACTAAAACATATTTTTCAATACATACTCCAAATAGAAGACCTGTGCAGAGACTCTGCTACTACAATATATAGAGAGCAATATAATTTAAAACAACAGCTCAGGTTTATGGCAAATGGACTTTGAGGATAGCCCAAAAAAAGAATCAGGTGCATGTCTTACATGTCAAGTATAGATCAATGGCACGAGCAATGTGCTTCTTCCCAGGTATATCATCGACGAGTGAAACAATAGGGAGAAATGTCATGCCTATGACATCTGGTGCTGAGGAAACAGTTTTTATCCACTCAACAGAATTCTGAACAAGATCGCAACCTCCCCTCCTTCTGAAGATTACTGTCATGTCCTGTATATGGGACTGGAATTAGGATTTGTTTACAGTAAGAGGTGCGGTACACATATCACATATGTTATTATAGTTTTTTTTTTTTGAATTGAACATGTGTGACAGTTCAAAGTAACTAATTTCCTAGTGGTGATACTTTATGCTGTTTTCAAAGACGAGTCAAATAAATAGCCGCTATGTAATGGCATCTTGTAAACTGACACCGCTCACAAGGTGCACAAATTAAGAATGTCCAATTTCCTATTGCTATCAACACTTGCAATTAACAAGATACTCCCTCCGTCCGAAAATGTAAGATCATTTTTGACACTATGAACTGACTAACCTTTTCGCTATAATTGATGGGGGGTGCATTTGACTTGTTCTCCACATCTGAGAACCTCTCGTTCCCAATTTCTCTGACATAATTTCTGAACTCCATTTCAGACAATTGGGATGAGGAATGCTGCTTTATGTATACTTCATCCTTACCACCAACCATTACAGAAGTAATAATATGTGTGCCGTAATTCTCGATAAAGCTGAGCAGAAATGAGACAAGGGCACCTTGTTATTATTGTATGATAAGGGCAGGTAATATGCAAAAAGTTATGTAGGACAGCCAAATGTAAAACTGACCCTGAGAGCAGGGTCAATGGAGAAGATTACCTACTGACCTAGCCAATGCTGGTGGATCCCAAGTATATGGAATTGCGAGCTTTACACTCTCTTGCAGAATCAGTTCATCACTAGTTATTTTAACTCTATATAGCGGAACAGAGTAGCCATCAACTGCAAGGGCCTTTGTCGCGGCTGCATCATTCTTCCAAGAACCAGTAAAGCTGAAGAGCGAGTTGAAGGAACCCAGCGGGACTGTTTCCAGCAAGCTCGCCTTCCTGTTGAAATGCTCCGCCATCTGCGCGATAAATGGTGATGCCAAATGTCAGAGACAGTGAAGGGAACGGCCACGAAGCCTAACATGTGTAGCACGATTTGCATAACAGCAGATTTGCATCACAATACACGCAGAAGAGAGAAGGCATGATGCATATGCGTGCACGATCTGCTCAAACGCCCCAAAATCGGGACTCCGGTCCGGAGCATCTCCCTCACCTTATCGAAGCTGCAGACGAAGGGCTCGTCGGGGGCGGCACCAGGGGGAGGCGGGCGGCTGCGCTCGGGGTTGCCGCGGTAGGCCTCTACCTCGACGTCGGGGGGCACGCCGCAGAGGACGCCGCCGCCGATGGGCAGGTCCCGCGCGCGGGCCTCGTCGAGCGTGACGAGCCTCCCGGCGCCCTTGCAGTAGAGCAGGCGGTGGTCGCCGGCGGCGTCGAGGCCGCGCCCCACCGCCTGCAGGGCCGCCTCCAGGGCGGAGCCGGCGAGGCTCATGGGCCCCTCCAGCGCTCCCCCTTCTCCGCCGCGAGATCCGTGGCGACTCAGCTTGGCCGCGGCAACCAGAGGAGAAGAGGCCGCTCCGGTGCCTGCGCTGCTCCTTCGTGGAGACTACGAGAGGGGGGAGGAGCGTCCAAGAAGACACGGACGGGGGTTGGAGGAGTCGTCGCAGGAGAGGCTTTTGACCGCCGCTATTGCTGTCGATCGGGGAAGGGAGGGAGGGAGAGGGGGACACGGTTTCTACGGAGCAAGGCAACTGAGGGAGATGGCGACGCTGCCTGCCTGGGGGTAGTCTGCTTTGACTGGATTTCTTTTTCCAATTTTTCATTTATCGTTCTTCATTTCTTCTCTTGATTATCGGTACTACTGTAGTATTTAATTAGTGCATTTGGAAGCACGTCTTCAATGTTGTCATGCCGGTGTCCTCTTTGGGCGGTTGAAAACTGAAACGCATGCATGCCACTGAAAAGTGGCGGTTTGACTTTCTGTATTGATTGGAATTACTCCACACAAACAACACGTGGAATTAAGTGCAGCTCCTTTGGTTTCTGTGTTGTTGAGATTAATTAATAATCTTCTAATAAGAAATGGTCAAACTTCTAGAAATTACTAGTTAGATGTCCGTACGTTGCCACGGACCTTTCAATTTATTTTTTGGTTAAATATTTATACTTGTATTGTTGTATAAAATTTGATGAATTTTTGTCCCTTCCAACGACATAGGGATGGATTCTTTTTAAACATCGACATAATTGATCTCCATCTCTATCATAATATGCAAAAATAAACATATATATATAAATACATCTTTTTCTATTAACATGTTCGGCCTGCATCTTGCTCTCACTACGGTCTCTCCTCCCCTCCATGACGTCCTTGGCCGTCTCCTCTCCCCTCGGCGTTCCAGACCGATTCCCGGTGACAAGGAGTGCATTGCGTCATCCCCAAGGGCAACCACCACCACGACGCAACCTGCTGCTCACCGCAGCGCCGCACCTTCTCCGAGTACGGCGGCCACAACCAAGTCACAAGCTTATCTGTTGACGAAACAAAATGAGACAATAATACAAAAGGCGAGGTGGTGTTGACGAAACAAACGAATATTAGAGTACTTACCTTGTTCACATCAAGTATTCTCAAGATTTTAGCCTAATATCAATTCGGCATTGTTAAGAGAAAAAAATAGCATGCTGAATAAAAAAATACACCTAACCAACGTGGTAGTCTAATTATACATGAAAGCTTTGAGCCTACAGAGTTTCTTACTCGAGAACATCCATTATAATGGACTAACATACTAAGGAGATAGAGAAACAATTATTTTAGGCATTTTGATAGGACTTGTGCCTATGCGTTGCAACGGGAACCAAAAATTACTCTGTTTACATTATACTCCCTTTGTCTGAAATTAACTATCGCTAAAATGAGTCAACCTATATACTGAAACTCGTCAAGATACACTCATTTCAACGACAGTTAATTCCGGACGGAGGTAGAGTGGGTTCGAACACCCAATATTGTAATTTGGCATACATATTTTTTAGGCCATTTTTGACATTCATATTTTGTAGGTCCGTACATGCAACCCAAGCTCATCTGCGCATGCATGGGACCCGAATAGCGAGCTTCAAACACAACAAGAATTGCAATCATGTTTTACATCATAATTTACTAATTTAGAAATCTATAAAATGTTAGTTTTCCAAGATTATCTTCAACAAAAGTTGACTAAAAGATCACAGCATGGACGTCGCTTCCACCATGGTGCCCACACCCGAAAACCAGAATTCCGTTGATCCGAGCGATCAACGGGAAACCAGGAAACCACTTCACCACATAGTTTAAAAAACTGAACCGGAAATCGAACCGAAAAGGTTGTCCGTTCAGGTTTTTATCGGTCGGACCGCCGGTTCATTGGTTCGATTGTTGGTTTTTAAAGTAATAAAATAATATATGTTGAGTAATATATGTGCTAATATAGTGTGAAACAATGGTCAAATAAAATTATTTTCATGTAGTGGACAACATAGTAGCACAGTCAAGTTGGTTATTTGGCCGTGGGCAGGCCCCGCGTATTGCTCACACATCCTGCGATCGAATTCCACTTCTCCCAATTTCTATTAAAACATTTTTCCTGGTTTTTCCCGATTTAATGGCCCGGTTTTTTCACCGGTTTTCTAGAAAACCGATCGGTTCGACCGGTTTTCTCCGGTCTAATTGCAGAACGGTCTTATTAGCTTAAAAACCGTTGAGGCCACCGGTTCCGATTTTTTTCCGGTTCGACTGCTGGTCCGGTCCGGTTTTTAAAACTATGCTTCACCCTCTCTCCCCAACTTGCTTCTTTTTGGAGTAAGAAGAATCCCCAACTTGTTGGCTTGTCTCCATGCCAAATGAAATGCCATGCATTTTCTGCCAATATGAATGATGCAAAAAATTTGTTTCAAAAAAATGCCTAGGACAAAACTCTTCGACCGCAGCAATGCAAGTATGAAATATTGATGGATGGATGGAATAGTATAATGGAACCTATATTCCTCTCTTGCACAAAATAATAACAAGAAGCTAGAATTGGGTGAGAAAAATAATAATATAGCACTAATAATAGTTACCAGATGAACTAAGCTAGTTTAAATCTATCTTACAAACAAATACAGTGCAATGTCATAGGGTATCTCTATCTGTCATGACAAACACAATTATTTATAGGAAGGATCAGACCAGGTCCCATTCTATTAGTATAATGGAGTAACAATGTAGCAGTAGTAGTAAATCTGTATATACACAAGGAACGGAAATCCTAATCCTAGCCAAAAATAAGAAAAGAGATACTAATTTGATTCATTATGTTGCATGCTAAGTAATGGAATTTGTGGTGTTGCATATGGGGTTATAGTTAACACTTTGCATGCCTTGCAATTTGAGGCGACAAATGGTTACTCACTTTAACAATAACATAGGCACCAAATAAGGTATCATTAGTAAAGGTGTTATCTTGCAATCATGTTCTACATAGCAAGACACCATTATGAGATTATTATCACCAATATAAAAGAGTGCTTGCTCGTCAAAAGGGAGAAGTGATCTTAATAAATATCTTTGAATCCCTACGTACCGTGCACTCAGAAGATTTAGAAGAGCAACTAATAGAGCGGTACCCTCTAATCTCATTGTTTTTACCAGTGTGTAGAAAGCATTCATCTCCTGGCCGAACAGGAGGAAAATGCATTGATGTTCTGCACAAAGCATAAGATTTCCAGTAGCCAAATGAAATGGTTGTCACTGCAAATGTTAGTGTTCATGTGTTAGCGTAAAAATTGATAGAAAACTGTAAACACACAAGTAGTTGTCTTGAATCAGATTGCATGAAAAGGAAACGCTAAGCAAGCATTGCATTATGTGACATCAGTCCACCAAAGTCTTGTTGCCAATCATATATTGGAGATCATGTACTTAAAACCAACCACACAATAGTTCTTAATTACATTGTTTCCCCCAATATTTGTTCGTCATAGAATTTACCTCAAAGCTTAACGGAGATCGATGGACTTTGACTAATGTATATGGACCCTTCCAGACAGATAGCAGAATAAACTTTTTGAACTGGTTCCAAAATATACAAATGGATGATGATGACAACTGCCTAATCCATGAGGATTTTAATTATGTGAGATACCCCAACAACAGGAACAAAGAGGGGGGAAATATTCAAGACATGTTCCTTTTTAATGAAGCTATCAGTAAATTGGCTTTGATAGAGGTTCCTTTGAAGGGAAGAAATTTCACCTTGAGTAACATGCAAGAAGCACCTCTTCTAAAGAAATGTTGGAAATATGCTCTAGAGGCAATAATAAATTAGTTATTATTATATTTCCTTGTTCATGATAATCATTTATTATCCATGCTATAATTGTATTGATAGGAAACTCAGATACATTTGTGGGTACATAGACAACACCATGTCCCTAGTAAGCCTCTAGTTGACTAGCTCGTTGATCAATAGATGGTTACAGTTTCCTGACCATGGACATTGGATGTCGTTGATAACTGGATCACATCATTAGCAGAATGATGTGATGGACAAGACCCAATCCTAAGCCTAGCACAAAGATCGTAGTTCGTATGCTAAAGCTTTTCTAATGTCAAGTATCATTTCCTTAGACCATGAGATTGTGCAACTCCGGACACCGTAGGAATGCTTTGGGTGTACCAAAGCGTCACAACGTAATCGGGTGGCTATAAAGGTACACTACAGGTATCTCCGAAAGTGTCTGTTGGGTTGGCACGAATCGAGACTGGGATTTGTCACTCTGTGTAAACGGAGAGGTTTCTCTAGGCCCACTCGGTAGGACATCATCATAATGTGCATAATGTGACCAAGGGGTTGATCACGGGATGATGTGTTACGGAACGAGTAAAGAGACTTGCGGGTAACGAGATTGAACAAGGTATCGGCATACCGACGATCGAATCTCGGGCAAGTACAATACCGCTAGACAAAGGGAATTGTATACGGGATTGATTGAGTCCTTGACATCGTGGTTCATCCGATGAGATCATCGTGGAACATGTGGGAGCCAACATGGGTATCCAGATCCCGATGTTGGTTATTGACCGGAGAACGTCTCGGTCATGTCTGCATGGTTCCCGAACCCGTAGGGTCTACACACTTAAGGTTCGATGGCGCTTAGGGTTATAGGGAATAGATATACGTGGTTACCGAATGTTGTTGGAGTCCGGATGAGATCCCGGACGTCACGAGGAGTTCGGAATGGTCCGGAGGTAAAGATTTATATATGGGAAGTCCTATTTTGGCCACCGGAAAATGTTCGGATTTTTCGGTATTGTACCGGAAGGTTCTAGAAAGTTCGGAGTGGGGCCCACCTGCATGGGGGACCCACATGAACGTGGTAGTGGGGCAAGGCCCACACCCCTGGTCAAAGCGCACCAAGATTCCCCTTAGAAGGAATAAGATCATATCCCAAAGGGATAAGATCAAGATCCCTAAAAAGGGGGGATAACAATCGGTGGGGAAAGGAAAGGATGGGATTTCTTTCCTCCCACCTTTGCCAATGCCCCAATGGACTTGGAGGGCAAGAAATAATCCCCTCCACCCCTATATATAGTGGGGAGGCGCATGGGAGCTGCACCCTTGCCTCGGCGCAACCTCCCTCTCCCAAGTCCTCCTCCTCTCCCGCGGTGCTTGGCGAAGCCCTGCAGGATTACCACGCTCCTCCATCACCACCACACCGTCGTGCTGCTGCTGGATGGAGTCTTCCCCAACCTCTCCCTCTCCCCTTGCTGGATCAAGGCATGGGAGATGTCACCGGGCTGTACGTGTGTTGAACGCGGAGGTGCCGTCCATTCGGCACTAGGATCTCCGGTGATTTGGATCACGACGAGTGCGACTCCTTCAACCCCGTTCTCTTGAACGCTTCCGCTTAGTGATCTACAAGGGTATGTAGATACACTCTCCTTCCCCTCGTTGTTGGTTTCTCTATAGATAGATCTTGGTGACACGTAGGAAAATTTTGAATTTCTGCTACGTTCCCCAACAAGAAACTAGACTGGTTCTCATATGAGGCTTGGACTATCACATACCCTAACACCTTGGCAATTCCTTTAGCTAAAACCACCTCAGATCACACTCCCTATGTTATCAGAATTGGCACCTCCATTCCCAAATCTAGAATTTTCAGATTTGAAAACTACTGGCTGGAACACCCACAATTCAAGGATGTTGTCAAAACTATCTGGGATCAATCTGTTAATGGATTAGATAGTGCTAAAGTTCTTACAACCAAGTTTAAAAGACTAAGAAAAGGTCTTAAAAACTGGGATCAAAGGTTGTCAGACCTCACACAGATGGTGGAGAACACAAATTCAGTGATTCTCTTTTGGGACACAATGGAAGAGTACAGAAATCAGACTACTGAAGAACAACAGAGAAGAATTATTCTCAAAGCTCACCTAGAATCATGCCTCCACTCACAGAAGCTATACTGGGAACAAAGAGCTACTATCAGAACCATCAAGTTTGGGGAAGCCAATACTAAATTCTTTCAGTCTAAGGCCATCATTAAATACAGAAACAATCACATTGCCATCCTCAGAGATGAGGCTGATCATAAACACAGTGAACACCAAGCTAAGGCAGCTGTCCTTTTCAGAGCTTTTAACACAAAGACTTGGCAGTATCAGAACCACTGAAAACCCTTTACAACTGCACAATCTGTTACACCAACAAGAATCCTTGCATGACCTTGAAATCCCATTCACTAAAGAGGAAATTGGCAATGTGGTGAAGAACATGCCTCCTGACAAAAGCTCCGGGCCCTGATGGTTTTGATGCTGCATTTCTTAAATCTTGCTGGGAGATTGTGGCACCAGACTTTTATAAGTTGATTGAAGATTTTTATGAAGGACAGTAAATCTGTAGAGCACTAATTACTCTTTCATCACCCTAATCCCCAAGAAGGACTCTCTTTATACCTTGGAGACTTTAGACCAATCGCTCTCCTCAACTGCACACTTAAGATCATCACAAAACTTTTAGCCAACAAACTTCAAAGGCACATCCTTCAACTCATACACAAGAACCAATATGGATTTCTGAACAATAGGTGTATTCAAGATTGTTTGGCAAGGTCATATGAGTACATACACCAATGTCATCATTCTAAGAGTAACATTGTGCTTCTTAAACTAGATTTTGAGAAGGAATTTGACATGCTCAAACATGATACTATATTTGAGATCATGCAGGCTAAAGGTTTTGGTAATAGATGGATTCAATGGATCAGACGGATTTACAAAACTGGTTTCTCTTCTGTGCTACTCAATGGGGTACTGATGACCCACAAGTATAGGGGATCAATTGTAGCTCTTTTTGATAAGTAATAGTGTCGAACCAAACGAGAAGCGGAAGGAAATGACAAGTGGTTTTCAGCAAGGTAATGTCTGCAAGTGCTGAAATTATAAGTAGCAGAGTAGTTTGATAGCAAGATAATTTATAACGAGCAAGTAACGATAGTAGTAACAAAAGTGCAGCAAGGTAGCCCAATCCTTTTGAGGCAAAGGACATGACAAAACAGTCTCTTATGATAAGCAAAGCGTTCTTGAGGGTACACGGGATTTTCATCTAGTCACTTTCACCATGTTGTTCTGATTTGTGTTCGGTACTTTGATAATTTGATATGTGGGTGGACCGGTGCTTAGGTGTTGTTCTTACTTGAGCAAACCTCCTACTTATGATTAACCCTCCCGCAAGCATCCGCAACTACGAGAAAAGTATTAAGAATAAATTCTAACCATAGCATTAAACTTTTGGATCCAATCGGTCCCTTATGGAATAGCGCATAAACTGGGATTTAAGCTTCTGTCACTCTCGCAGCCCATCATCTAATTGCTACTCCACAATGCATTCCCTTAGGCCCAAATATGGTGAAGTTGTTGGGGAACGTTGCAGAAAATTAAAAAATTTCCTACGGTTTCACCAAGATCTATCTATGAGTTCATCTAGCAACGAGTCAAGGGAGTGAGTTTGCATCTACATACCACTTTTTAGATCATGGAAGGAAGCGTTCACTAGAACGGGATGAAGTAGTCGTTCTCATTGTGATCCTATCACCGGAGATCCTAGCGCCGAACAGACGACACCTCCGCGTTCAACACGTCTGGGACGGGAGACGTCTCCTCCTTCTTGATCCAGCAAGGGGAAGGAGAGGTTGATGATGATCCAAAACCTGACGGCGTGGTGGTGGATGCAGAGAACTCGGCAGGCTTCGCCAAGCTGTTGCGGGAGGAGGACGAGGTGTAGCAGAGGGGGAGGCGCTGAACTTTGTGGCACGGCTGCCCCCCTCCCTCCCTTTATATAGGCCCCAGGGGGCGGCCTTGGGATCCCATCTCCCAAGGGGCGGCGGCCAAGGGGAGGAGTGCCCCCAAGGCAGTGGGCCCCACCCTAGGGTTTCAACCCTAGGCGCAGGGGTGGGCCAAGGCGCACCAGCCCACTATGGGCTGGTTCCCCCCACTTCAGCCCATGGGGCCCTCCGGGATGGGTGGCCCCACCGGTGGACCCGGGACCCTTCCGGTGGTCCCAGTACAATACCGGTGACCGAAACTTTCCGATGGCGAAATACCACTTCCTATATATGATTCTTTACCTCCGGACCATTCGAAACTCCTCGTGACGTCCGGGATCTCATCCGGACTCCAAACAACATTCGGTATACTGCATACTCATATTCATACAACCCTAGCGTCACCGAACCTTAAGTGTGTAGACCCTACGGGTTCGGGAGACACGTAGACATGACCGAGACGGCTCTCGGGCAATAACCAACAGCGGGATCTGGATACCCATGTTGGCTCCCACATGCTCCTCGATGATCTCATCGGATGAACCACGATGTCGAGGATTCAAACAATCCGTATACAATTCCCTTTGTCAATCGGTATGTTACTTGCCCGAGATTCGATCGTCGGTATCCCAATACCTCGTTCAATCTCGTTACGGCAAGTCACTTTACTCATACCGCAATGCATGATCCGTGACCGGACACTTGGTCACTTTGAGCTCATTATGATGATGCACTACCGAGTGGGCCCAAGTGATACCTCTCGTAACACGGAGTGACAAATCCCGATCTCGATCCGTGTCAACCCAATGCAGACACTTTCGGAGATACCGTAGTGCATCTTTATAGTCACCCGATTACGTTGTGACGTTTGGTACACCCAAAGCACTCTTACGGTATCCGGAGTTACACGATCTCATGGTCTAAGGAAGAGATACTTGACATTGGAAAAGCTCTAGCAAAACGAACTACACGATCTTGTGCTATGCTTAGGATTGGGTCTTGTCCATCACATCATTCTCCTAATGATGTGATCCCGTTGTCAATGACATCCAATGTCCATAGTCAGGAAACCGTGACTATCTGTTGACCAACGAGCTAGTCAACTAGAGGCTCACTAGGGACATGTTGTGGTCTATGTATTCACACGTGTATTACGATTTCCGGATAATACAATTATAGCATGAATAAAAGACAATTATCATGAACAAGGAAATATAATAATAATCCTTTTATTATTGCCTCTAGGGCATATTTCCAACAGTCTCCCACTTGCACTAGAGTCAATAATCTAGTTACATTGTGATGAATCGAACACCCATAGAGTTCTGGTGTTGATCATGTTTTGCCCGCGGAAGAGGTTTAGTCAACGGATCTGCGACATTCAGATCCGTATGCACTTTGCAAATTTCTATGTCTCCATCTTGAACATTTTCACGGATGGAGTTGAGCGACGCTTGATGTGCTGGTCTTCTTGTGAAACCTGGGCTCCTTGGCAAGTGCAATAGCTCCGGTGTTGTCACAGAAGAGTTTGATCGGCCCGACGCATTGGGTATGACTCCTAGGTCGGTGATGAACTCCTTCACCCAAATTGCTTCATGCGCTGCCTCCGAGGCTGCCATGTACTCCGCTTCACATGTAGATCCCGCCACGGACGCTCGCTTGCAACTGCACCACCATCTTGCTCCACCATTCAACATATACACGTATTCGGTTTGTGACTTAGAGTCATCAGATCGTGTCGAAGCTAGCGTCGGCGTAACCCTTCTGACGAGCACTTCGTCACCTCCATAAGCGAGAAACATGTCCTTTGTCCTTTTCGGTACTTCAGGATATTCTTGACCGCTGTCCAATGTTCCTTGCGGGATTACTTTGGTACCTTCCTACCAAACTTACGGCAAGGTTTACATCAGTCGGTACACAACATGGCATACATAATAGATCCTATGGCGAGACATAGGGATGACGCTCATCTCTTCTTTATCTTTTGCCGTGGTGGGCATTGAGCCGAGCTCAATCTTACACCTTGCAAGACAGGCAAGAACCCTTTCTTGGACTGATCCATTTTGAACTTCTTCAAAATCTTATCAAGGTATGTGCTTTGTGAAAGACCTATGAGGCGTCTCGATCTATCTCTATAGATCTTGATGCCTAATATATAAGCAGCTTCTCCAAGGTCCTTCATTGAAAAACTTTTATTCAAGTAGGCCTTAATGTTGTCCAAGAGTTCTATATCATTTCCCATCAAAAGTATGTCATCTACATATAATATGAGAAATGCTACTGAGCTCCCACTCACTTTCTTGTAAACGCAGCTTCTCCATAAGTGCAGATAAACCCAAACGCTTTGATCATCTCATCAAAGCGAATGTTCCAACTCGAGATGCTTGCACCAGCCCATAAATGGATCGCTGGAGCTTGCATTCTTTGTTAGCATTCTTAGGATCGACAAAACCTTCCGGCTGCATCATATACAGCTCTTCCTTAAGATAACCGTTAAGGAACGCTGTTTTGACGTCCATCTGCCATATCTCATAATCATAGTATGCGGCAATTGCTAACATGATTCGGACGGACTTAAGCTTCGCTACGAGAGAGAAAGTCTCATCGTAGTCAATCCCTTGAACTTGCCGATAAACCTTAGCAACAAGTCGAGCTTTATAGATGGTGACATTACCATCCGCGTCCGTCTTCTTCTTAAAGATCCATTTATTTTCTATCGCTCGCCGATCATCGGGCAAGTCTGTCAAAGTCCATACTTTGTTTTCATACATGGATCCTATCTCGGATTGCATGGCTTCGAGCCATTTGTTGGAATCTGGGCCCGCCATCGCTTCTTCATAGTTCGAAGGTTCACCGTTGTCTAACAACATGATTTCCGGGACAGGGTTGCCGTACCACTCAGTGCGGGCGTGTCCTAGTGGACCTCTGAAGTTCAAGAGCAACTTGATCCAAGTACCTTGATCATCATCATTAATTTCCTCTTCGTTGGTGTAGGCATCACAGAACATTTTCTGAGCTGCACTACTATCATGTTCAAGAGGTAGTACTTCATCGAGTTCTACTTTCCTCCCACTTACTTCTTTCGAGAGAAACTCTTTTTTCAGAAAGGATCCGTTCTTGGCAAAAAAGATCTTGCCCTCGGATCTTAAGTAGAAGGTATACCCAATGGTTTCCTTAGGGTATCCTATGAAGACGCATTTTTCCGACTTGGGTTCGAGCTTTTCGGGTTGAAGTTTCTTGACATAAGCATCGCATGCCCAAACTTTTAGAAACGACGACTTAGGTTTCTTCCCAAACCATAATTCATACGGTGTCGTCTCAACGGATTTAGACGGTGCCCTATTTAAAGTGAATGTAGATGTCTCTAGAGCGTATCCCCAAAGCGATAGCGGTAAATCGGTAAGAGACATCATAGATCGCACCATATCCAATAGAGTGCGACACGACGTTCGGACACACCGTTCTATGTTGAGGTGTTCCAGCGGCGTGAGTTGTGAAACGATTCCACATTTCCTCAAGTGTGTACCAAATTCGTGACTTAAATATTCTCCTCCATGATCTGATCGCAAGAATTTTATCTTTCGGTCACGTTGATTCTCTACTTCATTCTGAAATTCCTTGAACTTTTCAAAGGTCTCAGACTTGTGTTTCATTAAGTAGACATACCCATATCTACTTAAGTCGTCTGTGAGAGTGAGAACATAACGATATCCTCCGTGAGCCTCAACGCTCATTGGACCGCACATCGGTATGTATGATTTCCAATAAGTTGGTTGCTCGCTCCATTGTTCCGGAGAACGGAGTCTTGGTCATCTTGCCCATGAGGCATGGTTCGCATGTGTCAAATGATTCATAATCGAGAGACTCCAAAAGTCCATCAGCATGGAGCTTCTTCATGCGCTTGACACCAATGTGACCAAGGCGGCAATGCCACAAGTATGTGGGACTATCGTTATCAACTTTACATCTTTTGGTATTCACACTATGAATATGTGTAATATTACGCTCGAGATTCATTAAGAATAAACCATTGACCATCGGAGCATGACCATAATACATATCTCTCATATAAATAGAACAACCATTATTCTCGGATTTAAATGAGTAGCCATCTCGCATTAAACGAGATCCGGATACAATGTTCATGCTCAAACTTGGCACCAAATAACAATTATTAAGGTTCAAAACTAATCCGAGGTAAATGTAGAGGCAGCGTGTCGACGGCGATCACATCGACCTTGGAACCATTCCCGACGCGCATCGTCACCTCGTCGCCTTCGCCATCTCCGTTTATTCCGCAGCTCCTGCATGAGTTACAAATGTGAGCAACGGCACGGTATCAAATACCCTAGAGTTACTACGAGTCTTGGTAAGGTACACATCAATTACATGTATATCAAATATACCTTTAGTGTTGCCGGCCTTCTTGTCCGCTAAGTATTTGGGGCAGTTCCGCTTCTAGTGGCCCTTCCTTTGCAATAAAAGCACTCCGTCTCGGGCTTGGGTCCATTCTTTGACTTCTTCCCGAGAATCGGCTTATCGGGCGCGCAACCTCCTTGCCGTCCTTCTTGAAGTTCTTCTTGCCCTTGCCCTTCTTGAACTTAGTGGTTTTATTGACCATCAACACTTGATGTTCTTTCTTGATTTCAACCTCTGCGACTTCAGATTGAGAATACTTCGGAATGGTCTTCACCATCCCTGCATATTGTAGTTCATCACAAAGCTCTTGTAGCTTGGTGGGAGCGATGAAGGATTCTGTCAATGACCGCCTCGTCCAGGAGGTTTATGTCCAGTGGGACAAAGCGGTTGTGCAACCGGACATTTTGAGTATGTGCTCCTTGATGTAACTGTTTTCCTCCATCTTACAACTATAGAACTTGTCGGAAACTTCATATCTCTCGACCGGGCATGAGCTTGGAAAACTAGTTTCAGCTCCTCGAACATCTCATATGCTCCGTGTTGCTCAAAACGCTTTTGGAGCCCGGTTCTAAGTTGTAAAGCATGCTGCCTTTGAACGAGGGAGTAATCATCAAGACGAGACTGCCAAGCATTCATAATGTCTTGGTTCTCTAGGACGGTGCATCACCTAGCGGTCCTTCTAGGACATATTGTTTCTGGCAGCTATGAGGATGATCCTCGTGTTCGGACCCAGTCCGTATAGTTGCTGCCATCATCTTTCAGCTTGGTTTCTCTAGGAACGCGTTGAAGTTCATGTTGACATGGCGTTGGCCATTTGATCTACAAGACATATTTGCAAAGGTTTTAGACTAAGTTCATGATAATTAAGTTCATCTAATCAAAATTATTTTAATGAACTCCCACTCAGATTAGACATCCCTCTAGTCATCTAAGTGTTACATGATCCGAGTCGACTAGGCCGTGTCCGATCATCACGTGAGACGGACTAGTCATCGTCGGTGAACATCTTCATGTTGATCGTATCTTCCATACGACTCGTGTTCGACCTTTCGGTCTCCGTGTTTCGAGGCCATGTTTGTACATGCTAGGCTCGTCAAGTTAACCCTAAGTGTTTTGCATGTGTAAAACTGTCTTACACCCGTTGTATGTGAACGTAAGGATCTATCACACCCGATCATCACGTGGTGCTTCGAAACGACGAACTTTAGCAACGACGCACAGTTAGGGGAGAACACTTCTTGAAATTGTTGTAAGGTATCATCTTATTTACTACCGTCGTTCTAAGTAAACAAGATGCATAAACATAATAAACATCACATGCGATTATATAGTAGTGACATGATATGGCCAATATCATATAGCTCCATTGATCTCCATCTTCGGGGCTCCATGATCATCTTGTCACCGGCATGACACCATGATCTCCATCATCATGATCTCCATCATCGTGTCTTCATGAAGTTGTCACGCCAACGACTACTTCTACTTCTATGGCTAACGCGTTTAGCAATAAAGTAAAGTAATTTACATGGCGTTCTTCAATGACACGCAGGTCATACAAAAATAAAGACAACTCCTATGGCTCCTGCCGGTTGTCATACTCATCGACATGCAAGTCGTGATTCCTATTAAAAGAACATGATCTCATACATCACAATATGTCATTCATCATTTATCACAACTTCTGGCCATATCACATCACATGACAATTGCTGCAAAAACAAGTTAGACGTCCTCTAATTGTTGTTGCATCTTTTACGTGGCTGCAATTGGGTTCTAGCAAGAACGTTTTCTTACCTCGAATAACCACAACGTGATATTGTCAACTTCTATTAACCCTTCATAAGGACCCTTTTCATCGAATCCGCTCCAACTAAAGTGGGAGAGCAGACACCCGCCACCACCTTATGCAACTAGTGCATGTCATTCGGTGGAACCGGTCTCACGTAAGCGTACATGTAAGGTTGGTCGGGCCGCTTCATCCCACAATACCGCTGAAGCAAGATAAGACTAGTAGCGGCAAGCAAGTTGACAAGATCTCGCCCACAACCAAATTGTGTTCTACTCGTGCAATAGAGAACTACGCATAGACCTAGCTCATGATGCCTTTGTTGGGGAACGTTGCAGAAAATTAAAATTTTCCACGGTTTCACCAAGATCTATCTATGAGTTCATCTAGCAACGAGTCAAGGGAGTGATTTTGCATCTACATACCACTTTGTAGATCGCGGCGGAAGCGTTCACTAGAACGGGATGAAGTAGTCGTTCTTGCCGTGATCCTATCACCGGAGATCCTAGCGCCGAGCGGACGGCACCTCCGCGTTCAACACACACGACGGGATGGGAGACGATCCTCCTTCTTGATCCAGCAAGGGGAAGGAGAGGTTGATGATGATCCAGCAGACGACGGCGTGGTGGTGGATGCAGCAGAACTCCGGCAGGCTTCGCCAAGCTGCGGGAGGAGGACGAGGTGTAGCAGGGGAGGAGGCGCGGAACTTCAGTGGCACGGCTGCCCCTCCCTCCCTTTATATAGGCCCCAGGGGGGCGCCGCCCTGGGGATCCCATCTCCCAGCGGGGCGGCGGCCAAGGGGGAGGAGTGCCCCCAAGGCAGTGGGCGCCCACCCTAGGGTTTCAACCCTAGGCGCGAGGTGGGCCAGGGGAGCACCAGCCCACTATGGGCTGGTTCCTCCCCACTTCAGCCCATGGGGCCCTCGGGATGGTTGGCCCCACCGGTGGACCCGGGACCCTTCCGGTGGTCCGGTACAATACCGGTGACCGAAACTTTCCCGATGGCAAATACCACTTCCTATATATAATTATTTACCTCGGACCATTCCGAAACTCCTCGTGACGTCCAGGGATCTCATCCGGACTCCAAACAACATTCGGTATACTGCATACTCATATTCATACAACCCTAGCGTCACCGAACCTTAAGTGTGTAGACCCTACGGGTTCGGGAGACACGTAGACATTACCGAGACGGCTCTCGGGCAATAACCAACAGCGGGATCTGGATACCCATGTTGGCTCCCACATGCTCCTCGATGATCTCATCGGATGAACCACGATGTCGAGGATTCAAACAATCCCGTATACAATTCCCTTTGTCAATCGGTATGTTACTTGCCTGAGATTCGATCGTCGGTATCCCAATACCTCGTTCAATCTCGTTAACGGCAAGTCACTTTACTCGTACCGCAATGCATGATCCCATGACCAGACACTTGGTCACTTTGGGCTCATTATGATGATGCACTACCGAGTGGGCCCAGTGATACCTCTCCGTAACACGGAGTGACAAATCCCAGTCTCGATCCGTGTCAACCCAACAGACACTTTCGGAGATACCTGTAGTGCACCTTTATAGTCACCTAGTTACGTTGTGACGTTTGGTACACCCAAAGCACTCTTACGGTATCCGGGAGTGACACGATCTCATGGTCTAAGGAAGAGATACTTGACATTGTAAAAGCTCTAGCAAAACGAACTACACGATCTTGTGCTATGCTTAGGATTGGGTCTTGTCCATCACATCATTCTCCTAATGATGTGATCCCGTTGTCAATGACATCCAATGTCCATAGTCAGGAAACCGTGACTATCTGTTGACCAACGAGCTAGTCAACTAGAGGCTCACTAGGACATGTTGTGGTCTATGTATTCACACGTGTATTACGATTTCCGGATAATACAATTATAGCATGAATAAAAGACAATTATCATGAACAAGGAAATATAATAATAATCCTTTTATTATTGCCTCTAGGGCATATTTCCAACAGAAGTGTCATGTAGTCGACATTCACATGACACCACTAAGGGAATCACAACATACATACTATCAAAATATCAAACACATATCAAGTTCACATGATTTCTCTCGTGACCTCAAGAACAAAAGTAACTACTCAAAAATGATAATCATGCTCAAGATCAGAGGGGTAATAAATAGCATATTGGATCTGAACATATAATCTACCACCAAATAAACCATATAGTAATCAACTACAAGATGTAATCAACACCATTAGTCACCCACAAGCACCAATCTATAGTTCCGGTAACAAGATTGTACACAAGAGATGAACTAGGGTTTGAGATGAGATGGTGATGTTGAAGATGTTGATGGAGATTGCCCTCCCCAAGATGGGAGAGTTGTTGGTGATGATGTTGACGATGATTTCCCCCTCCGGGAGGGAAGTTCCCCCGGCGAAATCGCTCCGCCGGAGGGCAAAAGTGCTCCTGCCCAAGTTCCGCCTCGAGACGGCGGTGCTCCGTCCTGAAAGTCCTCTCCTTATTTTTTCTAGGTCAAAATGACCTATATACCAGAAGATGGGGACCGGAGGTGGACCTGGGTGAGCACGACCCACCAGGGCGCGCCTGGGCTCCCTGGCGCACCCAGGTGGGTTGTGCCCCTGGTGGGTTGTGCCCACCTGGAGGTCCCCCTCTGGTAGTTATTTGCTCCAATATTCATCATATATTTGATAAAAAATCTCCGTGAAGTTTCAGCTTGTTTGGAGTTGTGCAGAATAGGTGGCCTGACGTAGCTTTTTCAGGTCCAGATTTTCAGCTGCCGGAATTCTCCCTCTTTGTGTGTAGCTTGTAAATTATGAGAGAAAAGGCATTAGAATTACTCCAAAAAGCATTATTATGCATAAAAACATCATAAATAATAGTAAGGAAATATGATACAAAATGGACGTATCAACTCCCCCAAGCTTAGACCTCGCTTGCCCTCAAGCGAAAAACCGAAATCGAAAAACATGTCCACATGCTTAGAGAGAGAGAGAGGTGCCGATAAAAACAAAATACGGCCATAGAAGCATCATGTTCATTATTATAACAGCAACAAACTTAAACATAAGACTCTTATCATAAAGCTCTTGTCATAGACTTCTCATGAATAAGTGACAATTCATCACATTATTGAAGTATAAAGCAAAAACTCTATTAAAAACCAACAAACTATGTTCTCACTCAACTTTGCAACTACAATTCATCATCTTTTCAGGAGGGGGCACGTATCGGAGCCTTTAGGCAAGTCCACATACTCAACCATCATATAGTCTTCTATGATTGCTAACACTCACCATGTACACATGAGCAAAACGTTTCAAACGGACACATAGAAAGATAGGGGCTTATAGTTTCGCCTCCCAACGTATTCACCTCAAGGGTGATGTCAACAATAATAACTCATGCTATCTATATTCAACTGGACATATGTGCCTAGATCTTCCTCACCACATGATGCTTGCCAAAGGAGAAAAATAAAAAGGAATAGAAGGAAGACTTTGACTCTTTGCATAAAAGTAAATACATAAAAGTAAAAGATAGGCCCTTCGCAGAGGGAAGTAGAGGTTGCCATGCGCTTATTTGTTTGTATGCTCAACTCCTTAGTGCAAAAGAACATCACGTTGTATTGCCCCTTGTGACAGCAACCTTTATTATGCAGTCCATCGCTTTTATTCTTCACCATCACAAGTTCATACAACGCTCAATTTTCTCTTACACTAAATGATCTCACACTTTTAGAAGCAATTTTTATTGCCTTTTTGCACCGATGACAACTTACTTGGGGGATATTGCTCAATCCCTAGGTAGGTATGGTGGACACTTGAAAATAAGATTTGGGTTTAAGGGTTTTTGGATGCACAAGTAGTATCTCTACTTAGTGCGGAATATTTGGCTAGCAAAGATAGGGGGCAAGCACCACATGTTAAAGGATCCATGACAATATGACTTCTATGTGAATATAAACAAACATAAACCATTAAGTTGTCTTCCTTGTCCAACGTCAACAATTTTGGCATATAATATTTTGATGAGGGCTCACAATCACAAAAGATTTCTAGGATAGTATATTTATATGTGAATATTCTCTTCCCTTATTAATTCTTTCATGAGTTGTATCATTGACTAACGCTATGTTTGTCAATCTCTAATAAAATTTTCTACTTATACTTTTCCTTATGTGGTGTCATCACCTACCATAAGATTAGTATATGATCTTTTTGATTTATTTCCTTTCTTTTATTTATTTCCTTTCTCTTTTTATTCCTTATTTATTTTATTTTATTTGCATCATGAAAGTAAAGAAAGCAATAACTCAAACTAAACTTTATTATATATCTTGCACACGATTACAAGGATAGATCACTAAGCAAACTATCAAAGAAGAAAGGATCAAACTAAACTTTTATTCATCTAAAGTAAAAGATCGAACTAAAATAAGTAATGGCAAAAGGATAGTGGGATGATACGATACCGGGGCACCTCCCCCAAGCTTGGCGGAAGCCAAGGGGAGTGCCCATACCTGATACTCAATTTTCCTTTGGTGGTAAGAAGATGATGGTGATGATGAAGTGATCCTATCCTTAAGGATCAAGCGATTCTCCAATCGACAGATGACGCTCCAGAGATGGATGATATGCTCTTGATGCAGAATACTTTCGCGAGTGAGATACTTATTTTGCATGCAAACTGTTCCAATGATGCGAAATGCTTCAATCTCAGTAGGGGTAAGATGAGCAAGGTAAGGCTTAAGGATATCTTCTTCTTCCTCCTCGGCTGGCAGTGCTTGTTCTGCCACCGAGGGTGGATCTATGGTAGCCTCCTTGCCCTTGTCTCCCTTGACGGTGTCTGTAGGATCCTCCCTCTTCAGATCAATCTTCATCAACCAAGCATCTTCTTCCATGTTGTTGGAGGAGGAGGAAGACATGATGCCTAGCTTGATAGATCTGACCAAAAAAAGCAAGAAAAGTGAACAGAGGATTTCTCCATGATACGGTGATCAATAGGTTCGTGGAGTATATATAGATTTTTTATCTTGGGGGACAAGAAAATTGTATAAAAACGGAGTCCGAAAGGTGTTCCAGGTGCGCACAACCCACCTGGGCGCGCCAACTGCCTGGCACGCCCTGGTGTCTTGAGCCCACCAGGGTACGCTTCCTGGAAGTTTCTTATTTTCCTATTTTTCTAAACATTCCAAAACTGACAAAAAATATTTTTGCGGATTTTTTGGAGTCCGTTTACTTACCGTATCACGTACTTCCTTATTTTCACGATTCTAGAGTGTTCCGGAAGGACTCTTTTATGTGTTCTTCCGGTGTCAAAGTTTGGATAATATTACTTTCAACATTAATGGACGTACCTGAGATATAATGTTTGATTCGTTGCCCATTGACAACCTTCGGGTTAGTACCTTCGGCATTATTTATTTTGATGGCTCCAGACCGATAAACCTCCTCGATAACATAGGGGCCTTCCCATTTTGAGAGGAGTCTTCCTGCAAAGAATTTGAAACAAGAGTTGTACAAAAGAACATATTCTCTGACTTTAAACTCCTGCTTTTGGATTTTTTTTGTCATGCCATCTTTTAAATTTTTCTTTGATTAATTTTGCATTTTCATAAGCTTGGTTTCTTCATTCATCTAAAGAACTAATATCAAATAACCTCTTTTCACCAGCGAGTTTGAAATCATAATTGAGTTTTTTGATGGCCCAATATGCTTTATGTTCTAACTCAAGAGGAAAATGACAAGCTTTTCCATAAACCATTTTATAAGGAGACATACCCATAGGATTTTTATATGTGGTTCTATAAGCCCAAAGTGCATCGTCTAATTTCTTAGACCAATTCTTCCTGGACCTATTGACAGTCTTTTTGCAAAATTAATTTTCTTTCTCTATTGCTAAGTTCAACTTGACCACTAGACTGAGGATGATAAGGTGATGCAATTCTATGGTTAACATCATACTTGGCAAGCATTTTACAGAAAGCACCATGAATAAAGTGTGAACCACCATCAGTCATTAAATATCTAGGGACTCCAAACCTTGGGAAAATAACTTCCGTAAGCATTTTAATAGAGGTGTTGTGATCATCACTACTGGTTGGAATAACTTCTACTCATTTAGTAACATAATCAACAACAACCAAAATATGTGTATACCCATTAGAGGAAGGAAAAGGTCCCATCTAATCAAATCCCCAAACATCAAATGGTTCAACAGTAAGTGAATAGTTCATAGCACTACTGCAGGATGCTGCTAACGCGACACTACGATCAGGGACCCTTCGAAGAAACTGTGTGCGATGCAATAATCGCAAACGGTGGTGTAAAATAACTGTCAAATAAGGTGCAAACCATTTATGATGGAGGATGCATCAAACACGATTCAGATTTTAGTTGCGTGTGCGATGCAGGGCATACGGTTGATCGATACGAACTGTTTGCGATTAGACAGAACAACAGAAATGGGCAGCCATATCAATGTGTGTGCGATATATGCCATACAGTTCGCTCCGATGAACTATTTGCGATGATCGAGGTGAACACAAATGATTCGGCATAACAAGATGTGTGTGATACCCAGCAAACAGGTCGGTAATCAGAACTGTGTGCGATCATTATATACAGACCATACAGACTTTTTCTATGAATTGTGTGCTCGTTAGGGCACACAGTTCAACAAACCAACTTGTGGGCGATAATGTAGAAGATCTCTGTCGAATACTTATTACTAACCGTCTGTGATGAGATTGAAAGGATAAACAGAGATAACAAATTAATATGAGCGAACAGAAACAGAGATATGTACAGTCTGCTTAATTTAGTTCTTCTTCTTCTTGTTGTTGTTATTGTTGGATGGCCCCGCAACATCGTCTTGGCGAGGACGCTTCTTGCCCCTGACGGTTGGCTTTTCATCGCCATCGCCGTCGTCATCGTCGTTGCTGTCGTCGTCCTCCTCCTCCTTGTTCGACCATTCCCCCTCATCATCGTCGTCGTTGATAACCAACAAGTATAGGGGATCGCAACAGTTTTCGAGGGTAGAGTATTCAACCCAAATTTGTTGATTCGACACAAGGGGAGCCAAAGAATATTCTCAAGTATTAGCAGCTGAGTTGTCAATTCAACCACACCTAGAAACTTAGTATCTGCAGCAAAGTGTTTAGTAGCAAAGTAATATGATAGTGGTGGTAACGGTAACAAAAGTAAAGACAACAACAGTAATGTTTTTAGTATTTTGTAGTGATGATAATGAGAGCAACGGAAAAGTAAATAAGCGTAAACCAAGATATGGAAAACTCGAGGCACCGGATCGTGATGGATAATTATGCCGGATGTGGTTCGTCATGTAACAGTTACAACATAGGGTGACACAGAACTAGCTCCAATTCATCAATATAATGTAGGCATGTATTCCGTAAATAGTCATACGTGCTTATGGAAAAGAACTTGCATGACATCTTTTGTCCTACCCTCCCGTGGCAGCGGGTCCTATTGGAAACTAAGAGATATTAAGGCCTCCTTTTAATAGAGAACCGAACAAAGCATTAGCACATAGTGAATACATGAACTCCTCAAACTATGGTCATCACCGGAGTGGTCCCGATTATTGTCACTTGAGGTTGCGGATCATAACACATAGTAGGTGACTATAGACTTGCAAGATAGGATCAAGAACACACATATATTCATGAAAACATAATAGGTTCAGATCTGAAATCATGGCACTCGGGCCCTAGTGACAAGCATTAAGCATACCAAAGTCATAGCAACATCAATCTCAGAACATAGTGGATACTAGGGATCAAACCCTAACAAAACTAAATCGATTACATGATAAATCTCATCCAACCCATCACCGTCCAACAAGCCTCCGATGGAATTATTCACGCACGGCGGTGAGCATCATGAAATTGGTGATGGAGGATGGTTGATGATGACGACGGCGACGAATCCCCCTCTCCGGAGCCCCGAGCAGACTCCAGATCAGCCTCCCAGAGAGATTAGGGCTTGGCGGCGGCTCCGTGATCGTAAAACGCGATGAAACTTTCTCTGATTTTTTCTCCCGAAAGCCAATATATGGAGTTGGAGTTGGCGCGGAGGGCCACCGGGGGCCACGAGGTAGGGCGGCGCGCCTGGGGGGGGTGCGCCCCACCCTCGTGGACAGTGTGGGCCCCTGGTCTTCATCTTTGGCGAGGATTTTTATTATTTATTCTAAGATATTCCGTGGAGTTTCAGGTCATTCCGAGAACTTTTGTTTTCTGCACATAAAACAACACCATGGCAATTCTCTTTGAAAACACAGTCCATCCGGGTTAGTTCCATTCAAATCATACAAGTTAGAGTCCAAAAAGGGAAAAGTGTTTGGAAAAGTAGATACGACGGAGACGTATCAAACTCCCCAAGCTTAAACCCTTGCTTGTCCTCAAGCAATTCAGTTGACAAACCGAAGAGAAAAGAAAAACTTTTACAAACTCTGTTTGCTCTTGTTGTTGTAAACATGAAAAGCCAGTATTCAAGTTTCAGCAATTATTATGAACTAACCATACTCACAATAACACGTAGGTCTCACAATTACTCATATCAATAATATAATCAGCTAGCGAGCCATAATAATAAAACTCGGATGACAACACTTTCTCAAAATAATCATAACATGATATAACGAAATGGCATCTCGCTAGCCCTTTCTGAGACCGCAAAACATAAATGCAGAGCACCTTTAAAGATCAAGGACTGACTAAACATTGTAATTAATGGTAAAAGAGATCCAGTCAAGTCATACCCAAAATAAACCAATTATAATGAATGCAAACGACAGCGTGCTCTCCAGCGGTTGCTTTTTAATAAGAAGGGTGATGACTCAACATAAAAGTAAATAGATAGGCCCTTCGCAGAGGGAAGCAGGGATTTGTAGAGGTGCCAGAGCTCGATTTTGAAATAGAGATAAATTATATTTTGAGCGGCATACTTTCACGTCAACGCAACAACTATGAGATGGTTGTATCTTCCATACTACATGCATTATAGGCGGTTCCCAAACAGAATGGTAAAGGTTTATACTCCCCTCCTCCACAAGCATCAATCCATGGCTTGCTCGAAACAACGAGTGCCTCCAACATTCAACGGGTCCCAAGGGAGTTTTGTTTAATTATTTTGATTTGCTTTGATCTTTTGGATCATGGGACTGGGCATCCTGTTCATCGCCCTTTCTCGTGAATGAGGAGCGGAGTCCACTCCTCTTGAGAATAACCCACCTAGCATGGAAGATATAGGCAGCCCTAGTTGCACATGAGCTGCTCGAGCATACAAAACAGAATTTTTATTTGAAGGTTTGGAGTTTGGCACATACAAATTTACTTGGAGCAGCGGTAGATACCGCATATAGGAAGGTATAGTGGACTCATATGGAACAACTTTGGGGTTTAAGGAGTTTGGATGCACAAGCAGTATTCCCGCTTAGTACAGGTGAAGGCTAGCAAAAGACTGGGAAGCGACCAAATGAGAGAGCGACAACAGTCGTAAACATGCATTAAAATTAATTTACACCGAATATAAGCATGAATAGGATATAATCCACCATGAACATAAATATCATGAAGGCTATGTTGATTTGATTCAACTACATGCGTGAACATGTGCCAAGTCGAGTCACTCAATTCATTTAAAGGAGGATACCATCTCATCATACCACATCATAATCATTCTAATAGCATGTTGGCACGCAAGGTAAACCATTATAACTCATAGCTAATCAAGCATGGCACAAGCAACTATAATCTCTAAATGTCATTGCAAATATGTTTACTTCATAATAGCTGAATCAGGAAAGATGAATCATCATATTTACAAAAACAAGAGAGGTTGAGTTCATACCAGCTTTTCTCATCCCAATAAGTCCATCATATATCATCATTATTGCCTTTCACTTGCACGACCGTACGGTGTGTATAATAATAAGAGTGCACGTGCATTGGACTAAGCTGGAATCTGCAAGCATTCAACTCAAGAGAGAAGACAAGTAATATGGGCTCTAAGTAAATAAACGATCATGCATAAGAGAGCCACTAAGCATTTTCAATATGGTCTTCTCGACCCCCAAAGAAAGGAAAAGAAATAAAAACTATTTACACGGGAAAGCTCCCAACAAGAAAAAGAAGAATGGGAAATGTTTTTGGGTTTTTCTTTTTAATTCTACTAAAAGCATGGAAAGTAGACTAACTAATTTTTTTTAGTTTTTCTAAGGTTTATTAAACACACAAGAAGAAAGCAGGAAAAAGAAAACAAACTAGCATGGATATACAGTGAAAGAGTATGAGCACCGACATCTAGCAATGAGTGTGTGTGAACATAAATGTAATGTTGGTGAGAAATACGTACTCCCGCAAGCTTAGGCTTTTGGCCTAAGTTGGTCTATTGCCGAGGATAGCCCGGCCGATACCCGTAGGTGTAGTGGGGTCATCATGCGATGCATTGCTATCGCCTCTGAATTGCAGCGTGGCGTCGAGCCGCCTCCGCTCTCCTCTTGTACTCATCTGCCTCCTCTCTGGTAATAATATATTTTCCTCTCGTCTGAAAATCAAAGAAGGCAGGAGCAGGGAGAGTAACACGGACAACATGCCGTTTGTTAAAGATTAGTCGACATCGAAAGGTGGTCCATCCTCTCAATGAACTGGTGGGAAAACATAGAATCAAGATCTAAATAAGAAGGAGGTAACTCCATATCACCCTCACGAATGTCTACATCAAGAAAATTAGCTAAGCGGGTTGCATAAATTCCTCCAAAGAAATCTCCGTTATGCCTATTCTGATGCAACCTACGAGCTACAATGGCTCCCAAATGATAAGATTGGTCCCCTAACACAGCACTTCCGAGAATCTTTGAGATCAGGGCACACATGTGACATGCTTCATCCTTAGCAGTTATGCATCTACCAATGAAGAGAGCAAAATAATGTATAGCAGGAAAGTGAATGCTCCCTATAGTGGCTTGCGCTATATCTCTAGATTCCCCCATAGTTATTCTAGCAAGAAAGTCTCTATATTCAGATTTAGAGGGATCCCTGATACTACCCCAAGATGGAAGTTTGCATGCAAGAGTGAAATCCTCTAAGTCCATGGTATAAGATTTGTCATAAAGGTCAAACATGACTGAAGGAGAATTACACGAAGATGAAAAATCAAACCTCCCCACAAATGAACTTGTGAGGTCACGATACTGGGGGCATTTATTAGCTTCAAAGTCCTCAAGACCGGCATTACGCAAATATGCGTAGAATTCTTCTTTAATTCCCACTTGATTCATAAAATTTTCCGAAGGCCATTCACAGGGCCTCACGGGAGCGTCTCTTGGTGGTTCCTCGTCACCATCACGCAATGCAAGCCTGGGACCTTGCTTCCTTGAAGAACCACCTTGGAACATCCTCCTAAGCATATTGTTTTCTCTGAAAAATAATTCTGAAATTTTTAGTAACTTCAAACAAAAGTGAACCAACTTCAATAAAACTGATAGAAACTACTCATACAAGTGCCTAGAGCATATATCAAGTATTAGAACTACCTGGAACCATATAAATTTGACATGCAAACTCAAGAACATGGTCACCTATGCAGCACAAATTTGCAATGAATAAAGCACTAGAACAAAAACTAATTGACCAATGGAGGAGTCACATACCAAGGAACAATCTCTCCAAGCAGTTTTGTGAGAGGTGCTTTGAGCAAGGAGATCGAAAATCGCAGCAAAAGTTGCTGGAACACGAGCTTGAGTTGGTTTTTCGGATTTGTGTGAGACAGACGAAGAATATGGGTGCAGGGATAAGTGGAGGAGGGCCACCGTGGGCCCACGAGGCAGGGGGGCGCGCCCTCCACCCTCGTGGCCAGGTGGCAGCTCCCCCCGCGGTAATTTTTGCACTAAAAATCCTCAAATATTCCCGAAAAAATCATATTAAATTGGCATGGCATTCTGAGGACTTTTATTTTAGGAATATTTTTATATTGCACGGATAAGTCGGGAGACAGACAGAAAAATACTAGTTTACTTTATTTTTACTAAATAACAGAGAATATAAAGAGGGTACAGAAGGTTGTGCTTCTAGTTTCATCCATCTCATGCTCATCAAAAAGAATCCACTAACAAGGTTGATCAAGTCTTGTTAACAAACTCATTCCGATAATCAAGGAACCGGAGAAATTTCGAATAACACTATGTTACCTCAACGGGGATATGGACATCGCCAATAATAAGTATATCATATTTCTTCTTAACAGTAGGGAGAGGAAATTCAAAACCTCCAAATATAATGGATGGAATTTCTCCAATAGAGTTGATACTATGAACTTGAGGTTGTTTCCTCGGAAAGTGTACCATATGCTCATTACCATTAACATGAAAAGTGACATTGCCTTTGTTGCAATCAATAACAACCCCTGCAGTATTAAGGAAAGGTCTTCCAAGAATAATAGACATACTATCATCCTTGGGAATATCAAGAATGACAAAGTCCGTTAAAATAGTAACGTTTGCAACCACAACAGGTACATCCTCACAAATACCGACAGGTATAGCAGTTGATTTATCAGCCATTTGCAAAGATATTTCAGTAGGTGTCAACTTATTCAAGTCAAGTCTACGATATAAAGAGAGAGGCATAACACTAACACTGGCTCCAAGATCACATAAAGCAGTTTTAACATAATTTCTTTTAATGGAGCATGGTATAGTAGGTACTCCTAGATCTCCAAGTTTCTTTGGTATTCCACCCTTAAAAGTATAATTAGCAAGCATGGTGGAAATTTCAGCTTCAGGTATCTTTCTTTTATTTGTAACAATATCTTTCATATATTTAGCATAAGGATTCATTTTGAGCATATCAGTCAATCGCATACGCAAAAAGATGGGTCTAATCATTGCAAAGAAAGCGCTCAAAATCCTCATCATCCTTTTCTTGGATGGTTTGGGAGGAAAAGGCATGGGTTTCTGAACCCATGGTTCTCTTTCTTTACCATGTTTCCTAGCAACAAAGTCTCTTTTATCATAACGTTGATTCTTTGATTGTGGGTTATCAAGATCAACAACAGGTTCAACTTCTACATCATTATCATTACTAGGTTGAGCATCATCATGAACATTATCATTAACATTTCCACTAGGTTCATGTTCATTACCATATTGTGTTTCAGCATCACACAAAGAGATATCATTTGGATTCTCGGGTGGTTCAGCAACATGTTCACTAGAAGTTTGCACAGTTCTATCATTTTTCTTTTTCTTCCTTTTAGAAGAACTAGGCATATCAATATTATTTCTCTGAGAATCCTGCTCGATTCTCTTAGGGTGGCCTTCAGGATACAAAGGTTCCTGAGTCATTCTACCAGTTCTAGTAGCCACTCTAACAGCATAATCATTTTTCTTACTATTCATTTCATTAAGCACTTCTTTTTGAGCTTTAACTACTTGTTCTACTTGAGTGGTAACCATAGAAGCATGTTTGCTGACAAGTTTAAGTTCACCTCTAATATTAGCCATATAATCACTCAAGCGTTTAATCATAAAGGTATTCTGTTTTAATTGTCTACCAAAATAAGCATTGAAATTTTCTTGTTTGACAATAAAATTATCAAACTCATCAAAGCACTGCCTAGCAGACTTATAGTGAGGGATATCACCTTCATCAAATCTATAGAGAGAATTTACCTTTACTACACGTGTCGGGATATCGGGAGGTTCTTCAGTAAATAAGTAATTGAGATCATATACTTATTCAACAGGCAGTAAATTAAGACCATGTATTTCTTCAATAGGAGGTAAATTCTTAACATCTTCAGCTTTAATACCTCTTTCTTTCATAGATTTCTTTGCCTCTTGCATATCTTCAGGACTGAGAAATAGAACACCTCTCTTCTTCGGAGTTGGTTTAGGAATAGGCTCAGTAATTGGCTCAGGAGTTGGCTCAGGAGGTGCCCAATTATTTTCATTTGCCAACATATTATTCAATAAAATTTCAGCTTCATCCGGTGTTCTTTCCCTAAAAAGAGAACCAACACAACAATCCAGGTAATCTCTGGAAGCATCGGTTAATCCATTATAAAAGATATCAAGTATTTCAGGTTTCTTAAGAGGATGATCAGGCAAAGCATTAAGTAACTTGAGAAGCCTCCCCCAAGCTTGTGGGAGACTCTCTTCTTCAATTTGCACAAAATTATATATATCCCTCAAAGCAGCTTGTTTCTTATGAGCAGGAAATATTTAGCAGAGAAGTAATAAATCATATCCCGGGACTTTGCACACAACCAGGATCAAGAGAATTAAACCATATCTTAGCATCACCCTTTAATGAGAACGGAAATATTTTGAGTAAATAAAGGTAGCACGATCTCTCATTATTAGTAAACAGGGCAACTATATCATCTAACTTACGAAGATGTGCCACAATAGTTTCAGATTCAGTAGCCATAAAAAGGATCGGATTCAACCAAAGTAATTATATCGGATCAACAGAAAATCATAATAATCCTGATCGGGAACACGAGATAGGTGAAGTAGCAAAAGGTGGTCGGGTCTCATCATATCTCTAAAAGATTCTTTACTCCACTTAACTAGCAACCTCTTACGTTCAAGACTATCCCGGCAAGCAAGAATAGCTTCAGAGATTCAACATTAAAAAGATAACCCTCGTGAATAGCGGTATATTATCATCATTACTAACATCATCATGTTCGGTTTCAATAATTTCTCTTTCTCTAGATCTAGCAATTTGTTCATCTAAAATTCACCAAGGGCACTGTGATTGTCAAGCATAGAAGTAGTTTCATCATAAGTATCATGCATAGAAGAAGTGGCATCATCAATAACATGCGACATATCGGAACGAATAGCGTAAGCAGGTTTAGGTGTCGCTAGCTTGCTTATAATGTAAGGTGAATCAAGTGCGAGCTAGATGGCGTTCCTTACCTCCCGTCGTAGTTGAGGGATAAATTGTTGTCTTAGCGTCTTTCAAATTCTTCATAGTGTCCAGCAGATATAAATCCCAAGTGACTCGAAGAATAGAGCTATGCTCCCCGGCAACGGCTCCAGAAAAAGGTCTTGATAACCCACAAGTATAGGGGATCGCAACAGTTTTCGAGGGTAGAGTATTCAACCCAAATTTGTTGATTCGACACAAGGGGAGCCAAAGAATATTCTCAAGTATTAGCAGCTGAGTTGTCAATTCAACCACACCTGGAAACTTAGTATCTGCAGCAAAAGTGTTTAGTAGCAAAGTAATATGATAGTGGTGGTAACGGTCACAAAAGTAAAGACAGCAAAAGTAATGTTTTGGGTATTTTGTAGTGATGATAACAGTAGCAATGGAAAAGTAAATAAGCGTAAACCAAAGATATGGAAAACTCAGAGGCACCGGATCGTGATGGATAATTATGCCGATGTGGTTCGTCATGTAACATTACAACATAGGGTGATACAGAACTAGCTCCAATTCATCAATATAATGTAGGCATGTATTCCGTAAATAGTCATACGTGCTTATGGAAAAGAACTTGTGTGACATCTTTTGTCCTACCCTCCCGTGGCAGCGGGGTCCTATTGGAAACTAAGGGATATTAAGGCCTCCTTTTAATAGAGAACCGGGACAAAGCATTAGCACATAGTGAATACATGAACTCCTCAAACTATGGTCATCACCGGGAGTGGTCCCGATTATTGTCACTTCGTGGTTGCCGGATCATAACACATAGTAGGTGACTATAGACTTGCAAGATAGGATCAAGAACACACATATATTCATGAAAACATAATAGGTTCAGATCTGAAATCATGGCACTCGGGCCCTAGTGACAAGCATTAAGCATAGCAAAGTCATAGCAACATCAATCTCGTAACATAGTGGATACTAGGATCAAACCCTAACAAAACTAACTCGATTACATGATAAATCTCATCCAACCCATCACCGCCCAGCAAGTTTACGATGGAATTACTCACGCACGGCGGTGAGCATCATGAAATTGGTGTTGGAGGATGGTTGATGATGACGACAATGACGAATCCCCTCTCCCGAGCCCCGAACGGACTCCAGATCAGCCTCCCGAGAGAGATTAGGGCTTGGCGGCGGCTCCGTGATCGTAAAACGCGATGAAACTTTCTCTGATTTTCTCTCCCGAAAGCCAATATATGGAGTTGGAGTTGGCGTCGGAAGGCCATCAGGGGGCCCACAAGGTAGGGGGGCGCGCCCAGGGGGAGGGGCGCGCCCCCACCCTCGTGGACAGGGTGTGGGCCCCCTGGTCTTCATCTTTGGCGAGGATTTTTTATTATTTATTCTAAGATATTCCGTGGAGTTTCAGGTCATTCCGAGAACTTTTGTTTTCTGCACATAAAACAACACCATGGCAATTCTGCTGAAAACATCGTCAGTCCGGGTTAGTTCCATTCAAATCATACAAGTTAGAGTCCAAAACAAGGGCAAAAGTGTTTGGAAAAGTAGATACGACGGAGACGTATCGGTCGTCCTCTTCTCCGTCCTCTGACGGCTCCTTGTCCGTCTGGTTGTCGTCTGACGACTCCGAAGGCAGCGTCCCTTCCATGATCCAGATATAATCGAGGTCTGGGCTCGACGCCGGACTCATGGAAGACGAGCGAGATGATTCCGATGTTGACCTATCATCGGGCGCCAGACTGCTGGCCGAACTGTCATCCTCGCTGTCGCTCGACATGGTTGCAGAGTGTGTGCCAGTGTGTAGCGCGGCCTACCGGGGACGATAAAGATGGTGGACACTTAAGCGGGGTATGTAGAGAAGAGGAAATGCCAATTGAAGTGGGGTTGACGTATTATCTTACCGCTGATATAATCAATCGCAATTATTTGTACCCAGTCGCTCCAAATTCCCGGGGTTGCGCAGGACTCTGATGTCGCTTGAAGCTACGTCGGTAATTCCCCAAAGAGGAAGGGATGATGCAGCACAGTGGCGGTAGGTATTTCCATCAGATATGAAACCAAGGTTATCAAACCAGTAGGAGAACCAAGCAACTCAACGTAAATAGTCCCTGCACACAAATAACAACCACTCGCAACCCGACGTGTTAAAGGGTTGTCAATCCCTTTCGGGTAACGGCGCCAGAAATTGGTGCGTGGACGGGGGAAAATTATAATAGATTGAATAAGTAGATCACAAATAAATAAAAGTGCAACAAGATGTTTTTGTATTTTGGTTTAATAGATCTGAAAATAAATGCAAGGAAAAAGTAGATCACAAAGGCAGATATATGAGAAAGAAGACCCGGGGGCCGTAGGTTTCACTAGTGGCTTCTCTCGAGAAAGATACAAAACGGTGGGTAAACAAATTACTGTTGGGCAATTGATAGAACCTCAAAATAATTATGATGATATCCATGCAATGATCATTACATAGGCATCACGACCAAGATTTGTAGACCGACTCCTGCCTGCATCTACTACTATTACTCCACACATCGACCGCTATCCAGCATGCATCTAGTGTATTAAGTTCATGCAAAAACAGAGTAATGAAATAATAACAATGACATGATGTAGACAAGATATGTTTATCTATATGGCAGTAGATATAGATCTCGTCTTTTTATCCTTAGTAGCAACGATACATACGTGTCGGTTCCCTTTCTGTCACTGGGATCGAGCACCGTAAGATCGAAACCACTACTGGGCACCTCTTCCCGTTGCAAGATAAATAGATCAAGTTGGCCAAAAAAACCAAAATATCAGAGAAGAAATACGAGGCTATAAGAGATCATGCATATAAGAGATCAAAGAAACTCAAATAACTTTCATGGATATAAAAAGATATGACTGATCATAAACTGAAAGTTCATCAGATCCCAACAAACACACCGCAAAAAGAGTTACATCATATGGATCTCCAAGAGACCGTTGTATTGAGAATTCAGCGAGAGAGAGAGAAAGCCATCTAGCTACTAACTACGGACCTGAAGGTCTACAAAGAACTACTCACACATCATCGGAGAGGCACCAATGGAGGTGGTGAACCCCATCTGAGATGGTGTCTAGATTGGATCAGGTGGTTCTGGACTCTGCGGCGGCTGGATGAATATTTTGTCGACTCCCCTAGGGTTTCTATAATATTGGGGTATTTATAGAGCAAAGAGGCGGTCCGGGGGCACCCGAGGTGGGCACAACCCACCAGGGCGCACCTAGGCCTCCTGGCACACCCTGGTGGGTTGTCCCCTCCTCGGGACTGCCCCCAGGTGCTACCAGGGTCCAACTTCTTCCTTCTGGTCCATAAGAAATCTCTGTAAAGTTTCATGGCATTTGGACTCCGTTTGATAAGGATTTTCTGCGATGTAAAAAAACATGGAAAAAACAGCAACTGGCACTTGGCACTATGTCAATAGGTTAGTACCAAAAATGATATAAAATGACCATTAAATGATTATAAAATATCCAAGATTGATAATAAAACAGCATGGAACAATCAAAAATTATAGATACATTGGAGACGTATCAGCATCCCCAAGCTTAACTCCTGCTCGTCCTCGAGTAGGTAACTGATAAAAAACAGAATTTTTTATTTGGAGTGCTATCTATCATGTCATATCATATTCTTTTCTTCATAGCATGGACATTTGGACTTTTATGTGATTCAAAGCAATAGTCTAGTTTTGACATAACAATTTAGATACTCAAGCATATCAATACGCAACCATGTCTTTCAAAATATCAATGCTAAAATAAGTTATCCCTAGCCCATCATGCTCAAACATTGATCCATTCATGAAACACAATCGAATATTAACTACACCCAATACTTAAGTACGATCATATTGCCTCCTAGTTGGTGCTTTTATAAGAGAAGATGGAGACTCAAATTTCAAAAATAAAAATTGCATAAAGTAAAAGAAAGGCCCTTCGTAGAGGGAAGTAGGGATTTGTAGAGGTGCCAGAGCTCAAAGCGGAAAACTTAGAGATAAAAACATTTTGGTAGGTGTATCCATCCCACCAACGAAAACGGCTTAGAGTTCCCAACGCTTTCCATGCTAGATATGCCATAGGCGGTTCCCAAACAGAAAATAAAGTTTATTCCTTTTTCTTCCATACTTTCACTTTCCATGGCTAACCGTATCCAGGGGTGCCCTCCATACCAACACTAAGGAATTTATTATTTGACAACATAAAGTAAATTCAATTTTTTTTGCATTTCAGGACTGGGCATCCCTAATACCTTTGCCTTACTCTCGTGCAATGACAAGTGAATAAACACTCATCTTGAGAATAACACATCTAGCATGGAAATATTAGCCACCCGTTACTGTTCCGCGAGTGAAACAAACACACATAAGAGAAGTTTATTTTGAAAATTAGATATGGCACATGCAAATTTGCTTAGAACAGCAAAAGAATACCGCATATAGGTAGATATAGTGGACTCATGTGGGAAAACTGGTTTAAAGGATTTTGGATGCACAAGTAGAGGTCATACTTAGTGCAAAATGAAGGCTAGCAAAAGATTGGGAAGCGACCAACCAAAAAAACGAATAATCTCATAAGCAAGCATTAAGAATAATTAACACCGAATAATGCACCACAAGTAGGATATAATTTTCATTGCATGATTATTGACTTTCGTGCATGCATAGGGAATCACAAACCTTAACACCAATATTCTTACTAGAGCACAATTACTCACCAACATAACTCATATATCACATCATCATATCTCAAAACTATTACTAAGAATCAAGTTTATTTTGTCCAATGATCTTCATGACATTTTTTTATTTTATCCTTCTTGGATATCTATCACTTTGGGACTAATTTTCATGTGTTGCTTTTCATAAGCTCACACAAATATAAGTGAAGATCATGAGCATAACAAATTTTCTTTCTCTCAAAATAATTTAAGTGAAGCAAGAGAGAATTTCTTCAAAATTTTACTAACTCTCAAATAAATCTAAATGAAGCAAGAGAGCATTTCTTCAAAAATACTAAGCACACCGTGCTCAAAAAGATATAAGTGAAGCACTAGAGCAAGTCCATTGCTCATAAAAATTTAAGTGAAACATAGAGAGCAATTCTAACAAGTCATGACATAATTTTGGCTCTCTCAAATAGGTGTGTCCAGAAAGGATTGATGACTTAAAACACAAAATAAAACAAGCGAAGACTCATATCATACAAGACACTCCAAGCAAAACACATATTATGTGACGAATAAAAATATAGTCTCGAGTAAAATACTGATGGTCGTTAGAAGAAAGAGGGGATGCCACTCGGGGGGTATCCCCAAGCTTAGTTGGTTGCTCATTCTTGGATAATAGCTTGGGATGCTGGGGCATCCCCAAGCTTAGGCTCTTCTATCCTTATTTCATCCATCGTAAGATAACCCAAAACTTGAAAACTTCAATCACACAAAACTCAACAAAACCTCCGTGAGATCCGTTAGTGTAAGAATGTAAACCACTACTATAAGTGTTGTATCAAGCCAATTCATATTTTGTTTTTGTATTATATCTACTGTATTCCAAATTTTGTATGGCAAAAACTCATCAAATAAAACCATAGAGCCATCAAAATAAGCACACAACACAAAGAAAACAGAATCTGTCAAAACAGAACAGTCTGTAGCAATCTGACTTAAACGAAAACTTCTAGAACTCAAAAAGTTCTGAAAAAATAGGACGACCTGAGAAATTTGTATATTAATCTCCTGCAAAAATAATCAGGGAAAAAGCTCTTTCTAAATAAAAATGTGAATTAATTTCGTGAGCTCAAAGTTTCTGTCTTTTTCAGCAAGATCAAACAACTATCACCCAAGAAGATCCTATCGGTTCTACTTGGCACAAACACTAATTGAAACACAAAAAACACAATAATAACAGTAGCATAATTGTGTAAACACACAAGTACAGAAAGCAAAAAGCAAAAAAATAAATTTTATTCATTGGGTTGCCTCCCAACAAGCGCTATAGTTTTACGCCCTTAGTTAGGCATAAAGAAAGGATCTAAGTTTTGTCTTCCGAAGTTTTGGCAACTTTTGTAAGGGTTTTCTCAAACCCGGGAGGATGTTTACGCTTCCCTAAATTCTCCGGAAAAGAAACCATCTTAAGATCCAAAATATCCAATTGCTTGTTGCAAAGAGTAATCAAGGTATTCATGCGATTGATACTACCATTGAGGTGTTTGAGGGGTTCATTATATTTCTGTATTTCAACCATATGTTTATGCAAATCACCAAGTTTGTCCAACATTTGGTCTCCCTCGGGGGTAAAAGGAAACCCCTTCTTTCGAGGTGGAATTCCCAAAATTCCCTCTAAGATTTCATAGGCAGCATTGGCATCAAGTTCAATGAAATTTCCTTTAGCGGCAAAATCGAGAAGTTGTCTATGATGCAAAGCCAATCCTATGTAAAAATTACGAAGCAAAACTTTAGCGTCCCCCTTTAAGTTGGAAATACGATAAGATTCCATAAGCCTATACCAGGCATCTTTCAAATTTTCTCCTTGTCTTTGCTTGAAGTAAAGAACTTCAAAATCTGGTGACAAAGGAGGAGTAGGGACGCTAGCCATCGGGACTAGAGACAAGAGATCGGTGAAAAAGAGAGGCGAATAAAACGGCAAATTTTTGTGAAGAGAGGGAGAGGAAAATGAGAGGCAAATGGAAAATAATGTAAATTGCAAGGAGATGAGATTTGTGATTAGGAACCTGGTTATGATGAAGATCCACCCCGGCAGCGGCGTAGAAATTGGCACGTGGCCGGGAGACTATCTTGACTTGATCCTCCCCGGCAACAGCGCCAGAAATTCCTTTTGATGCCGCTTGAAGCTACGTCGGTATTTCCCCAAAGAGGAAGGGATGATGCAGCACATCGGCGGTAGGTATTTCCCTTAGATATGAAACCAAGGTTATCAAACCAGTAGGAGAACCGAGCAACACAACGTAAACAGCCCCTGCACACAAATAACAACCACTCGCAACCCGACGTGTTAAAGGGGTTGTCAATCCCTTTCGGGTAACAGCGCCAGAAATTGGTGCATGGACAGGAGAAAATTGTAATAGATTGAATAAATAGATTGCAAATAAATAGAAGTGCAGCAAGATATTTTTGTATTCTTGGTTTAATAGATCTAAAAAAATGTAAGGAAAAAGTAGATTGCAAAGGCAAATATATGAGAAAGAAGACCCGGGGGCCGTAGGTTTCACTAGTGGCTTCTCTCGAGAAAGATAGAAAACGGTGGGTAAACAAATTACTGTTGGGCAATTGATAGAACCTCAAATAATTATGACGATATCCAGACAATGATCATTACAAAGGCATCACGTCCAAGATTAGTAGACCGACTCCTGCCTGCATCTACTACTATTACTCCACACATCGACCGCTATCCAGCGTGCATCTAGTGTATTAAGTTCATGGAAAAATGGAGTAATGCAATAAGAACAATGACATGATGTAGACAAGATCCGTTTATATATATGGCGGTAGATATAAATCTCGTCTTTTTATCCTTAGTAGCAATGATACATACGTGCCGGTCCCCTTTTTGTCACTGGGATCGAGCACCGTAAGATCGAACCCACTACCGGGCACCTTTCCCATTGCAAGATAAATAGATCAAGTTGGCCAAACAAAACCCAAATATCGGATAAGAAATACGAGGCTATAAGAGATCATGCATATAAGAGATCAAATAAACTCAAATAATTTTCATGGATATGAAAAGATATGACTGATCATAAACTCAAAGTTCACCAGATCCCAACAAACACACCACAAAAAAGAGTTACATCATATGGATCTCCAAGAGACCATTGTATTGAGAATTCAGCGAGAGAGAGAAAGCCATCTAGCTACTAACTACGGACCCGAAGGTCTACAAAGAACTACTCACACATCATCGGAGAGGCACCAATGGAGGTGGTGAACCCCATCCGAGATGGTGTCTAGATTGGATCTGGTGGTTCTAGACTCTGCGGCGGCTGGATGAATATTTTGTCGACTCCCCTAGGGTTTCTAGAATATTGGGGTATTTGTAGAGCAAAGAGGCGGTCCGGGGGGCACCCGAGGTGGGCACAACCCACCAGGGCGCGCCTGGGCCTCCTGGCGTGCCCTGGTGGGTTGTCCCCTCCTCAGGACTCCCCCTAGGTACTACCAGGGCCCAACTTCTTCCTTCTGGTCCATAAAAAATCTCCGTAAAGTTTCGTGGCATTTGGACTCCGTTTGATAAGGATTTTCTGCGATGTAAAAAAACATGGAAAAGACAGCAACTGGCACTTGGCACTATGTCAATAGGTTAGTACCAAAAAATGATATAAAATGACTATAAAATGACTATAAAATGCCTATAAAATGATTATAAAATATCCAAGATTGATAATAAAACAGCATGGAACAATCAAAAATTGTAGATACGTTGGAGACGTATCAGACTCCTATTGGCTGGTTTATTTTTTCAGGACAAGAAGAAGGAACGAGTTTTGGGATTATGCACCGGTACCGGTAGGAACGGAGTAGGACAGTTGGCAAGCAATACATTGAGCTCTTCTTATTGATAAAGCCAGTAATAATCAAACTACAAAGGAAAAGAAAAAAAGGCAAAGGAAAATATCTGCATGAATCTTCGCGTAACATCAATGGCATAGGACCTAGATGTGCATTACTTAGAGCACATCTAGATGTGCTTTAGCAATACTGTCAAACAAAACCCCTAATCATCATTGCAAACAGCGCATAGAACATGGCTAATGCGACAACCAGAACTACACATGCTAGTTCCTTCTTGTCTCTTGCTTTCATCTGTTGCCTATGATTGATTCTTTCTTGCTTCATCATACTGATTGTACATTCCAGATCAGCCAGTTTCTTCTTCAGCTTTACGTTATCTTTTGCGAGCTTGGTGATAACACTCCGAGCCCTGCCATGCCATTCTTCATCCATCTAGTTAACAAAGGCACAAGCCCCGTATCCCTGCCAATGTTAAATAGTATTCAGGATGAGTGGTGGCATTAACTAAAGTAAAATGATGAACTTAGCACCAGCCTCTAAGGGGCAACTGAGAAACCGTCTGCCAATGTCGAATCCCTCCATGCATACACATCAAGCGGGAGTGTGCCCGTGCACACAACTTAGCTTTTGGTACTTCTCGGTGGCGCAAAACTCGGAGTCGAACTCGTGTTGCGGGAGTATGGAGTCATGCTCCGGATCCGGCGGCAGATCGCTTTCCTGGGGGGGAGGGGGTGTCATTCAGGACGGATTCAGCAAGGAGCTATACTTTGAACATGCTAAGAAAGATCGAGATAGATTGGAACCTGACAGGACGATTCAGATCCGTAGTACACCTGCCTTCTGATGACCTTAGGCAAGTGCTTGGCGGCGACCGTCGTCGTGGTGGCAATACGAGCAGGAGCAGCCGCACCAAAACCATCAGCACCACTCGTCCGCATTCCCCCAATGTCAGCGCCACACGAGGGAATTTGGAGGCTATGTAGGGATTTGGGGGAAATGGGGAAACTATGGGGATAAGCTAACGGTCGGGAACTACTTATGGCACTATATGATGTATACGGCACATTGTTTATACATGTCGTTTGTGTTAGATATTATAACGTCACACACGATTTCCGCACCAAACCGTGTGAGAAGACAACGTAGGTTAGACACGATTCTTGTTACATAACCGTATGTGATGTACTACCCTGTCCATATAATTGAGTTATAGTGATACCGTGTAAACAGCCGCTCTGCGGATATCCGTAAAAAAAGCCGCTCTGCATATAGAGATGGTGGCGGCGGCCTAGACAGCAGCTACCAGAGAAGAGGTCAATCCTTGGACGGTGGGCGGTGGCGGCGTCATAGGAGGTCAATCCTCGGTCTGCGGCATGAGATAGGAGGAGCTCAACCATCGAGGTCGGCGACGGCATGATTCGAGCACATCCATCACGGTCGATGGTGGGATAGTGGAGGTCGAACTTCAGGCGGCAGCCGCACTAAGCTTTGCTCCTCGACCCTGCTATCTCGGCGTGCTGCCGCATCGCGCTTCTCTGTCTACTGGGTGGAGGTTGCCGCGCGGCTAATTAATTAAGATATTCTTTTCGTGAGTGGCTTAATTAAGGTGTTCAATTCCTAAGGGTAGTGTTGTACTAGTACTCTACATGTAAATTGACTGGCCATTAATTTTTTTCATTGCACGTCTGGATAACAACATGGTGTGCCCTCATTAATTATGAAAATAAAACCTTGTGCTTTATGCACGCATCTTTGGGCAACAGTTAATCCGTGTATTAATGTTGCTGTTTTGTTTTTAATTACCATTCGTGTGGTGCAGATGGAACGATCTCGATGGATGAAGAATCGGAAAACCGCAGATTTTATCAGTGGCGTGACAGAGTTCATGAATTTGGATGAAAGTACAAAGAGGAGAATTGGTGATGAGGATTACATCATGTGTCCATGTACTAATTGTGCCAATACAGAGTCACATGAAGTTATAGATGTACAGTTGCACTTAGTCTCTAGGGGATTCATGGATGGACATACACGTTGGATTAGACACGATGAAGAGAAGGTCATGGATGAAGATACCTAGGGCAGGGAGAAGCCAAACCCCGATCAGTGTCACATGGATGTTGAATCTAACATCAGGGCAGAGGCGTCAAGCTACCAATGGAACACCAGAAAGCCAAAACGCCCACTGGAAAACCAAGACGTCGACGTAGATGATGAAGATCTTGATATGCCAGATTTTGCTGTTATGATTGCAGATTTCGAGGGCCCAAAAAAGGATATGATTCGGTACAAGAATCTGCCAACCATTGATGCAGACTCCAAGAAAGAATTATATCCAGGTTGCAAAAAATATATTCCAAGTTGAGTGCCACCCTGGCGCTTCTCAGATATAAATCAGCAAACGGTCTATCAAACAAGGGCTTCACGGAGATGTTAGGTCTTTTCAAATAAATTCTTCCGGATGAATCCTTTTGGCGATATGAGCACCACAGCACATGGTCGGTGCTTCTATGCATATATAACCTAGATCCTTGGTTGTGTATGAAGAAAAATACATTATGATGTCAATGATTATCCAAGGCCCGAAGCAATCTGGAAATGACATCGACATTTACTTTCAGCTACTAGTATAAGAACTGCTGACAGTGTGGATAGATGCGCCTACTGTAAAATGTTATGATGCTTACAGAAAGGCGATTTTCGATCTACATGCGATGCTGGTGCACACCATTCAAGATATGCCGGCATTAGGCAACACATCGGGGCAGAAAACAAAGGGAGATGTAGGGTGTGTCACATGCATGGATAGGACAGCTAGCAGAAGACTTCCCAACTCGCACAAAATTGTGTATTTGCGTCATCGTAGGTTCTTACGGAAAACTCACCCATATCGAAAGATGAAAGCTGAATCTGATGATACGGCAGAGGCAGGTGTGGGCCCAAGACCCTATGAAGGGGAGGTGGTCCACAACATGGCTAAAAGAATTAATGTTGTGCTTGACAAGAACCACCCTTTGATGGTGAAACAAACACCCAAGGGTCAAGTGTTCAAGAAGAAATTGGTGTTCTGGAAATTGTCTTGCTGGGAGATTCTACGTGTACGTCACTGCATCGATGTCATGCACGTAGAGAAGAGCGTATGTGAAAGCATCCTTGGTACTCTGCTCAAGATTAAAGATAAAAGAAAGGATGGTGACGGTTCACGGCTCGATATGCTTGCCATCAGTCAAAACACAAGAGTGAAGCAGAAGATGATGACAAATTCATCAAAGCTCGCCAGAGTTACAATTTTAGTACAAAAGAAGCAACAAAGTTCTTCACCTATTTGTTGTCAGTTAAGACACCCTCTTCCTACTGCGCAAACATCAGAAGTCTCGTGGATGTGAGTTCAGGTAAAATGAAGTTGGGACACATGAAGTCACATGATTGCCATGTAATGTTGACACAAATCCTCCCGGTGGCCATAAGGAGTCTGATGGACAAAGATATAAGAAACACACTCATTGACCTCTGTGATTTCTTCAACCAACTATGGCAGCAAGTTGTAGATCCTGAAGAGTTGTATCATATGCAAGATGGTATTGCAAGAATATTGTCCAACCTAGAGATGTTTTTCCCATCGTCAATGTCATGGTCCATCTCACTATGCACCTTGTCGATGAGATAAAGTATTGTGGTCCTGTGTTTCTTCGCAACATGTATCCCTTCGAGCGGTTCATGGGAATACTGAAGCGCTTTTGTCGGAACCTAAACCATCCAGAGGCAAGCATCCTACAAGGTTATACTGCGGAGGAGGTGGTTGAGTTTTGCACCGAATACATGCAACAAAGACCTATAGGTTTTCCCCTCTGTCGCCACGAGGGAAGGCTAAAAGGTAAGCCGGTCCTTGCTGGCATGCAAATGGCTACACCCAGAGAATTGGCAGAGAAATCCCATTTGATGGTACTGCTTAACAACCCAGTTCTTAGCGCTTATGTGAAGAACACTTGGTGGAGATACGCCAAAGCTTCTTACCAATGGTGCCTTCATCAGATATGGAGATGAAGGAGCACATTAAGAACTACGCTGAATGGCTGAAGAATCGTTTAGCACAAGGATCCATCGATGACATTCCTACGTGGTTGGCACAAAATCCATCACCTACGGTGTTGACGTACCAAGCATATGACATAAATGGATACACGTTCTACACTGAGGAACGTGATCAGAAGACCTCATATCAGAACAGTCGTGTTTGAATAGAATGCATGACTGTAAATGAAGCTGATAAAAGGGTATACTATGGAGAAAGTTAAGGTGGCATTATTCAGGTGCTCATGGACCCATCTTGGTCAGGTAAGGATTGATGAGTACAGGAAGACCTGTGTTAATAGGACAACGATGGCATATCACGCGGACCCATTCATTCTTGCCAGCGATGCTACCCATATTTTCTTTGTGGAAGACCCCTTGCATAAGAACTACCATTTAGTGATGCATGGGAAGAGAAGGGTACTGGGTGTCGATGATGTTGCCGATGAGGACGAGTATGATGAATTTGATGAGTTGCCAGCCAAGGATCACACACCCGTAATGAGAAGCGTAAAATCATCAAAAACCCAAGTTCATTCGGGTCAACGTAATGATCCCGATTCCCCATGTACATGGGAATTAAGCCGTAAGACTAGTCCTTATGCCTACTCGCAACTTAATTCGCTCAATTTGGAACCGTCGCGTGTATTGAATTTGTGAGTTATTCGGTGTAGCGACTCGACCGAATGGATCAAGTCTCGTGCTCGTTGTCATCCCCGGATCAAGAATGTCGACACCACACAAGATTTCAAGGATTTATAGCAGAGTAGCAATCACACACTTATTACATCGTTGTCCACAAAGGAACTTATTACAATAATATGGCTTAAGGCCATCTAATAATAACATGGAAGGCTTGGAAGATAAGTGAGTCCATCAACTCCATCGGCATCATCGAGTATAGAACCACGACCTAACACCTTACTGTAAATTCGAAAAGTGCGCAACGTGAAAGTTGCAGCCCAAAACGGTCAAGACATGGAATATGCTGGCAATGTAACACATAGAGAGCAATGAAGGAATAAGCCTATACTACATGCATATATGGCTGGTGGTAAAGCTCTACGGGTACATTTTGCATAAAGCTAGTTTTTCCCTACAACAAAGGAATAACTTTATTTAACTATCATGGTGGTTGTTAAACATTGAGAATGGTTGACAGCATCCTCAATCCCAATTAAAAAGTACTCGTCAAATCCCAATAACTTTTATTAGAAGTAACATGTTGAGATTCACATGATATTCAATTACCGGATACTCAAAACGTCCATAACCGGGGACACGGCTAATCATGATTAGTTTATACACTCTGCAGAGGTTTCATGACTTTTCCCCACAAGACTCGATCGCCTCCGCTTGGTTTCTCGCGACTACATGGTGTTTGAGAAACGGATGACCGAGACATAGTCTTTCAGAAGCGCTAGCACCTTACATGTGGGTAGACCGTACCATCCTACATCCCCTACATCAGCTAGCCTACCCGTAAGAGTTCGCACAACTTAGTCAACTATGCCAGAGCCCATAATTGGCTTGTGGCTACACACGGAAGTTTCCAGCTTGAAAAATCTTATGATCCCTTAGAGCCCAGGTGGCGGTCCAAGAAATACAGCAAGTCTCGATAGAAACCAGTGCCTCAATCCACCCAGATGTGTGTTTAGGTTGCCACCTTAGATAAACCATTAATTAACAATCTCACATCTGTCATGGATATTCACTCACCCAATCCACGCCTACTAGCATAGCATGGCATAACAACAAACGAGAAGTAACTCCCAAGGTTTCATAAGTAAAACAGGTAATAGGTACTACCTCAAATCTACTTCCCAATCCCACAATTTAATTAGATCCTAAACATGCAAGTGTTTGAGGGTTTGATCTAATGCATAAAAACTGGGTAATAGAAAAGGTATGATCAAGTGTTACTTGCCTTGCTGATGATCCGCGAGACCTAGAGATTCGAAGTAACAAGCGGCGCACTCCGGGTGATCTAACGCAGACAAACAACAAGCATACAATAAATACTCATCTAATGCACGGGGAAATCTCGAATAAAAGATCTAACCAGAGAGTTCAACTTAAGAACCCTGGTTGCAAAAGAATCGAATCAAATAAAACATCGAAAGTCGAAACTCGAGAGAGAACGACTCAGTTTAGCAATCTGAAACTAGGTCAAAATTTTACAGTAGCAAAACTCTGTGTAAGTAGGTTAGTCGGAATGGCGGTTTCGTAACGAAACTCCAGGCGCTTGAATCACCTGATTCTGATAAACGAGCGAGAAAATAAACAGATTTAAAAATCGGATCGGAAATGGAATCAGAAAAATAACGGATTAAATCCGATTAAAAGAAAACGATTTAACTGATTAAACAACGGACGCTCGTTATCAGAACTAATCCAACGAACACGTTCATTGAAACGAACGGTTCGGTGAACGCTCACTAAATAAGAAAACCGAGAAAAATAAAACCATCTAGGGTTTTAAAAAACCGAACATCTCGAAAAAAAACCAGATCGGTTTTCTAAAGAAAACCGGACCGGGGTTATGGCTGGCGGCGGCTACCTCCGGTGGCTCACGGCTGGGCTCCTGGGCGACAGTGGGGTCCGCGGGTCGGGAGGGGTCGGCGGGCGGCAAGTGGCGGCGAGGGGCCGCGACGAAGCGCTGGGCGGCGGCGGCCTCGGCGGTGGTGGCGACAGTGCGGGTGGAGGGCGGCGGCGGCTCGGGTTGGAGGGAGAGGAGGGGGCGGGGTTAAATAGGAGGGGGGTCGACGCCTTGGGGAGGGGGCACGGCGGCGGCCTCGTGGCCGAGCCGAGTCGGGAGGAGGCGGCGGCGGGGACTCCTCTCCGAGGCGGCGCGAGGGGAAAGGGAGATGGGTCGGGCGGCTGGGCCTTGGCCCAAAGGCAAGGCATGTTTTTTTTTTAAACAAAACTTAAACAAAACAAAATAAAACCAAACGAACTCCAAAATTAATAAAATTAATTTTCCCCGACTCCTAAAAACGAGTCGAACAAAATGAACTTTAAAACGGGGCAAATATGCATATTTTTTTTAAAATGCTCATTTTTTTGCATAAAGCGAATAAAACTTCCAAAACCAAAATTTGATTTATTTAAAAATCTTCGTTTTTCCTAAATGTTGGGAAAGTCATATTATTCCTCTCTTAATTTTTTTATCGGAAAACTTATGAAGATAATTAAATAAACTAAATGATCCTATTTTCAAAATTTGAGAAATCCCAAATATGAAAATAATGAAATCTCCAACTTTCTCCGAGGGTCCTTGAGTTGCGTGAAATTTTCTAGGATCGTAAAATGCGAGAAAATATGATATGCATGATGACCTAATGTATAACATTCCAAATTGAAAATTTGGGATGTTACAAACCTACCTCTTAAGATGAATCTAGCCCTCGAGATTCGGGTTGGCTAGAAAATAGGTGAGGGTGGTCCTACAAAACTTCCTCTCTTTCCTGTGTGGCTTCATCCTCTCAGGTGGTGGCTCCAATCGAACTTTGCAAAACTTGATAACCTTGCTGCGGGTAACTCGCTAGCATAATCGAGGATCTTAACCGGTTTTTCCTCATATGTTAAGTCATCCTTCAACTGAATTGCTTCCAAAGGGCACTATGTCTCTTAACGGTACCTCTCGCTATCTCGGGTGACATCTCTTCACCGAGAAACATGGAATACATCATGAACTCCCCGACAGTCCTTCCGCAATTCCAACTTATAAGCAACTTCTCCCATGCGCTGCAAAATCTTATAGGTCCAACGAAACGTGGGGCTAACTTTCCTTTAACTCCAAAACGCTTAACTCCTCAAGCGGGATACTCTAAGATATACTCGGTCTCCAACTTCATACTCAATCGCTGGCGCTTTGAATCGGCATAGCTCTTTTGTCCGGATCGGGCTACCTTGAGCCTGTCTCAATCAACTTAACCTTCGTTCGACTCCTTAATCAAATCTGGTCCAAACAATCAAGATCTCCGGGCCATTCCCATGACAACGGTGTCCTGCACCTTCTTCCCTACAGAGCCTCAAAAGGTGCCATCTTCAAGCTGGTTTGGTAATCGTTGTTGTAGGAAAATTCTGCATACGGCAAATTATCATCCCAACTAGATCCATAATCTAGTGCACAAGCTCTCAAAGATATCCTCCAAAATCTGATTAACTCTCTCATCATCCATCGGTCTGCGTGGGTGGAAAGCTGTATCAATTCCAATCTAGTTCCCAATGTTTCGTGTAACCGGTTCCAAAATTTTGAGGTAAATTGGGTTCCTCTATCCGATACGATGCTCCTCGAACTCGTGTAAACACACAATTCTGGTCATGTATATCTTTGCCAACTTAGCACTGCTATAGGTAGTCTTGATGGAATGAAATGAGCTACCTTTGTCAAGCGATCGACTATAACCCAAATCGAGTCATATCCTGAACGAGTCTTTGGCAAACCTGTGATGAAATCCATGCCTAGTTTATCCCACTTCCATTCGGTATCGGCAATGGTTGTAACAATCTCGCTGGCTTCGATGCTCGCTTTTACTTTCGACATACGCCGCAAACTGCTACATACTCCGCAATATCCTTCTTCATTCCGGTCCACCGAAAGTATTCTTCAAATCCAAATACATCTTGGTATTTCGGTGAATCGAATAGGGTGAATCATGAGCTTCTTGTAAAATCAACTTCCGATCTCCGGGTTATTGGGCACATAAACACGGTCTTCAAACCATAGGGTATCGTGCTCATCCTCACGAAATCCTTTAGCTTTTCCTTTGCTCATTTTCTCCTTTATGGAGGCAACTTCCTTATCCGCCTTTTGGGCTTCTCGATTTTGTCCATCGCTGTTGATGAATCTCCAATGCTGCTACATAGCCTCTCGAACTATTTCCAAACATAGCTCTCAAGGTCCTCGGCTAACTCATTGGGTATCCCTCCCATCATTAGGGTATTGACGTGGCTCTTACGGCTCAATGCGCCTGCTACGACATTAGCCTTCCGGGTGATAATGCAATCTCATATCATAATCCTTGATAAGCTCTAACCATCTCCTTTGTCCGAGATTCAATTCCTTCGTGTGAAGATGTACTTCAAACTCTTGTGATCCGTATATACTTCACAATGATTTCCAATGAGAAAATGTCTCCTGTGTCTTCAAGGCATGCACAACGGCTGCTAACTCCAAATCATGTGTGGCATAATTCAACTCGTGGGGCTTAAGTTGTCGTGAAGCATACGAAACAACTCTTCCTTCCTGCATAAGCACTGCCCAAGTCCTCGACGTGAAGCGCCGCAATACACCTCATAATCCTTGGTCCGATCCGCAATATCAAACTGGTGAGGTAACCAATCTTTTCTTCAACTCCTGAAAACTTGCCTCACAGTCCTCGGTCCATATGAGTTTGTTATCCTTCTTCAACAATTCATCATAGGCTTTGCAATTCTTGAGAAATTCTCAATGAATCTTCGTAGTATCCTCGCGAGTCCAAGGAAACTCGAATCTCTCCAACGGTCGTTGGTGCTTCCCATTTGGTTACGGTCTCAACCTTTGTAGGGTCAATCGCTATTCCTTCTCCGGATATAACATGTCCGAGAAATCCAACTTCCTTGTTAAAACTCACATTTGCTGAACTTGGCATACAACTGGTGTTCCCTCGGTTTCTCCAAAACCAATCGCAATGTTCCTTGTGTTCCTCTTCATTCTTCGAGAAAATCAAAATATCATCAATGAATACCACGACTAACTTATCCAAAAACTCCATAAACACTTTGTTCATCGTGTTCATGAAATAGGCTGGTGCGTTAGTCAGTCCAAATGACATAACGGTATACTCGTACAGTCCATATCTCGTGGTAAATGCTGTCTTAGGTATGTCTTGCTCCCGAATCTTCAACTGATGGTACCCTGATCATAAATCGATCTTGGAAAACACCTTAGCTCCTTGCAAACGATCAAACAGATCATTTATCATAGGTAGTGGGTACTTGTTCTTGATTGTTACTTCATTCAATCCACGATAATCAACAACCATTCTTAAAGATCCATCCTTCTTCTCCACTAACAAAACGGGTGATCCCCAAGGTGAAGAACTTGGGCGAATAAAACCTTTATCCAATAGTTCCTTAATCGCTTCTTGATTTCCGCCAAACTCGTGCGGGCATCCCAGACGGTCGCTTCGATATCGGGCCTGTTCTCGCAACAGATTCGATCAAAAACTCAATGTCTCTATCCGGTGGCATTCCTGCAACTCTTCCGAAATACATCAGAAAATCCTTCACCATCGGTACTTCTTCCCGCACCACCCCGATAAACAATTAACTTGTGCTCTCCTCGCTTGTGCCGGATACATACTTGATCCTTCTTCCTTCCGTGTGGTGAGCAAAATTGACTTAGTGGAGCAATCTATGTTTCCTCCATACCTTGATAACCAATCCATTCCTAATATCACATCCAATCCTTGGGATTCCGTAACTATTAGGTCCGAGGGGAAAACATAGTGTCCAATCCTTAATGGCAATCGATCACACCATTTACTAGCCATGTACTCGCTCCCGTGAGGTTACTAGCATGGGTGACCTAAGGGCTTGGGTTGGTAACTTGTACTTATCCACAAATCCCTTGATATGTATGAATGCGATGCACCAAGATCGAAAAGAACAACCGCATAAATGACTTAACCAAAACTTACCGACATCGTGATCGGGCTGATCTTCAACCTCCTCCACATCAATGTGGTTCACCCGTCCCTGTTGAAAGGGTTGGGCTTCTTTCCGAGCTTCCATTGCCATTTCCGCTCGCCTTCTCGGATAGTCATTGGCATAATTCCAGCCTTGCGGCACTTAAAGCAAGTAATATGACTCAGTCTACTTTGGATGGTGTTGACGGGTTGGTGCGGTTCATCCATTGCTTCCTCCATTCCCGCTCCCATTCTTGGTGCCATTATGGTTGTGCGAATTACCTCCTCCATGGGTATGCTGAAACTGAATTCTGATTTAGGGTATAACGAGGCTTCGTTGGGCTCGAGTTATACTTCCCTTGCCCATACTTTCTCTTGCGGTTCTCAATTTGCTGCTGCTTCCCTTCAATCATGAGGGCTCGGTCTACCAACTCCTGGTAGTTGGTGAAACTTGCTACCATCAACGGCATGCTGAACTCATCATTCAATCCTTCTAGAAACTTCTCCTATTTAGCTGCATCGGTAGCAACGTCATCTGGGGCATAACGTGCTAACTTACTAAAATCATCCACATACTGGCCAACAGTCCTTCCTCCTTGGCGAAGTTGCGAAACTCACGCTTCTTCATGGCCATAGCTCCTGCCAAACATGGGCGGCTGAAAAGCTTGTTAAACCGATCCCATGTGACAAAGGTTCACGGGTAAGTGGCTGTAAAATTCTCCCACCATGCTGCTGCGGGTCCTTCAAGTGATGTGCTACAAACTTCACTCTTTCACCATCTCGTGCATCCCGCAGTGGTCAGCTCCCTTCCTATCTTATGGAGCCAATCATCCGCTACAATCGCTCGGTGCTATCGTAATACACCGCGGATTTAGTCTAAGGAAACGAGTCGTGATCCGCAGTGGTGGTGGCGGTGGGTTGTTGTTGTTGTTGTTGTTGCCTCGGTTCTCGCACCAATGTTTGAATCAGGTATTCTCGCCGCTGGATCAATTGGGTGATCTCTGGCGGAAAACGAATCCGGGCCGCGCCTCGGAGGCATCTGATGGGTTTAGAAGAGATGATAATTAAGAGCAGATTGAGGTCTAAGGGGAATCACTACCCAAATGCACATGAGCAAATGCACACAAAATCACTTCATTCAATCAAACAAGGGCTTACAACGATCTAACTATCGCAAAAGTGCGTGTACTATGATGTTTACATGGGGAAATACTACTAATATGTGGGGACTTCTACTAATTTGAACCGTGGAAGACTCCATGATGTCTGCTCCACTTCGCCTTCAAAGTCGGGTTCACTTGGATCCGAATCGGTGTCGCCGATGTTGATGTAGTCGCTGGACAATCGATATCTGGTCTTCATTCCCGAGCGCCAACTTCTTCTTGAGTTCTTCGATCTCGCATTTAAGATCGTTATTGTGTCTTGCCGAGCTACGATCTCGCCCATGTAGTCCTTGCGTAGTCTTTAGTTCTCCTTCCAGTTCGATGATCCTTCCTTTGCCTTCGCAACTCCAACATATCATTGCACATTTGGTTCTCCCCGCGCCGAATGTGCTGATTTAACTCCTGAATGAAAGCTGCAATGGACCTATCCTTCTTGGTGCCGATAATGTCCCATTTGTCATCTCGACGTCCGCAAATCTGGTAGATAGTGTCCTTGAGGTCTTCTTGATAAACTTCTCCAATGCGCCCCATGGTGATGTGAGCTGCCATGCTCTTTCCTGCACTCCAAGTTGGTGCAATCAAAACACTATCTATAGGCTTGGTGATTGGGGCGAATGTCCTTCCCGAACGTGAGTTTGAATCTTCCAGCTCCTCTTCAGCAGAGTGGCGTTGAAAGTCCCAGTGAAACTTGGTAGTCCAATGTTCGTACTTGGTAACTTCCTTCAAGTGAAATCCAAAAGGTGTGCCTTCATCCGTTGGGTGTACTTGATCTTCGCGTCCGTCATCCTAAAGAGTAGAAAAGATGAGGAGTTAGAAAATGGGAAGAGAGTAGTGATCTATGGCTTTAACTTAGTGGTCGTGTCCTACAATCAACAGTGGTGCTCGATACCATTCTCTCAGAGCGACCAGACCGAATGGATCAAGTCTCGTGCTTAGTGTCATCCCGGATCAAGAATGCCGACACCACACAAGATTTCAAGGATTTATAGAAGAGTAGCAATCACACACTTATTACATCGTTGTCCACAAAGGAACTTATTACAATAATATGGCTTAAGGCCATCTAATAATAACAATGAAGGCTTGGAAGATAAGTGAGTCCATCAACTCCATCGGCATCACCGAGTATAGAACCACGACCTAACACCTTACTGTCGTCTCAAAAGTCATAACGTGAAAGTTGCAGCCCAAAACGGTCAAGACATGGAATATGCTTGGCAATGTAACACATAGAGAGCAATGAAGGAATAAGCCTATACTACATGCATATATGGCTGGTGGTAAAGCTCTCTGGTACATTTTGCATAAAGCTAGTTTTTCCCTACAACAAAGGAATAACTTTATTTAACTATCATGGTGGTTGTTAAACATTGAGAATGGTTGACACATCCTCAATCCCAATTAAAAAGTACTCACAAATCCCAATAACTTTTATTAGAAGTAACATGTTGAGATTCACATAATATTCAATTACCGGATACTCAAAACGTCCATAACCGGGGACACGGCTAATCATGATTAGTTTATACACTCGCAGAGGTTTATGACTTTTCCCCACAAGACTCGATCGCCTCCGCTTGGTTTCTCGACTACATGGTGTTTGAGAAACGGATGACCGAGACATAGTCTTCGTAAGCGCTTAGCACCTTACATGTGGGTAGACCGTACCATCCTACATCCCCTACATCAGCTAGCCTACCCGTAAGAGTTCGCACAACTTAGTCAACTATGCCAAAGCCCATAATTGGCTTGTGGCTGCACACGGAAGTTTCCAGTTTGAAAATCTTATGATCCCTTAGAGCCAGGTGGCGGTCCAAGAAATACAGCAAGTCCTCGATAGAAACCAGTGCCTCAATCCACCCAGATGTGTGTTTAGGTTGCCACCTTAGATAAACCATTAATTAACAATCTCACATCTGTCATGGATATTCACTCACCCAATCCACGCCTACTAGCATAGCATGGCATAAAGCAAACGAGAAGTAACTCCCAAGGTTTCATAAGTAAACAGTAATAGGTACTACCTCAAATCTACTTCCCAATCCCACAATTTAATTAGATCCTAAACATGCAAGTGTTTGAGGGTTTGATCTAATGCATAAAAACTGGGTAATAGAAAAGGTATGATCAAGTGTTACTTGCCTTGCTGATGATCCGCGAGACCTAGAGATTCGAAGTAACAAGCGGCGCACTCCGGGTGATCTAACGCAGACAAACAACAAGCATACAATAAATACTCATCTAATGCACGGGGAAATCTCGATAAAAGATCTAACCAGAGAGTTCAACTTAAGAACCCTGGTTGCAAAAGAATCGAATCAAATAAAACATCGAAAGTCGAAACTCGAGAGAGAACGACTCAGTTTAGCAATCTGAAACTAGGTCAAAATTTTACAGTAGCAAAACTCTGTGTAAGTAGGTTAGTCGGAATGGCGGTTTCGTAACGAAACTCCAGGCGCTTGAATCACCTGATTCCGATAAACGAGCGAGAAAATAAACAGATTTAAAAATCGGATCGGAAATGGAATCAGAAAAATAACGGATTAAATCCGATTAAAAGAAAACGATGAACTGATTAAACAACGGACGTTCGTTAACAGAACTAATCCAACGAACACGTTCATTGAAACGAAGGTTCGGTGAACGTTCACTAAATAAGAAAACCGAGAAAAAATAAAAACCATCTAGGGTTTTTAAAAAAAACCGAACATCTCGGAAAAAAAAACCAGATCGGGTTTTCTAAAGAAAACCGGACCGGGGGGGTTGCGGCGGCGGCTACCTCCGGTGGCTCGCCGGCGGGGCTCGTGGGCGGCGGTGGGGTCGGCGGGTCGGGAGGGGTCGGCGGGCGGCGAGTGGCGGCGGGGCTCCGGCGACGGCGTCAGCGATGGCGGCGGCCTCGGGCGGGTGGCGACGGCTGGTGGAGGGCGGCGGCGGCGGCTCGGGTTGGAGGAGAGGAGGGGCGGCGGGGTTAAATAGGAGGGGGGGTCGGCGCCTTGGGGAGGGGGGCGGCGGCGGCCTCGTGGCCGAGCCGAGTCGGGAGGAGGCGGCGGCGGCGGGACTCCTCTTGAGCGGCGCGTGGGGAAAGGAGATGGGATGGGCGGCGGCTGGGCCTTGGCCCAGGCGGGCGGCGCGCGGTTTTTTTTTTTAAACAAAACTTAAACAAAATAAAATAAAACCAAACGAACTCCAAAATTAATAAAATTAATTTTCCCCGACTCCTAAAAACGAGTCGAACAAAATGAACTTTAAAACGGGGCAAATATGCATATTTTTTTTAAAATGCTCATTTTTTTGCATAAAGCGAATAAAACTTCCAAAACCAAAATTTGATTTATTTAAAAATCTTCGTTTTTCCTAAATGTTGGGAAAGTCATATTATTCCCTCTCTTAATTTTTTATCGGAAAAACTTATGAAGATAATTAAATAAATCCAAATGATCCTATTTTCAAAATTTGAGAAATCCCAAATATGAAAATAATGAAATCTCCAACTCTCTCCGAGGGTCCTTGAGTTGCGTGAAATTTTCTAGGATCGTAAAATGCGAGAAAATATGATATGCATGATGACCTAATGTATAACATTCCAAATTGAAAATTTGGGATGTTACACCCGGTTTTCTGTTGATGTAAGAACCGTTAATATGTTGACCTTGATATGTTGTCAGCTCACGCAATGAATATGAATTTTTTTGTTATTATTATTATTATTATTATTATTATTATTATTATTATTATTATTATTATTATTATTATATCATAGAGGTAGTACACTCAATTGATCTCACTACAGTATGTGTGAACAAAAATATGCAATCTGGTTTGCGATACACGGTTCGTTGATGAAAGTCGTGTGCCGACCAAACCTCACACACGATCCGAGTCGTGCTTTCTGATTGGCCAGAACCCAAACCCCACGGATCGTACGTCTGCATCGTTGGATGCTCCCAGATCGAACGGCGATCCTCATCCCTTTCGACAACACATGCATCCGGTTGTAATTTTATTTTTATGCACAAAATGCACATTAATCTCAAAAATGTCTTAAATATAGCTAACAATACCTGAAATGCACCAGAAAATCAAACCCATGGTATAATGGTGATTGCGTACCGTGGAAATTTTTATGAGGCCAAACGATGAAGTCACCGGCCACATGAGTTTGAATTGAGACGTCTGCTTTTGGAAACCATGATCCTTCATGTGAGATGCGCCGGTTTGGAAGGAGCGGTCATGAAAACTTGTGCCAAACTTTACCATTTTTTTCCACGAGCTCGTGACAGCACGCCACGGGCACACATCGATTTTGATGATGTCCGAAGTCCATCTGAATTTCCTGTAATTAAAATACCAACTAGGCCTACGCCAGTGGCCGCACCCCGCGGCCGAAATGTTTGAAACTTCTCCCCGCTTCTCGAACAAACGGATGAAAACTCACAAAGCGACGCACAAATGATCTGTACACCTTCTTTGCTAGGCTAAGTAAGGGGGTATCATAGCTAGTATCATGCATGCCAACTAGGCAATTTTGATGAGCTATCATAGAATTAAATGAAGAAAGAGAGGGTTAAGTATCGTATCATGAAATCGTATCATAATAAATGCTATGCTACTATGTGTCATGCATGACAATAAATAAAGTACTACATATGATACTACTCTATGATACTATGCGTTGGACTAGCCACACTGGGAGTAACTTCTGCAGTAACGTCGAGTCCACCTCAACAAATTTGCTTATGTGGCAATGAGTTAATGAGGAGGTAGTTTGAGTAACTTTGCTAGTTACTGTAACATCACATGTCCCAATGCAATATGAGTCTATAACCTAATAAATGAGGCTTTGCATGTTGCCATACTTATGTTACTACCCACTATGAAAGGTAGTAATATAGTCTAGGGATATGTGTATGTTACTCTCCATTGTGGCTAGTCTTAGAGCAAGTACAATAGAGTGACATAAGCAGGCTATAAGGAATAGAATAATATATATGTGCTTATTAGTTGGAGGAAATTAAGAGAACAGGAGAGAGAAGAGAAGCGGGCTCTTGGTTAGTAGAGCCAGCTGCAACACGAGACCCAAGACACTTTGTGAGGATGTAAGGTGGGCTAACTATTGATAAACTATTACGTATTTAAAACTTATTATTGTGCATGCCGGCTAAGAGGTTGGCTGTATATGACATGGCAACTTCTTATAGCCAACCATTGGCTGTATTATTAATCATGCTCTTAGTGAGGTAGCTAGTATATCATAGACTAGCTAGTATCATACTCCCTCCTTTCTGGTTTATAGGGCTCAATTCAAGAAAATCACCAACCAAGGTAGATGGTGAGTGGTGGAATACTTTTTGTAGTTTGCAAAAACACCCAATTAATGCTTTTGTTTTCCTAAAAAAATATGTTTACTAATGTATTAATTGCAATACATGCATGCATAAAGTACATGCATTGATCAATTTTCTCTTAATACTTGCATGCAATGATTTAATGCACCTTGGAATCTGAACATGTGATGGGGAACAATCAAATTGAGCCTTATAAAATGGAAAAACTAAAATATAAACCAGAAAGGAGGGAGTATATATGCATGATACTAGTATATGATCGGTAATACCTCCGTAATGCGCGCATGCATAGTATCATAAGTTAGTATCTTAGGTTGCCTTATTAATTGCCATGCATGACACAAAGTAGTACAACATTTAATATGATACGGTATCATGATATGATACCACACCCTCTCTTTCCTCATTTAACCATGTGCCACATCATCCAAAAAGTGTAGTTGGCATGCATGATACCACTTGATACTCCCATATTACGACCAGCCTTAGGGTGGCCATAGTGGGGGTAACATAGCCGATATCATGCACTCAGGAATAGCAAATATGATGATGTGGCAAAGAAGCGAGAATATAGGTAGATACATATATATATATATATATATATATATATATATATATATATATATATATATATATATATATATATATATATATAAAATAAATGCTATACTACTTTTTGTCATGCATGGCCATAAATACGGTCATCTATGATATATACTACTCTATGATACTAATATATGCACTATGAAGGTACATACGTAGTATCATACACTAGTATCATATGCATGATACTATATATAGTACTCCCTCCGTTCCTAAATATAAGTCTTTTTAGAGATTGCACTACAAAAAATATCTTACATATAGCACACGAGACCTGAAATGCGCCAGCAAATCAAACCCATGGTATAATGGTGATTGCTTTACGTGGGAAAAATTTAGAGGCGAAACGATGAACTCGCGTCTTCATTTCAAGATTAGTATGTCTTCATTTCAAACAAAATTATTCTGTTTGTGCACGCGAGCGCTTAGAGGCAACTGTTTGCATAGGCCTTTCCGTGTGCGGAGACCGAGGATATTTTTCACCCTTTTCACCTAGGCCGCCAACACCCCCCACCGTACGCCCGCGTTTCACTCAACTAGTCCACCCAATCTTCATCGCCAGCTCCCCCCTCCCCCAGATCCACAGCAGAACCCTCTCCGGTGCCACCGTGCTCACCCTGGCCGTGTGCCCGCTCTTCGGCATCAAGCCTACCTCCACTGCCGTTCCCAACACGTGGCGACCCGCGCCTCGCCGTCTTCATTTGCTCGCCAGCCACCCTCGAGCATATCGATGCAGTAACCCTCGCCTCTCCTGTGGTCCGGCCGGGTTTGCATTAAGAATCCTGCTAGTTACTGCTCTCCATCATGGTGAGCATATTTCCTCGCAATCCCTCTTCCAATTTCGTCTCGTATGTTCCCAAATTGGCTATAAAATAACAGAAAGCGTATATGTGTTCATTATCTACCTTCCTTACTACATATAAGCTGTATTTGTTCCAATAAGTTACTACCTATTTACATATCGCGGGCGCCCGAGTCGCACAAACTTAACAAATTAGCCGTACATTTTCTAAATTATTGCATGTCATGTTTAGAAAGCTTGATACCAAGTTGTTAGTTTTATGCTTATCCTCCTTTCCTGAGTTTCACATGTGTTCTCTGTAGATACCGAGTAGCAGCGACAACACTCATGCTTCAGGCGATGTATCTTCATCTGATTCGGACAACCCTAGGTCTTCAGCAGATTGTGAGGGATCAGGTAATCTTGAACGGGATAGAGCTGCAGCAATTACCCTTCCGGTCAGGACACGGAGGAACGCTCCAAGGGAGCCCACACACCAGCCTAAAGGTGTATATGAAGTAACCGAGATTGATTTAAAGTCTCAGGCTCCAACTAAACCAGATAAAGCATGCACGAGGTTAAGGAGTGTGTGTGGATTTGTTGGCAGGGCAAGGCTCAACATTAATCTGCCGGGGTTTCGAAAGGCTGACACAGAAACACGGCGAAGGATAGTCAAGGAGATCATGGATCACTTCAATGTTCCCGAGCAGTGGAGAATGCAGGTGGAACATGCCGCACTGAAGAAGGCTAGGGATGCTTGGAGAAACTGGAAGCACGTGTTGTACAAGAAGTACTTGAGTGAAGGCAAGGACCCAATCCCCACATACCCCGAAATTACTATATCAAGTGATGTTAGAGGCTTCCAAGATCCCTGGAAGGTTCTATAGGAACTCAGGACCATGTGAAATTCTGTCCGTTGATCTGGAAACAAAAGAGCCCCCGGGCCGTGCAAGGGGTATAGGTGTCGTGGTTTTGTCACGGCAGATGTCCTAAGGAAAGGACTTAGTCGTGGAGCCATCGCGTGGGTTAGCTTAAAGGGGTTAAAGCGGACAAGGGACCTTGATGAGTGTATCTTGGTTCGCCCTCATGGCGAAGGTAAAAGCCTAATCCAGTTGTTGTGGAATTGCTAGGGTTTCAATGACCAGGGAGCGAATACGCTTTGCCTGAGTCTCGAGTTGTTGTCTGTTGTCCTTGAACCACTACCGGGTCATCCCCTTATATACACCGGTTGACGCCCGTCAGTTTACAGAATCCCGAGGCCGGCTCATAAACGTGTCCGGCTCGGTATCTGCTCTTTCTATCTTACAACACAAGTTTACATACCCATACCGGTTTATGTCTACAAGCCTTGAACCGGCTTTGGGCCCTGGGCCTTCATAAAGAGTCACCGTCTTGTCTTCATGGGCTTCAGGTATAGTGAACCACTATGGGGTTAACCCGGCCTCTCCTGGCCGGTTTATGCCCAGTAGTAATATCCCCAACATTAGGTCCGAGATTGATTTGAACTGGTTCATGTCAATCCTTAATACTTAAGAAAATTTCTTCTTCAGTACCTTCACATAGTCTTGTAAACCTTCGTGACGCCACCTTCCAGGACCATGATAAATCGCCATGACATCATCTGTTATTAAAAACTGCGTATAACCCACCTTCATTAATGGGCCTCCGACAATCGAGGCAACAGAGCTGTCACATATCCCATTTTTTGGGCTCCTCGTTTCTCGTGCCTACCTTTTATCCATTCACCTTATAAATAAGGCCGAGGGGTCCCTTTCGCTTTTCCCCCTCGTGCCTCTTCGCGTCATCTTCTTCCTCGCGCCGATCGACCTTCAAGCTCTGTCGCCGCTGTCGTCCTTCGCCTCTGCTTCACCGATGGCCGCTGCATCAACCTGACCGTACCAGAGAAACGCGCCGATCCTCCGTTGCTTCCTTAGCACTAGTAAGTTCCTTCTTTTCTCATTCCAGATCCACCATTAGGGTTTGGTGTTCTTCATAGTTCTTCAAAGTTCTTGAAGCTGTTCTTCCTTGTTCCTCTTCAGTAATACCAATGGCTAGTTAGATCTGATTTCTCCAGCGCCCTTGTAGTTTAAACTCCTTTTTTCTTTGTTAGGGCTAAAACTCATCTGAACTTGCTGAACTCTTCAAACGCTTGAACTAGGTCAGAATATATTTTGATTTTCCAACGCACGGTAGATCTGAAATTACCATGTCTCACCGTGAAACTTGTTTTTTCTTCACTTACGCACCTTTAGACACATATCTTCAATACCAGATTAGGCGGTTTAACCTCATAGAAAAATGATGACCCAGTAGATACCATTAGTCCCCTGTTGAACCACCAATGCATTCGTCATTGTACTGTCTCCAGTGTCAGACTCCGGTTTACCGATAACAAACCCCGATTTAACAATATGCTTACATCCTTGTACCGCTTTATAGCTGTTCACTGTGTATCTTAAACCGGCAATAATCATGTTTCAGCTTCTCATTGCAATGGCCAAGCAAGTCTATGAATGCAACTGGGTTCCTTCCCGGGTCATGGAAGATCAGTTAAACAGATTCATCATAACGGGCGCTTTAGCCAAGAAAGATGTCATCCACTGGAGGGCCCCTGGCCCAGAAAATCCTCCTACACCCAAGGACGGAGAGGTAGTCGTTTTTGTGGACCATCTGGGTCGAGGCTTTAGCCCTCCCGGTTCAAAATTCTTCCAAGAAGTGCTGGCTAGTTTTCAACTTCGCCCTCAGGACATCGGTCCAAATTCAGTGACCAACATCCGTCACTTCCAAGTCTTCTGTGAAGATTATCTACAAGAGGAACCTACAGTTGAACTATTTAGGGATTTCTTTCACTTAAACCGTCGCACAGAGTTCACAGATGGACCCAATACTGAATTGGGCGGAATGGCGGTTCAGAAAAGGAAGGAAGTCACTTTCCCTCATCGCAAGCTCCACAGTCACCCCAAAGAGTGGAACCAGACCTGGTTTTATTGCAAGGATACATCTCCAACTGATGAAAACCCCCTGCCGGGTTATCGCCCTGAATGCCTTAGCAATACGCATCCTTTTCCTCAGAGGTTAACAGCAAAGGAAAGGGCCATCTATGCCCCACAACTGTCGAAGCTTAGAGCTTTTATGGCAAACGGTTTAACAGGTGTTGATTTTGCTCGTTGCTGGATCGGCTGGAGCATCCTACCCTTAAGCCGGCCCCCCGGCTTGATGTGTGAATACACAGGGAGTTTGACCGACCCTCAACGGCACATTAATATTCAACTAACAGAGGCTGTCAAGAAAATGTTGAATGAACCGGAGGCCATCTGTAGCCAAACCGGAGTAAGTACTTTCTGTACCTTCAATAAACCGCCATCTGTAAGAATTATATAACCTCCTTATCGTAAGTTACTTCTTTGAAAATATTCTCTGAAAGTTTGCCTGATTTTGACAGGGTGATGATCCGTTCTGGAATAAAAAACCACAAGACAAACCAACAAAACTGCAAGACAAACCGACCAAGCCAGTTTGCCCAAAGACCAAGGTTGTTAAAAAACCTGCCAAGAAAAGGACCACTGCATCCTACGAGCCAAATGTTGATGACGATGTGGGTAACCCGGAATCATAGGTAGAACTTGACTCTATTGGTTCATTTTTCATACACCTCATTGACAATGATTATTATCAGGACGACGCTGAAGGCAGTCACGCTGATGATGTAGAGGTAATCATTGTTTCCTCCGATTCAGATCCTCTGCCAACATAAAAAATCCGTCGAGCAAACCGAAAAGTAAAATTTTCTCACCCCCTTGCTTACTTGGACCCAAACTTTCTTTTGAAGACGCAGCAACACGAGGCTTGCCGCACAACCCGACACAGCGGCCAGGTAGTTACCTCCGCCGGTTTACCGAACACTCCGTTTCGGAAACACCGATCAGAGGTCTCTTATCCCCTTGACACTTCATGCCCCAAAGCGGGTTGTTTCCGCCAGCCTCTTAACCCGTCTGATTCAAATTATCAGGGTACTTCCCACTCATTTTCTGGCGAGTCATCGGCCACAAAGCTTCCACCCCTCAAAACAGTTCTTGGGTGAGCTATACACTTGTTTTTATCCTTGATGTGTTATTTTTATATAATGTACTGATCCTCATGTTTATTTTTCTCAATGCCAAGCCCAGACCCAGCAAGAAGGCTCGGTTGAATAAACCGGCTGATGATAACGTGGCTGTTGAACTGGAAAAGACTCCAGATCCTGAAGAGACTGATGCTGACGCCATGCTTAATGACCCACCGCCTCAAGACCATGACTTTTTTGCTGAACAGGTGGAAGTTGACACCACAAGCCGTGCTGACCAGTCTTGTCCGAACTGATGACAAACTGGTCAGTCCAGTTAAAGATACTGACAAACTGCCAACTCCAGTAAAGGCTGCTGATGACAAAGATGATGATATTATAATTACTGGTACTGGCCACACCACTCCTGGCAATCCTGTCGCTTTTTCAAAGCATACTGCCAAGGACGAGCTCTCTGCTCTCGACAAAGGCAAATGGAATGCCGATTTATCGAGCTACGCCCATCTCAATGCTCAAGACATTCACTCTGGTTTCTTGAACCGTCTGTATACCAGCCGTGACGATGAAGCTGGTTTGGTAAACTTGATGAAGGAGCGATATGAGGTAACTGCATAACTGTTTCTCTCTTACATCAAATTGCAACTTATCAACTCCAGTAGCCCCCAAGTGACGGTTTATGATACCAATCTGAATCGGGACTTAGTAATAACTTTATGTTTGCAACACTGCATCTTTTTTCACTGATGTAGCCCCCAAGGGCCGGTTTAACTTTATAAAGATGAACCGGGACTTTTAAAATATTGCCCAGATCAGAACTTGGAGCAAACATACATTAGCCCTCAAGTGCCAAGAGTAATACTTGTATTATGCTTGGGACTTTGTAGGAATTTCCGAGAACAAGAAAATTTGCATTAGCCCCCAAGTATCAAGTGCATAACTTGTTATGTGCTTGGTACTTCAATCATGTAGCATCAACTATTATACTTCTATCTGTTTATAGGCTGAACTGAGCAAAAAGGAAGCTCAAACCGCTGATCTGCAAGAGAACATCAAATCCCAGCAAGCCGAAACCTCCAAGGCAAAGGATGAATTGACTAGCGCTTTAGCCGCTATGGAAAAGCTAAAGGAGGATTTCAAAAAAGAGCGTGCGGATTGGAACACGGAAAAATCCGCTTTGCAGAAAAGAGCCGACGACGCAGAAGCAGCTCTTAAACCGGTGGTAGATGAACTGACTGGCGTAAAGCGGCAGATACATGCCATGACTGCTAGTGTGTTCGGTAAGCATCCTTGTTTTATACTTTCAACATATCTTCCCTGTGTTGTCGGTTTACTGACATTTGTAATGATGCAGGAACTCGCATTAGTCATCTGGGCTCTGATGTATAGAAAAAGTTGAAGGCTGCCTACACGCTGATAGAGCAATTGTATACCGGCGCGTGATACCTCTCCAACGTATCTATAATTTTTGATTGCTCCATGCTACTTTATCTATTGTTTTGGACTATAATGGGCTTTATTTTCCACTTTTATATTACTTTTGGGACTAACCTATTAACCGGAGGCCCAGCCTGTAATTGTTGTTTTTGCCTATTTCAAGTGTTCAAGAAACGGAATATCAAACGGAGTCCAAACGGAATGAAACCTTCGGAACGTGATATTCTCCCGAACGTGATCCAGAGACTTGGACCCTACTCCAAGAAGTGCGAGGCGGTCACGAGGTGGAGGGCGCGCCTGGTGCGCCCCGCCTCATGGGCCCCCGACGCCCACCGACGCACTCCTTCCTCCTATATATACCTACGCACTTCAACAGATCGGATCTGAGCCAAAACCTAATTCCACCGCCAGAACTTCCTGTGTCCACGAGATCCCATCTTGGGGCCTGTTCCGGAGCTCCGCCGGAGGGGGCATCCACCACGGAAGGCTTCTACATCAACACCATAGCCCCTCCGATGAAGTGTGAGTAGTTTACTTCAGACCTTCGGGTCCATAGCTAGTAGCTAGATGGCTTCTTCTCTCTTTTTGGATCTCAATACAATGTTCTCCCCCTCTCTCGTGGAGATCTATTCGATGTAATCTTCTTTTTGCGGTGTGTTTGTTGAGGCTGATGAATTGTGGGTTTATGATCCAGCTTATCTATGGAAAATATTTGATTCTTCTCTGAATTCTTTTATGTATGATTGAGTTATCTTTGCAAGTCTCTTGAATTATCCGCTTGGTTTGGCCAACTAGATTGGTAGTTCTTGCAATGGGAGAAGTGCTTAGCTTTGGGTTCAATCTTGCGGTGTCCTTACCCAAAGGATGAAGGGGTTGCAAGGCACGATTGTATTGTTGCCATCGAGGATAACAAGATGGGGTATTTATCATATTGCATGAATTTATTCCTCTACATCATGTCATCTTGCTTAAGGCGTTACTCTGTTTTTAACTTAATACTCTAGATGCATCTTTGGATAGCGGTCGATGAGTGGAGTAATAGTAGTAGATGCGAATCGTTTGGTCTACTTGTCTCGGACGTGATGCCTATATACATGATCATTGCCTAGATATACTCATAACTATGCTCAATTCATCAATTGCTCAACAGTAATTTGTTCACCCACCGTAGAATACTTATGCTCTTGAGAGAAGCCACTAGTGAAACCTATGCCCCCCGGGTCTATTCTCATCATATCAATCTCCATCACTTTATTTACTTGCTTTGCTTTTACTTTTCACTTTGCATCTTTATACCAAAAATACCAAAAATATTGTCTCTATCGATCTCACTCGTAAGTGACCGTGAAGGGATTGAAAACCCTAATCGCGTCGGTTGCGAGTAGCTATCGCTTTGTGCAGGTACGAGGGACTTTGCGTGGCCTCCTCTTGGATTGATACCTTGGTTCTCAAAACTGAGGGAAATACTTACGCTATTGTGCTGCATCATCCTCTCCTCTTCAGGGAAAACCAACGCAAGCTCAAGATGTAGCAAGAAGGATTTCTGGCGCCATTGCCGGGGAGGTCTACGTAAAAGTCAAAATACCAAGTACCCATCACAATCCCTATCTCTCGCATTACATTATTTGCCATTTGCCTCTCGTTTTCCTCTCCCCCACTTCGCCTTGCCGTTTTATTTGCCCTCTCTTTCCCAATCTCCTCCTCCTTTTTCCTATTGCCTTTTTGTTTGCTCGTGTGTTAGTTCGCTTACTTGTCATCATGACTAGTTCCTTATCCGCTCCTATGTCTCCCGAGTTTGAAGTTCTTCACTTCAAGCAAAGCTAGGAGAAAACTTAAAAGATGCTTGGTATAGGATGATCGAATCTTATCATAAGTGTACCCTAGAGGTGAACTTTAGAATTCTTCTTCGCAATTTTTATGTTGGGTTAAATATGACGCATAGACAACTCTTGGATTGCATTGCCAAGGGAAATTTCATTGAGATTGATCCCAGTATTGCGCATGAAATTATAGAGGGAATAGTGGGAACACTACTCCAAAAGGGAGGATCTCATCCTACCCAGGAAGAAACCCAAGTGTTTGAGAAGATTTGCGAAGTAACAATTTTTTTTACAAAAGTCTCTTGAGCCTCTTAAAAGTGTTAGCGGAAATCTTCACCGCATGAATATGTTGATTACTCTTTGTAATAAGCGGTTGGATTCTTTAGATCTAAAATTTCCGAGTATGAAGGGAAGCGTAAAGAACCCCCCGGATTCGAGCATGACTCCGCTAAAAAAATTGAAAACCAAAGACGGCACTACCTAGATGTATCCTTGCTTTTATGCCTAGCTAGGGGCGTTAAACGATAGCGCTTGTTGGGAGGCAACCCAATTTTATTTTTAGTTTTTGTTTTTGCTTCTGTTTAGGAATAAATAATCCATCTAGCCTCTGTTTATATGTGGTTTTATCTTTTAATTAGTGTTTGTGCCAAGTTGAACCTATTGGATCTTCTTGGATGATAGTTATTTGATCTTGCTGTAATTTCCAGAATCTTTGTGCTTAGTGCCCGAATTGTTAAAAATCACCAGAATGTGATAAAATACTGATTCCAGTTGCTGCTGATCAATAAACAAATTTTCCAGGTCGTCTAATTTTGGTAGAATTTTTTGGGTTCCAGAAGTTTGCGTTAGTTACAGATTCCTACAGACTGTTCTGTTTTTGACAGATTCGGTTTTGCATCTGTTGTTTGCTTATTTTGATGAATCTATGGTTAGTAAAATAGTTTATAATCCATTGAGAAGTTGGAATACAGTAGGTTTAACACCAATATAAATAAAGAATGAGTTCATTACAGTACCTTAAAGTAGTCTTTTGTTTTCTTTCTCTAACGGAGCTCACGAGATTTCTATTGAGTTTTGTGTTGTGAAGTTTTCAAGTTTTGGGTGAATTCTTTTGATGGATTATGGAACAAGGAGTGGCAAGAGCCTAAGCTTGGGGATGCACATGGCACCCCCAAGATAATACAAGGACACCAAAAAGTCAAAGCTTGGGGATGCCCCGGAAGGCATCCCCTCTTTCGTCTACTTCCATCGGTAATTTACTTGGAGCTATATTTTTATTCACCAACATGATATGTGTTTTGCTTGGAGCGTCTTGTATTATTTGAGTCTTTTCTTGTTAGTTTACCACAATCATCCTTGCTGTACACACCTTTTGAGAGAGACATACATGAATTGAAATTTGATAGAATACTCTATGTGCTTCACTTATATCTTTTGAGCTTGATAATTTGCTCGTAGTGCTTCACTTATATCTTTTGAGCTTGATAATTTTTGCTCTAGTGCTTCATTTAGATATTTTAGAGCATGGTGGTGGATTTTTTTTAAAGAAACTTTATCTCTCATGCTTCGCTTAGATTATTTTGAGAGTCGTTAATAGCATGGTAATTTGCTTAATGTTAATATACTTGGTATTCAAGATATGTGAAACTTTCTTTTGAGTGCGTTGAATACTAAGATAAGTTTGATGCTTGATAATTGTTTTGAGATATGGAGGTGATAATATCAAAGTCGTGCTAGTTGAGTAGTTGTGAATTTTAGAAATGCTTGTGTTGAAGTTAGCAAATCCCGTAGCATGCACGTATGGTTAAAGTTATGTAACAAATTTGAAACATGAAGTGTACGGCTTGTGCATCCTTATGAGTGGCGGTCGGGGACGAGCAATGGTCTTTTCCTACCAATCTATCCCCTAGGAGCATGCGTAGTACTTGATTTTGATGACTTCTAAATTTTTGCAATAAGTATATGAGTTCTTTTGACTAATGTTGAGTCCATGGATTATACGCACTTTTACCTTTCCGCCTTTGCTAGCCTCTTCGGTACCGTGCATTGTCCTTTCTCACATTGAGAGTTGGTGCAAACTTCGCCGATGCATCCAAACCTCGTGATATGATACGCTCTATCACACATAAACCTCCATATATCTTCCTCAAAACAGCCACCATACCTACCTATTATGGCATTTCCATAGCCATTCCGAGATATATTGCCATGCAACTTTCCACCATTCCGTTCATCATCATCATGACATACCTTACTTTTGTCATATTTCCATTGCATGATCATGTAGTTGACATCGTATTTGTGGCAAAGCCACCATGCATTATTTTCATACATGTCACTCTTGATTCATTGCACCATCCCGGTACACCGCCGGAGGCATTCATATAGAGTCATATCTTGTTCTAGGTTTTGAGTTGTAATCTTTATGTTGTAATCAATAGAAGTGTGATGATCATCATTATTAGAGCATTGCCCAAACAAAAAAAAAAAGAGAAATGCCAAAAAAAAGGCCCAAAAAAAAAGAAAAGAAAAGGGCAATGCTACTATCTCTTTTTCCACACTTGTGCTTCAAAGTAGCACCAAGTTCTTCATGTAGTAAGTCTCATATTTTGTGCTTCAAAGTAGCACCTTGTTCTTCATGTAGTGAGTCTCATATATTGTGCTTCAAAGTAGCACCATGTTTTTCATATAGTGAGTCTCATAAGTTGTCTTTTTTCATACTAGTGGGAATTTTTTTCATTATAGAACTTGGCTTGTATATTCCTACAATGGGCTTCCTCAAATGCCCTAGGTCTTCATGAGCAAGCAAGTTGGATGCACACCCACTAGTTTTCTTTTGTTGAGCATTCATATCTCTAGTGCATCCGTTGCATGGCAATCCCTACTCCTCATGTTGACATCAATTGATGGGCATCTCCATAGCCCATTGATTATCCTCGTCGATGTGAGACTTTATCCTTTTTTGTCTTCTCCACACAATCCCCGTCATCATATTCTATTCCACCCATAGTGCTATATCCATGGCTCACGCTCATGTATTGCGTGAAGGTTGAAAAAGTTTGAGATTATTTAAGTATGAAACAATTGCTTGGCTTGTCATCGGCGGTATAGAAGTTGGGAACATCTTTGTGTGACGAAAATGAAGCATAGCCTAACTATTTAATTTTGTAGGGATGAACTTTCTTTGGCCATGTTATTTTGAGATGACATAATTATTTTGATTAGTATGCTTGAAATTATTATTATTTTTATGTCAATATGAACTTTTGTCTTGAATCTTTCGGATCTGAATATTCATATCACAATTAAGAAGATTTACATTGAAATTATGCCAAAGTATCACTCCGCATCAAAAATTCTCTTTTTATCATTTACCTACTCGAGGACGAGCATGAATTAAGCTTGGGGATGCCTGATACGTCTCCAACGTATCTATAATTTTTGATTGCTCCATGCTACTTTATCTATTGTTTTGAACTATAATGGGCTTTATTTTCCACTTTTATATTACTTTTGGGACTAACCTATTAACCGGAGGCCCAGCCCAGAATTGTTGTTTTTTTGCCTATTTCAGTGTTTCAAAGAAACAGAATATCAAACGGAGTCCAAATAGAATGAAACCTTCGAGAACGTGATCTTCTCACCGAACGTGATCCAGGAGACTTGGACCCTACTCCAAGAAGTGCCAGAGGCGGTCACGAGGTGGGCGCGCCCGGGCGCGCCTCACCTCGTGGGCCCCGACGCTCCACCGACGCACTCCTTCCTCCTATATATACCTACGCACCCCCAATAGATTAGATACGGAGCCAAAAACCTAATTCCACCGCCGCAACTTCCTGTATCCACGAGATCCCATCTTGGGGCCTGTTTGAGCTCACGAGGGGGCATCCACCACGGAGGGCTTCTACATCAACACCATAGCCCCTCCGATGAAGTGTGAGTATTTTACTTCAGACCTTCGGGTCCATAGCTAGTAGCTAGATGGCTTCTTCTCTCTTTTTGGATCTCAATACAATGTTCTCCCCCTCTCTCGTGGAGATCTATTCGATGTAATCTTCTTTTTGCGGTGTGTTTGTTGAGGCTGATGAATTGTGGGTTTATGATCCAGCTTATCTATGGAAAATATTTGATTCTTCTTTGAATTCTTTTATGTATGATTGAGTTATCTTTGCAAGTCTCTTCGAATTATCCGTTTGGTTTGGCCAACTAGATTGGTAGTTCTTGCAATGGGAGAAGTGCTTAGCTTTGGGTTCAATCTTTATGTGTCCTTACCCAAAGTGATGAAGGGGTTGCAAGGCACGTATTGTATTGTTGCCATGGAGGATAACAAGATGGTGTATTTATCATATTGCATGAATTTATTCCTCTACATCATGTCATCTTGCTTAAGGCGTTACTCTGTTTTTAACTTAATACTCTAGATGCATGCTAGATAGTGGTCGATGAGTGGAGTAATAGTAGTAGATGCAGAATCGTTTCGGTCTACTTGTCTCGGACGTGATGCCTATATACATGATCATTGCCTAGATATACTCATAACTATGCTCAGTTCTGTCAATTGCTCAACAGTAATTTGTTCACCCACCGTAGAATACTTATGCTCTTGAGAGAAGCCACTAGTGAAACCTATGCCCTCCGGGTCTATTCTCATCATATCAATCTCCATCACTTTATTTACTTGCTTTGCTTTTACTTTTCACTTTGCATCTTTATACCAAAAATACCAAAAATATTATCTCTATCAGATCTCACTCTCGTAAGTGATCGTGAAGGGATTGACAACCCCTAATCGCGTTGGTTGCAGTAGCTATCGCTTTGTGCAGTGTCACGAGGGACTTGCGTGGCCTCCTCATGGATTGATACCTTGGTTCTCAAAACCGAGGGAAATACTTACGCTATTGTGCTGCATCATCCTCTCCTCTTTGGGGAAAACCAACGCAAGCTCAAGAAGTAGCAGCGCGCAACGAATCATATGCACCGCTTCTCACAATAAGCCACCCTCGACGTTAATCAAGGATACCTTAGCCAGACTATCTATGTTGCATGCCCGGGTAGAAGAGCTAAAGAGATCTGCTGCAAAGGCTGGCGCTTTGACTACACTAACCCGGGCAAAAGCATGGGTGCCTGATCTTGATCCGGCAGACGTCATTAAAGGCTACCCAAGCTTAAAAGAAGACAGATCAGAATTTTGCACTGATGATCTCCGCGCCATAAATAGGGAAGTTCTTCCACTAGCTTGTCAACTTGCTGAAGAAGCTGATCTGTCATTTTACCAGGTGAGTTATGACACCAATAACAAACGGGTTGCTGCACCGACTCCTGAGGCTCAAAACCTGATCCCTCCAATCCGTAAGCACACTTATGCCCCTGATATTGAACCGTCCACCCTTATAAGCGACGAAGCTATGTTACAAGCGTTAACTGGGATCGACTGGACAACTATTGACTTCCAGCCGCTGGGTAGAGACGAAGAGGATGAACCGGTGCAAGATGATCCGCAGCAGTCAGGTCAAGCTGGTGACCAATCATAATCCGGAGGCCGGTTTAGTCTTCCACGCGCTGCAACACGTATTTGAGAAAAAAATTATCCTTTTGGGCACTGAAACGCCTTGTAATAGGCTAGTTAAGACACTTGGTCTTTTATGCCTTCGTGCATATTTATCTGCAACTGATGCTTGCTAATCCGCCATGCTTAATATATGATGTTCATAATCCATAGCAATTTACTCAAGCTATCCCTACAGTTAAAAAGCTTAAAGCGCCCTGGCGGTTTACCACCGGGCGGGTCATAATGCCCAAATATATATATAACCAAGGTTTATAGCCAAAGTTATAAAAAGATAACCAAATATGGAAATACGTGATACCTGTGACCTTCAATCATAATGTTGGCTGACCAACTTTGTAGTGAGGGTAACAACCCTAATCCGGAGCCTCAGTAACTCCTGTTATATGAAGCCGGTTTACAATAAAACCGTTCCGGGTTGCGATAAACACCGGTTTATTCAATACTGGTGACTTTGAGTCAAAACCAGACCGGGCTGATAGTCTTTGGATTATAACTTGATCATGTACTGACAACTTGGAGTTGACAGCCTAACCGGGTTGATGAACACCGGTTTAAAAACATCACAAATCTTGTCAAAAGAGAGAAAAACTTAGCAAAAAGCAAATAAAAACCCTTGTAGTCGAGGCTTTTCACGGGCTACCAGGCCCCAAATTCGAGGCTTTTCATGGGCTGCCAGGCCACTGAGTTAAACCATTTTTGCAAAGCCTTTTAAGATGGCCCTCAATCCTTAACCAAACATCATTTTAACTTGACAAGTTTAGGGTTTTATTAGAGTAACTTGTCAAAGTTCGATGGGTCATACCAGTTTACTCAGGCGGAGTGACTTACTTAAAGAGGCAAAGCTAACACTGGGTTTTAGGTGTATACACGGGCTTCCAAGCCATGCCTTGATAGCCTATTACAAGTGTAGATTCTTTGTTCATTTCGACAGCAAAGAATCCCCAAGTAACATTTTGAGCTGTGCTCAGCCGGTGCCTATGCTTGAGTAGTTATTTTACAACACTCACTTTGGCCCCGGATTGATTTGGCTTTAAGCCGATTAAGAGGTGTGACTATGGTTCAGATACGACCAAGCCCCCAAGTGATGTTGTGGCATTGCACCGATCAAGAGGTGTAGCTATGGTTCGGATACGACCAAGCCCCCAAGTGATGTAATATAAAGCTTTGAGAAGCTGAATCAAGGGGTAAACCGGACGCCACTTTATAAACAGAAGCTCCATGTAACCACACATGATGTAAGAAAAACAACAGATACCCCGCTTTAGCCGAGGTTTTGGTTTATTATATTGATCATAATATATACATTGTCATACTATGTACATAAGCAGAGCCTATGGCTCAAGTATAGTAGGGCCGAAGATGAGAAATATTCCACGGTCGGTTGGTCTCCTCCTCCGATTTACGCGAGTCTTTGCGCTCTCGAACATCGATTAGGTAGAATGACCTGTTGTGCAGATTCTTGCTGACCACAAAGGGTCCTTCCCAAGGGGGGGGGGGATAGTTTGTACATATCCGCCTGATCCTGGATGAGTCGAAGCACCAAATCGCCTTCTTGAAAGGTTCTGGTTCTAACCTGGCGGCTGTGATAACGATGCAGATCTTGCTGATAAATCGCCGAACGGGCTGCTGCCATGTCACGCTCCTCATCTAACAGGTCAAGAGCTTCCTGCGGTGCCTTCTCGTTGTCAGTTTCGACATATGCCGCTACACAGGGTGAGTCATGACGGATGTCACTAGGAAGAACCACTTCCGCTCCATAAACCATGAAGAACGGTGTGTACCCTGTCGATCTGTTGGGTGTGGTATTGATGCTCCATAACACAGAAGGTAACTCCTCAACCCAACAACCTGGCGTCCGTTGCAAAGGAACCATAAGCCGAGGTTTGATGCCTCTCAAGATCTCTTGATTGGCCCTCTCCGCTTGACCATTGGACTGGGGGTGAGCCATTGATGATACGTCAAGCTGGATGTGCTCACGTTGACAGAATTCCTTCATGGCACCCTTTGACAGATTGGTACCATTGTCTGTTATAATGTTGTGTGGAAAGCCAAACCGAAACATCACCTTTTTGATGAATTGAACCGCCATAGCTGCATCACACTTACTGACTGGCTCTGCCTCCACCCACTTCGTGAACTTATCAACCGCCACCAAAAGGTGGGTCTTCTTGTCCTTGGATCTCTTGAAGGGCCCAACCATATCCAACCCCCAAGTTGCAAACGGCCAAGTGATTGGAATCATCCTCAATTCTTGAGCCGGTACATGAGCACGTCATGAGAATTTTTGACATCCATCACACCTTTTGACCAAGTCTTCGGCATCAGCATGAGCTGTTAACCAATAAAAACCGTGAAGAAACGCCTTGGCCACCAGAGACTTTGAACTGGCGTGGTGACCACAATCTCCTTCGTGGATCTCACGCAAAATTTCACGGCCTTCTTGAGGAGACACACAGTGTTGGAACGCCCCTGTCACACTGCAATAATGTAACTCTCCATTGATAATAGTCATGGACTTGGACCGCTGGATTATCTGCCTGGCCAAAGTTTCATCCTCTCGTAACTCGCCTTGGTTCATATACGCCAAATATGGAACCGTCCAATCCGGAATAACATGAAGAGCCGCCACCAACTGAGCTTCCGGATCAGGAATAGCCAAATCCTCTTCACCAGGGAGCTTGACGGACGGATTATGCAACACATCCAGGAAGACATTAGGTGGAACCGGTTTACGTTGGGAACCCAAGCGACTTAAAGCGTCCGCCGCTTCGTTCTTCCACCGGTCCACATGATCCACTTGATAACCTTTGAAGTGACCTGCAACAATATCCACCTCACGACGACATGCCGCCATGAGTGGGTCCTTGGAGTCCCAAGTGCCGGACACTTGCTGAGCCACCAGGTCCGAGTCACAGAAGCACTTAACTCGGCTTAGGTTCATCTCCTTAGCCATCCAAAGACCATGGAGTAAGGCCTCATATTCAGCTGCATTGTTAGTGCAAGGGAACATTAAACGGAGAACATAACAAAACTTATCACCTCGTGGGGAAGTTAATACGACTCCAGCCCCCGAGCCCTCCAATTGCCTGGACCCATCAAAATGAATAGCCCAATAAGTATGATCCGGCTTCTCTTCTGGCGCTTGTAGTTCTGTCCAATCATTGATGAAATCCACAAGTGCCTGAGATTTGATCGCTGTTCGGGGTATGTATTTCAACCCGTGAGGCCCGAGCTCGATAGCCCACTTAGCAATCCGGCCAGTTTCTTCCCTATTCTGGATTATATCCCCCAAAGGAGCAGAGCTGACCACCGTGATGGGATGGTCCTGGAAATATTGCGGCTTGCCATGAAAGCTCCATACACCAACTTCTGCCAATGTGGGTACCTCTGCTTGGACCAATAAGTACTTCACTGATATAATAAACCGGCCGTTGAGTCGGATATTCCTTTCCGGCCTCCTTGCGCTCCACCACAATAGCCACGCTAACAGCCCGGGCATTAGCTGCCACATATAGAAACAATGGCTCTTTTTCAACCAGAGCAGCGAGAACCGGCGGATTAGCCAGCTGCCACTTTAAGTCCTCAAATGCTTCATTAGCGGTGTTACTCCAGACGAAGTTATCCATTTTCTTCAGCATCTGATACAAAGGGATGGCCTTCTCGCCAAGGCGACTGATAAACCGGCTCAACGCGGTAATCTGGCCTGCCAGGCGTTGTACATCATTGATACACTTCGGTTTGGCCAAAGAAGTGATGGCTTTGATCTTTTCCGGATTAGCTTCAATGCCCCTGTTAGACACCAAAAAGCCCAAGAGCTTGCCTGCCGGTACACCAAAAACACACTTGGCCGGGTTAAGCATCATTTTATAAACCCGCAGGTTATCAAAGGTCTCTTTCAAGTCATCTACAATGTCTCCTTCTGTCTAGATTTTACCACAATATCATCCACATAAGCATGAACATTGCGGCCGATCTGATCATGAAGACAATTCTGCACACACCGCTAATAAGTCGCCTGGGCACTCTTGAGCCCAAAGGGCATAGACACATAACAGAAGGCTCCAAAAGGAGTTATGAAGGATGTCTTCTCCTGGTCCTTAACTGCCATTTTGATCTGATTAACCAGAATATGCATCCAGAAAGCTCAAACGCTCGCAACCCGCTGTAGCATCAATGATTTGATCAATACGCGGGAGAGCAAAAGGATCTGCTGGGCAAGCCTTGTTGATATCTGTATAGTCCACACACATACGCCAAGTGCCATTCTTTTTAAGTACTAGCACCGGATTAGCCAACCACTCAGGATGAAACACTTCGACGATAAACCCAGCCGCCAAGAGCCTGACAACTTCTTCTCCAATAGCCTTGCGTCTTTCTTCATTTAACCGGCGGAGAAATTGCTTGACCGGTTTATACTTGGGATCAACATTGATAGTGTGCTTAGCGAGTTCTCTCGGTACACCTGGCATGTTAGAAGGTTTCCACGCAAAAATGTCCCGATTCTCACGGATGAACTCAATGAGCACGCTTTCCTATTTCGGATCCAAGTTAGTGCTGATGCTAAACTGCTTGGATGAATCGCCAGGAACGAACTCAACAAGCTTAGTCTCATCAGCTGATTTAAACTTCAAAGCCGGTTCATGCTCTGTAGTCGGCTTTTTTAAAGAAGTCATATCTACCGGATCAACATTGTCCTTGTAGAACTTCAACTCTTCCGTTGCACAAACCGACTCAGCATATGCCGCATCACCTTCTTCACACTCCAAAGCGATCTTGCGGCTCCCATGCATTGTTATAGTTCCCTTGTGACCCGGCATCTTGAGCTGCAGATAAACATAACAAGGCCATGCCATAAACTTAGCATAAGCTGGCCGTCCAAACAGGGCATGATACGGGCTTTTGATTTTCACCACTTCAAAGGTCAATGTTTCTGATCTTGAGTCATGCTCATCTCCGAAAGCCACTTCCAGAGCTATTTTACCAACAGGATATGCCGATTTACCAGGCACCACACCATGGAACACCATATTGTACGGCTTAAGATTTTTATCTGTTAACCCCATGCGACGAAAAGTTTCATAATAAAGGATGTTGATACTACACCCTCCATTCATGAGTACCTTAGTGAACTTATAACCTCCCACCTGAGGCGCCACCACCAATGCCAGATGACCCGGATTATCAACCCGGGGTGGATGATCCTCTCTACTCTACACAATCGGCTACTCAGACCAGCACAAGTAACGGGGCACCACCAGTTCAACGGAGTTTACTACCCTCTTATGAAGCTTCTGATCGCGCTTGCACAAGCTAGTGGTGAAGACATGATACTGCCCACTATTCCACTGCTTTGGGTTGCTCTGGTAACCCTACTGCTGTTGTTGCTGCTGATTTCCCTGATGATTATAACCACCTTGGTTGCCCTGATTGCCTTGATTGTTATGTCCACCCTGATTATCGTGGAAGCCTGAACCGGAATTTCCTCCACCATAACCCGGACCATGAGATCCGGGGCCTGAACCGCCACCCGGTCCATGATCATACCAAAAAAGATCAGAATTTTTGAACTCCTGCATGATATAGCAATCCTTCCAGAGGTGCATGGACGGTGTCTCCTTCGTTCCGTGTTTTGGGCAAGGATGGTTCAATAGATAAGACAGGCGGCCCGGGTTAGGACTTGGCCCTCCACCATGCTGGGGTGATTTACCCTTACGCCGCTGACCCTTGTCCTGTGCGTTGGTATTAGCCACAAAATCCAGGCTGGCATCCGCTTTACGTTTACCATTATTTCCATGACCCGCCAGGTTATGCTGCCCCTTGGTATTGCCGCTCTTCTTTCCCTTCCCTATCTTGTCATCGTTAGACTCGAGATCCTTGGCACTATCAGAGTCGGCATACTTCACCAGAGCAGCCATGAGAGTCCCCATGTCATTGCAGTGACGCTTGAGCCGTCCCAACTTCAACTTCAGTGGCGTAAACCGGCAATTGCCTTCCAACGTCAAAACTGCTGTATCAGCATTGATGCGGTCTGATGAATGCAAGATTTGTGAAACCCGACGCACCCAATGGGTTGTTGATTCTCCTTCCTCCTGTACACAGGCAGCCAAGTCCACAATCGGCATAGGCTGCTTGCATGTGTCTTTGAAATTTTGAATAAGTCAGGCTCTCAGCTCGGCCCATGACCCAATGGAGTTAGCTGGCAAGTTTTTCAACCAAGTGCGAGCCGTTCCTTCCAACATCATGGTAAAGTATTTAGCACACGCTGCATCGTCCACATCCAGCATCTCCATTGCCGTCTCATAGCTTTCGACCCATGTCTCGGGGGATAAATCGGCAGTGTAATTTGGCACTTTTCGTGGGCCTTTGAAATCTTTGGGTAGGCGCACGTTACGCAGCGCTGGGATGAGACACGGTACTCCCAAAGAGCTAGAAGTAACTCCTGGTTCCACCGATGTGGTTGGACGAACCGGAGTAAGCTGACTGGCCTCGTGCTGTGCTGCTAACTCGGCCTCTCGACGAGCTCGAGCGCGATCCACCACATCCTGAGCATCACCTCCACCACCCGCCGGGTTATGGCCACGGGGCGGATCATGGTTTCGCGCATTGCTTAACACGGCCGGTTCATCCATATGCCTGCTGTAACTCCGGCTTGGGTGGGGAGTAGAATGGATCCTCTCACGACTATATGAATAAGCCTCCTGCTGAACCGGAGCTGTCTGAAGAAGCTCCCTAACCCGTCGCGTCTCGACTGCCACCGGAGACTCGCCTTCGATCGGGATGGCCGCCAGCCGTGAAGCTGCAGCGACAATGTTGTCCATTGGGTTAGAGTAATGACCCGATGGTGTTGGGACATGCTGTGTTACAATGTTGTTCCAGTGAGGCAGATCCACCAAACGTGGCTGAACCGACGCCCCCGCTCCAGGTGCCTCCGCCCGGTTTACCACCGGCGAATTACTGGTCCCTGCTCCTGGGGTATTAAAGAGGCCCCTAGCTTCATAAATAACCGGTGGTAGACGAGATCGGTACCTCCTTTTCAGGACATCGTTCGACGCACTCTGATCCAGCATAAGCTGGTAAGCCTATGCATCCAATGCGGCCCATTCCGCAGCCATCCTGGTATCCTCAGCTGCCAAGTCAGCTTTGGCCTGGGTGATCTGATCCTTCACCTTCGCGATTTCCGCATTATGTGCATCTTGATCCACTGGATTAACCTTCGCCATCAGCGTTGCCAAAGCGTCGAATAAGTCACATAGAACCTGTGCCGGCGGTCGCACAGGGCCTCCTGCCCCGGCCGTTGTCACTGCTGTTGATCCAGAAATCATCGCCGCTGCGGTCGAAGAGTGGAGCGCTGGTTGTGTACCAGCCATGAAGATCGCAACCCGGTTTAGCAGATCAAAGCGGTCCGGAATACCGTCGCCATCGGAACAGCCCCCAATCCGGCCATCTTGCAACTGATACAGCGACTCGGTCTCTCCGGTCGATGACTCGTCACCGGAATAAACGACAGTTTCGCCACCAGATTCGATCTATCCTCAGATTCCCCTCCGTGGATGACTCCCACGAAGGCATGCTTCATGACAGGCTTAACCCGGGCAGATCTCGCATGCTAAGCCATTTCGACAAGGTCGGTGCAGATGTCCGGCTCAGGGCCCGGTTCACCGATCTTGCCAATGAAAACATGTATGCCACCGAGGGGGACCCAGTACCCGTACTCGATTGAGCCGGCCTCGGGGCCCCAGCCTGCATCGTCAATGTAGAGCTTGCCGCGACGACTCTTGGTCATCCGGCCCACAGCGTAGCCCTTGAGTCCTTCAAAGCTGCCCTCTAAGAACTCGAAACCATCATGCGATAGCCCACGGTGGCGTAAGCGTAAATGGTTTAAATCACGGCGAATGTCCTAAGGAAAGGACTTAGTCGTGGAGCCATCGCGCGGGTTAGCTTAAAGGGGTTAAAGCGGACAAGGGACGCAGAGAGTTTATACTGGTTCGGCCCCTTGCGGTGAAGGTAAAAGCCTAATCCAGTTGTTGTGGAATTGCTAGGGTTTCATTGACCAGGGAGCAAATACGCTTTGCTTGAGTCTCGAGTTGTTGTCTGTTGTCCTTGAACCTTGTGGGTCGCCCCTTATATACGAGTTGGCGCCCGTCGGTTTACACAATCCCGAGGCCGGCTCATAAACGTGTCCGGCTCGGTATCTGCTCTTTCTATCTTACAACATAAGTTTAGATACCCATACCGGTTTATGTCTACAAGCCTTGAACCGGCTATGGGCCCTGGGCCTTCATAAAGCGTCACCGTCTTGTCTTCATGGGCTTCAGTTATAGTGAACCACTATGGGGTTAACCCGGCCTCTCCTGGCCGGTTTATGCCTAGTAGTAATATCCCCAACAATAGGTGTTAATGTCCCGCACAAGAGGGCTTTCACACTCGGGAAAGAAGAGAGGCTCAACATGAAAAAAGCGAGGAGTGAAATGAAGCAGAATTCATTGTATGAAAGGTTGAGGAAGGAGATTTATCCGGCTGTTCGAAAGGATGTTGAGGAGTCAATGATGATGCAGAAGACTCTAACACCGACAGATAGCCAGCAGATGGGAAGGGAGGCGGGCATGGAGGATGCTGCTTATTGCGCGACAATACTGCACAAGAGTAGATGTGCATCAGCTCACCCCAGGGACACTGAGACTGCAGCTGCTCGTGATGATGCTATATCTGATCTATCTGGAATGAAAGACAGACTAAAGAGCGTGCTTACACATTATGAAGGTAAATTAAAATGTGCGACACCCTGGGCTTGCCCACCCTTCTTGGAAGATGGCCTCTTGTTGGACAATGTGCCATTGAAGCCGGGCTGTATGAAGTGCTACGTGAGTGAAGTAAAGCTTGGATTCAATGAATTTATACTGAAGAATGTCCTAGGAGACTTGATGAGCAAAGGACCTTGGGAGAAACTTTGTTACATCACATCCGGTGGCCACGAAGGAAACAGAGTTCAACGATGAGATCCTGAAGCCCTGCCAAGAGCAACCACTTTGTCGCCCCTCAACCGGTGACACTCTCCTTGCCACAAGAGACTCTCGCAGTGATGCATCAACTTTGTGATCAGCCGGCCCGACTTTGTGGCGTCTGTGCCATGTCATCCTCCGCCCTAAAGCAGCCGGTGGCAAGGCCTACAACTGCTGAAGAGCGCACCACGGTTCGAGATGCGGTCGTGAAGCGATGGGTGGAGACCATTTGTAGCACATGCTCAAACATACCAACTCAGTGGACCGGACTGCTAAGCGATCGATGCTTCAAACCGCGCTTAGCGATCAGCAGGTCGAACCAACTGCTCATCGATCCGTCGATCCATGATCGTGTGATCAACATACCAATGCGTCAGCACTTCCTCCTTAGCAAACCAACATGTTGGCACGGCCTCCTCAGCAACCGACAAGTTGGCACCACCTGCGCAGAAACCCGACATAGCTTCAACGCATGGTCGTAGATCGATGCTCGTGCTCCTACAGCCCAAAGAGTCCGTGGCGGAAAGACCGCTTGACCTAGCGGTCCGACATAGATAAACCGTCTGCTAAGCAGTCCATCCAAGCTTGACCGTCTGCTCGGTAGTCTACCTTGCAGGCAATGAGACGTTCTGCCAGAAATGCTTCAAATACCAAGAAGGAAGTGGCCAAAAAGGCTACACCCTCGAGGAAGTGCGGCGGGAAAGTGAAGAGGAAAGAGAACGATTGCCTCTTACTTAAAGCACTCATCGCCCAGAACCAAATTAACAACAGCTTGTTCGAATCGGGGAGTAATATTATTTCTGACGCCATGGATGATGAAGAAGTACGTTTGTTGCTTGCTAAAAGTAAAGCAGACGTACTTCAAGCACGCTATTACGTCCATGGCCAACCATTTCTTGTTGGCAAATACTTTGATGAGTGCAGCTCCAGTTGCCGTGAGTTACATGAATATTGCATGGATCTAATGTCAGCAGGTCAGGATGGTTTGCTAGTCCACTACAACAAAGATCACTTCTGACACGATGCTGGTTCCATCGATGTGAGTTTCAAGGACTTACATCTCTTCTTCAACTTCAACGTGCTCGAAGCCACTCTTGTTAGATGCCTGATTTTGTAAGTACTTAACAAACTCTGATCAACTTCTCCATACAAGGTTGTAAATGACAAACAACTAACTGCATTTTATTCCTCTCAAGGGATTGAATGCACAGAGAAGAAAAAGGGATAGTGTGTATTTCATAGATCCGGATTAGCAAACGGCACAACAATACATGGTAAGGACCTACGGGACTGGACTGTTAACACGGTCGTTCGTCTCTTCGAAAACACTTCCCATGCAGAATCATTTCTCTGGCCATATCATGAACGATAAGTCAAGTAAACAACCACACATACACTTATTGTCTTTCATATTTCGACATAATTCATAAGTTCATGGCTTTCTTAATATGTAGCAATCACTGGATATTGGTATTCATTGTTCCAAACAAGAACACATTTTACTACATCGATGCTCTCAGAGAGTCAACAAACTTTCGAGGATCGGCGCATCTTCAGCAATTCATGGATAGGTATTGAATTCTATGATGTTGAAATTAATTTGCATTCATATCTGGTTCAATAATTGATGTTGTCAAAATTCATCATCATTTACGATGTGCTCGCATTGTGGAAAACTAAACGGGGAACACATTCAAGAGGGGACTACCTGCAAAGACGAGATCGTTTCTCCAGTAACACACCGAAATTTGTTATTTTTGGAAAATGTATCCAATAGTCTGCAAATACCTTTCCATACGCTAGTCAAATGTTCAAGCTTCTAAATAAACCTCCTTCTATTTTATCCAAAGAAAAAATAATACATCTAACACCGGCTAGGTTGTTCCTAACAGGAAAAATACATGACTAATTGATACGTCCATTTTGCATCATGCTTTTATATCGATATTTATTGCATTATGGGCTGTTATTACACATTATATCACAATACTTATGCCTATGCTCTCTTATTTTACAAGGTTTACATAAGGAGGAGAATGCAGCTTGCTGGAATTACAGGCTGGAAAAGGAGCAAATATTAGAGACCTATTCGCACAAATCAAAAGTCACGAAACTCCACGAAAGTTGTTTTGGAAAAAAATCGAGCGGAAGAAATACCAGAGGGGGCCCACACCCTGGCCACGAGGGTGGGGGGCGCGCCCTACTCCCCTGGGCGCGCCCCCTCCTCGTGGGCCCCCTGTTGGCCTTCCGGTGCCCATCTTCTGCTATATGAAGTCTTTCGTCCGAAGAAAAATCAGAAGCAATCTTTTGGGAGAGACTCCGCCGCCACGAGGCGGAACCTTGAAGGAACCAATCTAGGGCTCTGGCGGAGCTGTTCTACCAGGGACACTTCCCTCCGGGAGGGCGAAATCATCGCCATCGTCATCACCAACGCTCCTCTCATCGGAGGGGCCAATCTCCATCAACATCTTCACCAAGCACCATCTCCTCTCAAACCCTAGTTCATCTCTTGTATCCAATTCTTGTCTCTAAGTGCAGGATTGGTACCTATAGGTTGCTACTAGTGTTGATTACTCCTTGTAGTTGATGCTAGTTGGTTTATTTGGTGGAAGATCATATGTTCAGATCCTATATGCATATTAATACTCCTATGATTATGAACATGAGTATGCATTGTGAGTAGTTACGTTTGTTCACGAGGACATGGGAGAAGTCTTGCTATTAGTAGTCATGTGAATTTGGTATTCATTCGATATTTTGATGAGATGTATGTTGTATCTCCTCTAGTGGTGTTATGTGAGCGTCGACTACATGACACTTCACCATTATTTGGGCCTAGAGGAAGGCATTGGGAAGTAATTAGTAGATGATGGGTTGCTAGAGTGACAAAAGCTTAAACCCTAGTTTATCGTTGTTTAAAAGGGGCTGATTTGGATCCATATGTTTCATGCTATGGTTAGGTTTACCTTAATACTTCTTTTGTAGTTGCGGATGCTAGCAATAGGAGTTAATCATAAGTGGGATGCTTGTCCAAGTAAGGAAAACACCCAAGCACGGTCCACCCACATATCAAATTATCAAAGTACCCTAACGCGAATCATATGAGCGTGATGAAAACTAGCAGCGATAATTCCCATGTGTCCCCGGGGCGCTTTTCTCTATATAAGAGTTTGTCCAAGCTTGTCCTTTGCTACAAAAAGTTGGGCCACCTTGCTGCACTTTATTTACTTTTGTTACTTGTTGCTCGTTACAAATTATCCTATCACAAAATTATCTGTTACTTATAATTTCAGTGCTTGCAGAGAATACCTTGCTGAAAACCGCTTATCATTTCCTTCTGCTCCTCGTTGGTTTGGCACTCTTACTTATCGAAAGGACTGCGATAGATCCCTATACTTGTGGGTCATCAAGACTCTTTTCTGGCGTCGTTGCCGGGGAGTGAAGCGCCTTTGGTAGGTGGAATTTGGCAAGGGAAAATTTATATAGTGTGCTGAAATTTACTGTCACTTGTTACTATGGAAAGTAATCCTCTGAGGGGATTGTTCGGGGTATCTTCACCCCGACCAGTAGAGCAAAGAGTTGCTCCTCAACCTACTGAAAATGAAAATTTCTACTTTGAAATTCCTTCGGGTATTGTTGGGGATATAACTCTCGAATATAAACCATACTGAAGGGCGGTTTACCTAAATCCATAATTAGGGCCCACGGAGGCATGAGGCCCGAGCCCGCAGGCGGATTAGGGTCCATAAATGTAAACCGCCTTAATCATGTAACTTGTCTTTGTAAGATAAGAGAAAGAAGAGACCGAGCGGACACTTGTATGAGCGGCCTCGGGACTCAGAGACCCCGCAAGGCGTCAACCCGTGTATATAAGGGGACGACCCGTGGCGGGTTAGAGACGGACAATTCGAGGCTTAAGCGGCTATTGCTCCCTAGTCGCGAAATCACATCAATCCCATCACAAACTAGACGTAGGCTTTTACCTTCATCGAAGGGGCCGAACTAGTATAACCCTCGTGTCTTTGTGTCCGCTTTAACCCCTCTAAGTTAACCCGTACGATGGCCCTGCGACTAAGTTCTTTCACGAGGACATCTGCCGTGACAATTCCACGACAGTTGGCGCCCACCGTGGGGCTATCGCACGATGGTTTGATGATCTTAGAGGGCAAGTTCGAAGGACTCGAAGGCTATCTTGTGGGCGGATGACTAAGAGTCGTCGCGGCAAGCTCTACATCGACGATGCTGATGGGGCCCGAGGCGGCTCGATTAGTCTGGTGCAGGGTCCCCTTTGGTGGCATACACGTGTTCATCGGCAAGATCGGTGAGCGGGGCTGGGCGGACATCCGCACCGACCTCGTCGAGGCGGCTCGGCGGGCAAAGAAGAATCCTGCCACAGCTAAACCGGCTGTCAAGCGTGCTTTGTGGGAGTCATCCACGGAGGAGATCGTGAGGGCGGATCAGCATCTGGCAGTGAAACCGTTGTCTACTCGATGACGAGTCGTCGGCCGGAGAAACCGAGTCTCTGCATCGGCTGCAAGATGGCGGATCGGGGCTGTTCCGACGGTGAGAGTATTCCGGACCCTTTGATCTGCCCAGCGGGTTGGAATCTTCATGGCGGTACACAAGCGACGCTTCACTCTTCGACCATGGCGCCCATGGTCGCCCGGTTCAGCAAATGTGATGGCAGCCGGGAAGGAGGCCCTGTCGCCCGCGGCTCAAGTTTTATCAGAGCTATTCGACGCATTGGCTGTGCTCATGGCAGAGGCTAATCCGGCGGATCAAGACCTGCACAACGCGGAGATTGCAAAGGTGAAGGAACAGATCACTAAGGCTAAAGCGGATCTGGCAGCCGCGGACGTGAGGATGGCGGCGAACGGGCCGCTTTGGATGTGCAGGCTTATAGGCTCATGCTGGATCAGAGCGCGTCACATGAAGTCATGAAAAGAAAGTACAGATCCCGTTTGCCTTGGTTTCGAGGAAGAGACCTCTTCAATACCCTGGCGAGGACCGATAATCCGCCGCCGGTGGTGAACCGGCTGGAAGCTTTGGGGACGGCGCGCCGATTCAGCCCGTGTGATAGATCTGCCTCGCCATCATGCGGCGCGCTTCAGGTGTGAGACACCTCGGTCACTACTCCAACCCGATGGATAACCTTGTTGCGGCTGCGGCACGGTTGGGCGATTCAATCGGCGATTCACCGCGGCGGTAGAAACACGCCGGCAAAAGAGCTCCTCGGGGCGGCCACGGCTCAACAGAAGCGTATTCATACGATCGGGATCGGATCCACCACCCCCTCCCAAGCCGGAGTTATAGCCGCAGACGCAGCGAATTTAACCGGCCGTATCAAGCAATGCGCTGGCAGTGGTCCGTCTCGCGGCAAGAACCCGCCGGTGGCTTCAAAATGCTCAAGTGGTGGTGGACGGGCCAGGCACGAGGGAAGCGAGTTAGTAGCACAACATGAGGATCATCGGCTCGCGCCGGTTCGACCGACCATCTTGAACACAGGGTCACGTCTGGCTCTTTGGGGTGCCTTGCCTCGCCCCCGCTTTACGCAATGTACGTTTGCCCAAGGACTTCAAAGGGCCACGCAAGGTGCCCAATTATACCGCCGATTTGGCTCGATGGCGTGGATAGAAAGCTATGAGATGGCCATGGAGATGCTTTGGATGTGGATGAAGCTGCGTGTGCGAAGTATTTCACCATGATGTTAGAAAGTGCGGCCCGTGCTTGGTTGAAGAACTTGCCGCCTAACTCCATCAGTTCATGGACCCGATTCGCGGACCGGTTCATTCAAAATTTCAAAGACACTGTAAACAGCCCATATGCGTGGTGGATTTGGCGGCTTGTGTCCAGCAGAGGAGAATCCACAACCCATTGGGTGCGCGCGTTTGGAAGTTTTACATTCTTCGACCGGATCAACCACGATTCCGTGATCTTAACCCTAGAAGGCAACCGCCGGTTCAAACCGTTAAAGTTGAAGCTGGGTCGCATGAAGCGTTTTGCAATGACATGGACACTCTCATGGGCGTTTTAGTAAAGTATGCTGATTACGATAGTACCAAGGATCCCGAGTGCGAGGAGGATGACGAAATAGGGAAGGAAAAGTAACAGCAACTCCAGAGGCCAGCGACATCGATCGGCGGGTAATGGAGGAAACAAGCGAAGGCAAACGGTAACATGGGCTTCAGAGCCAACACCAACGCACAGGACAAGGGTCAACGTCGCAAGGGTAAGCAATCAAACCGGGCGGTGCGCCAAATCACAATCCGGATCGTTTGAATTATCTATTGAATCAACCACATCTCGAAGCATGGGACGAAGGAGGCACCGACAAACCACCTCTGGAAGGATTGTTACATTATGCAGGAGTTCAAAAGTTCTAATGCTTTCCGGTATGATCAAGGGCCCGGCGGGTTCGTGGTCCGCCCGGAATTCTGGTGGAGAAATTCGGCCCAGGGTTGGTGGTAATCCGAGAGGCGTAACAATCGAACAATCGAGCAATCGAGAACCAAGGTGGTTACAATCAACAACAGCAGCGATCGGGTTATCAAAGTAATCCGGCAGTTGAGCGGTGGGCGATACCATGTCTTTACCACCAGCTTGGACAAGCGAGACCGAAAACTTGAAGCGGGCAATCAATGTTGTTGAACCGCCGCACCGCATTACCTACGCTGGTCGAGCAGCCTATTGTATGGAGCGAGAGGATCATCCTCCCGGGTTTACAATCCGGGTCAGCTAGCCCTAGTGGTGGCACCTCGGTGGGAGGATACAAGTTTACCAAGGTGCTTATGGATGGAGGGAGCAGCATCAACGCCGTGTACTATGAGACCTTCCGGCGTATGGGGTTAACGGATAAGCATCTCGGGCCGTCCAAAGACGGTGTTTCACGGTGTGGTGCACCGCAAGTCAACATACCCGGTCGGTAAGATAGCTCTGGAGGTGGCCTTTTGGGGATGAACATGACTCCAGATCGGAAACATTGACGTTTGAAGTGGTGAAAATTCAAAGCCCTTACCACGCCCTATTTGGGCGGCCGGCTTATGCTAAGTTTTTGGCACGGCCTTGTTATGTGTATTTGCAGCTAAAAATGCCGGGTCACAAAGGGACGATAACGGCGAAGGAAATATGCCCTAGAGGCAATAATAAAGTTATTATTTATTTCCTTATATCATGATAAATGTTTATTATTCATGCTAGAATTGTATTAACCGGAAACATAATACATGTGTGAATACATAGACAAACAGAGTGTCACTAGTATGCCTCTACTTGACTAGCTCGTTAATCGAAGATGGTTATGTTTCCTAACCATAGACATGAGTTGTCATTTGATTAACGGGATCACATCATTAGGAGAATGATCTGATTGACATGACCCATTCCGTTAGCTTAACACTTGATCGTTTAGTATATTGCTATTGCTTTCTTCATGACCTATACATGTTCCTGTAACTATGAGATTATGCAACTCCCGTTTACCGGAGGAACACTTTGGGTACTACCAAACGTCACAACGTAACTGGGTGATTATAAAGGAGTACTACAGGTGTCTCCAAAGGTACTTGTTGGGTTGGCGTATTTCGAGATTAGGTTTTGTCACTCCGATTGTCTGAGAGGTATCTCTGGGCCTTCTCGGTAATACACATCACATAAGCCTTGCAAGCATTACAACTAATGAGTTAGTTGTGAGATGATGTATTACGGAACGAGTAAAGAGACTTACCGATGTGAGATTGAACTAGGTATTGGATACCGACGATCGAATCTCGGGTAAGTAACATACCGATGACAAAAGGAAAAGCGTATATCGTTATGCGGTTTGACCGATAAAGATCTTCGTAGAATATGTAGGAACCAATATGGGCATCCAGGTTCCGCTATTGGTTATTGACCGAGAATGGTTCTAGGTCATGTCTACATAGTTCTCGAACCCGTAGGGTCCGCACGCTTAACGTTTGATGACAGTTCATTATGAGTTTATAAGTTTTGATGTACGAAGGTTGTTCGAGTCCGGATGTGATCACGGACATGACGAGGAGTCTCGAAATGGTCGAGACATAAATATTGATATATTGGAAGCCTATGTTTGGACTTGGAAGGTTCGGATGAAAACAGGAAGTTCTGGAACACCGGTGGGTTACGGAACCCCGGGGTCAATGGGCCTTAATGGGCCATAGGGAGAAGAGGAAGGGCGGCCGGGCAGGCCGCGCGCCCCTCCCTCTAGTCCGAATAGGACAAGGAGAGAGGGGGGGCGCCCCTTCCCTCTTCCCTCCCCAATCCTATTCCAACTAGGAAAGGGGAAGTCCTACTCGGTGGGAGTAGGACTCCTCCAGCGCCGCCCCTTGAGCTGGCCGCACCCCCTTGCTCCTTTATATCTGAGGCAGGGGGGCCCCAGACACACAATTTGATCTACGGATCGTTCCTTAGCCATGTGCGGTGCCCCCTCCACCATATTCCACCGGTCATATCGTCGCATGAGCTTAGGTGAAGCCTGCGCCGGAGAAGTCATATCGTCGCGGAGCTTAGGCGAAGCCCTGCGTCGGTGGAGCATCATCATCGTCCTGCGCCGTCGTCTTGTGGAACTCATCCCGACACTTTGCTGGATCGAAGTCCGGGGATCGTTATCGAGCTGAGCGTGTGCAGAACTTCGGAGGTGCCGTGACGTTCGGTGCTTGGATCGGTCGGATCGTGAAGGCGCACGACTACATCAATCGCGTTGTTATAACGCTTCCGCTTTCGGTCTCAGGGTGCGTGGACGGACACTCTCCCCTCTCGTTGCTATGCCATCACCATGGTCTTGCGTGTGCGTAGGAAAATTTTGAAATTACTCGTTCCCCAACAAAGTGGCATCCGAGCCTGGTTTTATGCATTGATGTCATGTGCACGAGTAGAACACAAGTGAGTTGTGGGCGATATAAGTCATCCGCTTACCAGCATGTCATACTTTGGTTCGGCGGTATTGTGAGATGAAGCGGCCGGACCGACATTACGCAGACGCTTATGCGAGACTGGTTTCACCGCTTGAGCACTAGTTGCTTAAAGGTGACGGCGGGTGTCGGTTTCTCTCACTTTAGTTGAACTGAGTGTGGCTACGCCCGGTCCTTGCGAAGGTTAAAACAGCACCAACTTGACAAACTATCGTTGTGGTTTTGATGCGAGGTAAGAACGGTTCTTGCTCAGCCCGTAGCAGCCACGTAAAACTTGCAACAACAAAGTAGAGGACGTCTAACTTGTTTTTGCAGGGCATGTTGTGATGTGATGTGGTCAAGGCGTGATGCTATATTTTATTGTATGAGATGATCATGTTTTGTAACGAGTTATCGGCAATGGCAGGAGCCATATGGTTGTCGCTTTATTGTATGAAATGCAAGCGCCATGTAATTGCTTTACTTTATCACTAAGCGATGGCGATAGTCGTAGAAGCAATAGTTGGCGAGGCGACAACGATGCTACGATGGAGATCAAGGTGTCGCTACCGGTGGCGATGGTGATCATGGCGGTGCTTGGCGATGGAGATCACAAGCACAAGATGATGATGACCATATCATATCACTTATTTTGATTGCATGTGATCTTTATCCTTTATGCATCTTATCTTGCTTTGATTGACGGTAGCATTATAAGATGATCTCTCACTAAAATTATCAAGAAGTGTTCTCCCGAGTATGCACCGTTGCGAAAGTTCTTCGTCTTTGAGACACCACGTGATGATCGGGTGTGATAGGCTCTACGTTCAAATACAACGGGTGCAAAACAGTTGCACACGCCGAATACTCAAGTTAAACTTGGCGAGCCTAGCATATAACAGATATGGCCTCGGAACACGGGGACCGAAAGGTCGAACGTGAATCATATAGTAGATATGATCAACATAGTGATGTTCACCATTGAAACTACTCCATCTCACGTGATGATCGGACAAGGTTTAGTTGATTTGGATCACGTAATCACTTAGATGACTAGAGAGATGTCATCTAAGTGGGAGTTTTAATATGATTAATTAAACTTAAATTTATCATGAACTTAGTCCTGGTAGTATTTTGCAAATTATGTTGTAGATCAATAGCTCGCGTTGTTGCTTCATATGTTTGTTTTGATATGTTCCTAGAGAAACTGTGTTGAAAGATGTTAGTAGCAATGATGCGGATTGGATCCGTGATCTGAGGTTTATCCTCATTGCTGCCGTAAGAATTATGTCCTTGATGCACCGCTAGGTGACGAGACCTAATGCAGGAGCGGATCTGAGACGTTATGAGCGTTTGACTAGCTCAATATGATGACTACTTGATAGTTTAGTGCACCATGCTTAACGGCTTAGAATCGGGACTTCAAAAGCGTTTTGAGCGTCATGGACCATATGAGATGTTCCAGAATTGAAGTTAATATTTCAAGCAAATACCGAGTTGAGAGATATGAAGTCTCCAACAAGTTCTATAGCTAAAAGATGGAGGAGAATCGCTCAACTAGTGAGCATGTGCTCAGTTATGCAGGTACTTCAATCGCTTGAATCAAGTGGGAGTTAATCTCCCAGATAAGATAGTGATTGACAGAATTCTCTAGTCACCATCACTAAGTTACTAGAACTTCGTGATGAACTATAGTATGCAAGGGATGGCGAAAACGATTCCGAGCTCTTCGTGATGTTGAAATCGACGAAGGTAGAAATCGAGAAAGAGCATCAAGTGTTGATGATTGACAAGACCACTAGTTTCAAGAAAAGGGCAAAGGGAAAGAAAGGGAACTTCAAGTAGAATGACAAGCAAGTTGTCACTCCCACGAAGAAACCCAAAGCTGAACCAAAGCCTGAAACGAGTGCTTAATTGCATAGGAAATGGTCCTTTGAAGCGGAAATACCGAGATATTTGGTGGATAAGAAGGATGGCAAAGTGAACAAGGGTATATTTGATATACAGGTTATTGATGTGTGCTTTACTAGTGTTTATAGTAGCCCCGAGTATTTGATACTTGTTAGGTTGCTAAGATTAGTAACTCGAAGAGGATTCTGAGAATAAACAGAGACTAGTTGAAGGGAAGTGACGATGAGTGTTGGAAGTAGTTCCAAGATTGATATGATCATCATCGCACACTCCTATACTATCGATATTAGTGTTTATAGTAGCCCCTGAGTATTTGATACTTGTTGGTTGCTAAGATTAGTAACTCGAAACAGGAGTTCTGAATAAAGAAACTAGTTGAAGGGCAGTAACGATGAGTGTTGGAAGTAGTTCCAAGATTGATATGATCATCATCGCACACTCCTATACTATCGGGATTAGTGTTGAACCTAAATAAATGTTATTTGGCGTTTGCGTTGAGCATGGATATGATTTGATCATGTTTATTACAATACGGTTATTCATGTAAGTTAGAGAATAATTATTGTTACATTTACATGAATAAAACCTTCTATGGTCATACACCCAATGAAAATGGTTTGTTGGATCTCGATCGTGTGATACACATATTCATAATATTGAAACCAAAAGATGTAAAGTTAATAATGATAGTGCAATTTATTTGTGGCACTTTGCCGTTTGGGGTCATATCGGTGTAAAGCGCATGAAGAAACTCCATAAAGATGGATTTTCGAAATCACTTGGTTATGAATCGTTTGATGCTTGCGAACCGTGCCTTTTGGGCAAGATGACTGAAACCCCGTTGTTCGGAACAATGGAACGAGCAACAAACTTGTTGCAAATAATACATACTGATGTATGCGATCCAATGAGTGTTGATGCTCGTGGCAAGTATCGTTATATTCTGACCTTCACAAGATGATTTGAGCAGATATGGGTATATCTACTTGATGAAACATAAGTCTGAAATAATTGAAAAGTTCAAAGAATTTCAGAGTGAAGTGGGAAATCATCGTAACAAGAAAATAAAGTTTCTGCGATCTGATCGTGGAGATGAATATTTGAGTTCTGAGTTTGGTCTTCATTTGAAACAATGTGAAATAGTTTAGCAACTCACGCCATATGGAACACCACAGCATAATGGTGTGTCCGAAAGTCGTAACCGCACTTTATTGGATATGGTGCGATCTATGATGTCTCTTATCGGTTTACCACTATCGTTTTGGGGTTATGCATTAGAGACAGCTGCATTCACGTTTAATAGGGCACCATCTAAATCCGTTGAGGCGACACCGTATGAACTATGGTTTAACAAAGAAACCTAAGCTGTCGTTTCTTAAAAGTTTGGAGTTGTGATGCTTATGTGAAAAGTTTTCACGATAAGCTCGAACCCAAATCGAGAAGTGCGTCTTCATAGAATACCCAAAGGTAACTATTGGGTACACCTTCTATCACAGATCCGAAGGCAAGTTTTTCGTTGCTAAGATGGATCCTTTCTAGAGAAGAAGTTTCTCTCGAAAGAAGTGAGTGGGAGGAAAGTAGAGCTTGATAAGGTAATTGTACCTTCTCCTGAATTGGAAAGTAGTTCATCACGTAAATCAGTTCTGTGATTCCTACACCAATTAGTGAGGAAGTTAATGATGGTGATCATGAAACTTCAGATCAAGTTGCTACCAAACCTCGTAGGTCTTCCGAGTAAGATCCGCACTGAGTGGTATGGTAATCATGTTCGGAGGTCATGTTACTAGACCATGATGAACCTCGAACTATGAGGAAGCAATGATGAGCCCAGATTCGCGAAATGGCTTGAGGCCATAAAATCGAGATATGATCCATGTATGAGAACAAAGTATGGACTTTGATTGACTTGCTCGATGATCAGCAAGCCATGTTAAATAAATGGATCTTCAAGAGGAAGACAGATCTTGATAGTAGTGTTACTATCTACAAAGCTAGACTTGTCGAAAAAGGTTCTTGACAAAGTTCAAGGTGTTGACTACGATGAAATTTTCTCACTCGTACCGATGCTTAAGTCTGTCCAAATCATGTTAGCAATTGCCGCATTTTATGAAATCGGCAAATGGATAAACAAAACTACATTCCTTAATGGATTTAAAGGAGAGTTGTATATGATGCAACGAGAAGGTTTTGTCAATCCTAAAGGTCTTCGACAAAATGCAAGCTCCAATGATCCATCTATGGACTGGTGCAAGCATCTCGGAGTTGGAATATACGCTTTGATAAGTTGATCAAAGCATATAGTTTTATCTGAGACTTGCGGTGATGCCTGTATTTACTAGAAAGTGAGTGGGAGCACTACAGCATTTCGATAAGTATATGTGAATGACATATTGTAGATCGAAAATAATGTAGAATTATTCGCAAAGCATAAAGGAGTGTTTGAAAGGAGTTTTTCAAAGAAAGACCTCGGTGAAGCTGCTTACATATTGAGCATCAAGATCTATAGAGATAGATCAAGACGCTTGATTAGTTTTTTCAATGAGTACATACCTTGACAAGATTTTGAAGTAGTTCAAAATGGAACAGTCTAAGAAAGAGTTCTTGCCTGTGTTACAAGGTGTGAAATTAAGTAAGACTCAAAACCCGACCACGGCAGAAGATAGAAAGAGAATGAAAGTCATTCCCTATGCCTTGGCCATAGGTTCTATAAAGTATGCCATGCTGTGTACCAGATCTATTGTATACCCAACTCTGAATTTGGCAAGGGAGTACAATAGTGATCTAGGAGTAGATCAATGGACAGCGGTCAAAATTATCCTTAGTAGAATAAGGATATGTTTCTCGATTATGGAAGTGAAAAAGGGTTAAATCGTAAAGGGTTACGTCGATGCAAGTTTTAACACTAATCTAGATGACTCGAGTCTCAATCTGGATACATATTGAAAGTGGGAGCAATTAGCTAGAGTAGCTCATGCGAGCATTGTAGATATAGAAATTTGCAAAATACTTACGGCTCTGAATGTGACAGACCCGTTGACTAAAATTATCTCACAAGCAAAACATGATCACACCTTAGTACTCTTTGGGTGTTAATCACATAGCGATGTGAACTAGATTACTGACTCTAGTAAACCCTTTGGGTGTTGGTCACATGTCGATGTGAACTATGGGTGTTAACCACATATAGGTGTGAACTATTGATGTCAAATCACATGGCGATGTGAACTAGATTATTGACTCTAGTGCAAGTGGGAGACTGAAGGAAATATGCCCTAGAGGCAATAATAAAGTTATTATTTATTTCCTTATATCATGATAAATGTTTATTATTCATGCTAGAATTGTATTAACCGGAAACATAATACATGTGTGAATACATAGTCAAACAGAGTGTCACTAGTATGCCTCTACTTGATTAGATCGTTAATCGAAGATGGTTATGTTTCCTAAGCATAGACATGAGTTGTCATTTGATTAACGGGATCACATCATTAGGAGAATGATCTGATTGACATGACCCATTCCGTTAGCTTAACACTTGATCGTTTAGTATATTGCTATTGCTTTCTTCATGACCTATACATGTTCCTGTAACTATGAGATTATGCAACTCCGTTTACGGAGGAACACTTTAGGTACTACCAAAGCGTCTGGCGAATCGGGTGATTATAAAGGAGTACTACAGGTGTCTCCAAAGGTACTTGTTGGGTTGGCGTATTTGAGATTAGGTTTTGTCACTCCGATTGTGGGAGAGGTATCTCTGGGCCTTCTCGGTAATACACATCACATAAGCCTTGCAAGCATTACAACTAATGAGTTAGTTGTGAGATGATGTATTACGAACGAGTAAAGAGACTTACCGATGCGAGATTGAACTAGGTATTGGATACCGACGATCGAATCTCGGGTAAGTAACATACCGATGACAAAAGGAAAATTATATCGTTATGCGGTTTGACCGATAAAGATCTTCGTAGAATATGTAGGAACCAATATGGGCATCCAGGTTCCGCTATTGGTTATTGACCGAGAATGGTTCTAGGTCATGTCTACATAGTTCTCGAACCCGTAGGGTCCACGCTTAACGCTTCGATGGCAGTTCATTATGAGTTTACAAGTTTTGATGTACCGAAGGTTGTTGGAATCCGGATGTGATCACGGTCATGACGAGGAGTCTCGAAATGGTCGAGACATAAAGATTGATATATTGGAAGCCTATGTTTGGACTTGGAAAGGTTCGGATGAAAGCAGGAAGTTACGGAACACCGGGGTTACGGAACTCCTGTGGGGTCAATGGGCCTTAATGGGTCATAGGGAGAAGAGGAAGGGCCGGCCGGGGCAGGCGCGCGCCCCCTCCCCTCTAGTCGAATAGGACAAGGAGGGGGCGGCGCCTTCCCTCTTCCCTCCCAATCTATTCCAACTAGGAAGGGGAAGTCCTACTCGGTGGGAGTAGGACTCCTCAGCGCCCCCTTGAGCTGGCCGCACCCCCCTTGCTCCTTTATATACGGAGGCGGGGGCACCCCAGACACACAAGTTGATCTACGGATCGTTCCTTAGCCGTGTGCGGTGCCCCCTCCACCATATTCCACTTCGGTCATATCGTCGCGGAGCTTAGGCGAAGCCTGCGCCGGAGAAGTCATATCGTCGCGGAGCTTAGGCGAAGCCTGCGTCGGTGGAGCATCATCATCGTCCCACGCCGTCGTCTTGATGGAACTCATCCCGACACTTTCTTTGGATCGAGTCCGGGATCGTTATCGAGCTGAGCGTGTGCGAACTCGGAGGTGCCAGACGTTCGGTGCTTGGATCGGTCGGATCGTGAAGGCGTCGACTACATCAACAGCGTTGTTATAGCGCTTCGCTTTCGGTCTCACGAGGGTGCGTGGACGGACACTCTCCCTCTCGTTGTTATGCCATCACCATGGTCTTGCGTGTGCGTGGGAAAATTTTGAAATTACTCGTTCCCCAACAAAGCGGTTCATGGGAGCCGCAGGATCGCTTTGGAGTGCGAGGAAGGTGATGCGGCTTACGCAGAGTCGGTTTGTGCCATGAAGAGCTAAAGTATTATAAAGACAATGTTGATCCGGCGGATATGACCCGTTGAAGAAGCCAACTACTGAGCACGATCCGGATTTGAAGTTTAAATCGGCGGTGAGACTAAACTTGTTGATTTTGTGCGGCGATTCGTCCAAGCAGTTCACCATCGGTGCTAACTTGGATCCTAAATAGGAAGCGCGCTCATCGAGTTCATCCGTGAGAATCGGGACATTTTGCATGGAAGCCTTATGACATGCCGGGTGTACCGAGGGAACTCGTGAGCACACTCTTAATGTTGATCCCAAGTACATACCGTAAAGCAGTTTCTTCGCCGGTTTAACGAGGAAAGGCGCAAGGCCATTGGAGAGGAGGTTGCGGGCTCTTAGCAGCAGGGTTTATCGTTGAAGTTTTCCATCGAGTGGCTTGCTAATCCGGTGTTGGTCCTTAAGAAGAATGGCACTTGGCGCATGTGTGTGGATTACAGATCTTAACAAGGCTTGTCCGTGAGATCCTTCGCCCTCCCCACATTGATCAGATTATTGATGCTACGGCGGGTTGTGGCGTTTGAGCTTTTGGATGCGTATTCGGATATCATCAGATTAAGATGGCGGTTAAGGACCAGGAGAAGGCGGTGTTTATCACTCCTTTTGGAGCCTTCTGCTATATATCTATGCCTTTTGGGCTCAAGAGCGCCCAAGCAACTTATCAGCGTTGCGTACAGAATTGCTTGCATGAACAGATCGGCCGTAACGTGCATGCTTATGTGGATGATATTGTGGTTAAGTCAAGGAAGAAGGAGACGTTGATTGAGGATCTAAAAGAAACTTTTGACAACTTGCGGGTGTACAAGATGATGCTTAACCGGCCAAATGTGTCTTCGGTGTTCGGCGAGCAAGTTATTGGGTTTTCTTGTGTCCAACAGAGGATTGAAGCTAATCCGGAGAAAATTACGGCTATCACCTCCTTGGCTAAGCCAAAGTGCATCAATGATGTCCAGCGTTTGGCGGGTCGGATTGCCGCACTAAGCGGTTTATCGGCCGCCTCGGAGAGAAGGCCATTCCTTTGTACCAGATCTTTGAAGAAGGCGGATCGGTTTATGCGAGTTCACCGCCGATGAAGCATTGGAGGATTTAAAGCGGCGGTTGGCCAACCCGCTGTTCTCGCCGCTCCCATTGACAAAGAGCCGCTTACGCTATATGTTGTTGCTAATGCGGGGCGATTAAGCGTAGCCATTGTGGTAAGCGGAAGGAGGCGAGGAAGAATATCCGGTTCAACGGCGGTTTATTACATCAGCGAGGTGCTCATTGAGTCTAGCGAAGATATCCGCATTGGCGAAGCTGGTATATGGAGTTTTTATGGCAAGCGGAAGCTGAAGCAATATTTTCAAGGGCATCCCATCACGGTGGTGATTCAGCTCCCTTGGGCGATATCATACTGAACCGAGAAGCAATCGGGCGGATTGCTAAGTGGGCCATAGAACTTGGGCGCACGGTTTCTGGTATGTACCTCGGACGGCGGTAAAATCCGAGCACTTGTGGATTTCATTAATGATTGGACGGAGTTGCAAGCGCTGAAGAAAAGCGGATCATACCTATTGGACCATCCACTTTGACGGGTCCGAGCAATTGGAGGGCTCGGGCTGGAGTTGTGTTGACTTCCCACGAGGTGAAAAGTTTTATTCGTCCTCCGCTTAATGTTCCTTGTACTAACAATGCAGCTGAGTATGAAGCTTTGCTCCATGGTCTCCGGATGGCTAAGGAGATGAATCTAAGCGGGTTAAGTGCTTTGGTGACTCGGACTTGGTGGCCCGGCAAGTATCGGTACTTGGGATTCCAAAGATCCACTCATGGCTGCATATCGTCGGGAGGTGGATATTGTTGCAGGTCACTTTAAAGGATATCAGGTGGACCATGTGGATCATCGGAAGAACGGCGGCGGATGCTTTAAGCGGCTGGGCTCTCAACATAAACCGTCCCGCCTAATGTCTTCCTTGATGTCTTGCACAATCCGTCGGTCAAGCTTCTGATGAAGTAGATTTGGCTATTCTGATCCGGAGGCTCGATTGGTGGCAGCCTTGCATGTCATTCCGTATTGGGCGCTCCTTATTTGGCATACATGACCGGGCGAGTTACGGAAGATGAGGCGTTGGTCCGACGGGTAGTTGGCGGTCTAAGTCTATGACCATTGTTAATGGCGAGTTGCATCATTGCAAAGGTGTCGAGGCGTTTCAGCGTTGTGTGTCCCCGAGGAAGGCTGTGAGATATTGCGTGAGATCCATGAAGGGACTGTGGTCACCACGCCGGTTCAAAATCCTTGGTGGCCAAAGCGTTCCGCCATGGTTTTATTGGTTGATTGCCCATCTTGATCACGGAGGATCTGGTCGAGCGATGTGATGGTTGCGAAGTTTTCTAGGCGTGCTCACATACCGGCCCGAATTGAGGATGATTCCAATTACTTGGCCGTTTGCGACTTGGGGGCTAGACATGGTGGGGCCTTTTAAAGGTCCAAGGACAAGAAAACACACTTGCTGGTAGCAGTTGACAAATTTACAAAGTGGGTCGAGGCGAGCACATTAGCAAGTGTGATGCGCCACGGCGGTTGAGTTCATAAAAGGGTGATCTTCGGTTTGGATTTCCACAGTATCATCACGGATAATGGCACCAATTTGTCCAAGGGTGCCATGAAGGAGTTTTGTGAACGTGAGCACATCCGGCAGCGTTTCTTGATGGCCCACCATGATCCAATGGTCAAGCGAGCGAGCTAATCGGGAGATCTTGAGAGGTATCAAACCCGGCTTATGGTCCCTTTATAGAGGACGCCGGGCTGTTGGGTAGAAGAGCTACCATCGTGATATGGAGTATAAATACTAACCCTAACAGATCCACTAGATACACACCGTTCTTTATGGTCTATGGGCGGGCGGTCCTTCCCAGCGATATCCGTCATGACTCACCTCGCGTGGCAGCCTATGTTGAGGCGGATAACGAGGCTGCACGGCAGGGCGCTTTGGATCGGATGGATGAAGAAGCGAGATATGGCGGCTGCTCGTTCGGTGATTTACCAGCAGGATCTTCGTCGGTATCACGATCGGTGGTCGTAACAGAACCTTTCGGGAAGGAGACTTGGTGCTTGGCTCATTCAAGACCAGATAGATATGCACAAGCTATCCCCACCTTGGGAAGGGCCTTTTGTGGTCAGCAGAATCTGCACAACGGGTCATACTATCGATTGATGTTCGAGGCGTAAAGACTCACGCACGTCGAAGAGGAGACCAACGAGCCATGGAACATAGCTCATCTTGACCTTATTATACGAGCCATCGGCTCTACTTATGTACATATTATGACAATGTATATATTATGAATAAAAGCAATAAACCGGAGCCTCGGCTAAGCGGGGTATCCGTTACTGTAAAAATCCGGTTTGGGTACATGGAGTTGTTGTCTCAAAGCAGCCTCCGGTTTATCCCTTGATCTTGCTTTTGAAGTTTTTATGTCATCTGGGGGCTTGGTGGTGTCGAACCAATGCAACACCTTTTGATGGCGAAAGCCACCAGATCACTTGGGGACATGGTCACATCTGAACCGATCACGCCTCTTGGTCGGCCTAAGGTCATAGAGTCACTTGGGGCTTGGTGAACCCGAACCATTGCCACGCCACTTGATCGGCATAGTGCCACGGTTTCGGTTGGGGACTGGCTGACTTGAACCATAGCTACACCTTATTGGGAGCTTGGTCGTGTCCGACCATGGTAACACCATCTGATCGGCTCAGTAAAGCCTCTTTTGGCAAACATTTTATCATTGCCTATGCTCCTCTATTGCTCTTATAACTGTCATTTAAATCGGTTCAACCAGTCCATTGACGGAATTTGGTTTATTGTTTAATCCGGTGATAACTTTTCGGTTTGTTTTTTCTGTTAAACATCCCATTATGGAGTAATAGGGGCTTAACATGAACCGGCATGGTTTACAGTAAACCGGCATTCTAAAGCTAGGAGCTGTTGTCTCCTTGGGCGGTAATGGTTTATGCAACCTCCGCTTCAAGGGTTGGCTCAATAACTGCATGCCCGACATTTGGCGGTATTTTTGTATCACAAAGTTTTGATCATATACATCAATATTTTCTTATATAAGTATATAAGCGTCACAAGCTGGTGGCGACACAAGCCGCCGTGGCAGTTTAAAATTTGTGATTGCAGGCAAAATAAATTGAAGGTTTCAATTCTTCAATCAAAAGTATCGGCACCTCCGCGAAGGTTCTGGATCGAGGGCATAAAGGCATGTTCAAAACAAAGTGCTGGCTATTCTATTACAAAGCCTTGAAGGCCGGTATTTCGCATGGCGTTATGACTAGCAACTTCGATGCATCACCCGGCTTGACGGATTAAGCTTCCTCGCCGGGTTGGCGTGAGGAAGAGGCGTCTGCGTCGGTTCAACTTCTTCCTCTTCATCACCCAAAGGCGGAAGTCATTGGTAGACCAGTCAATCCGGTTTAAGGCACGAAGACAGCCTCTTCACTTATAAGCTCAGCGGATCAACGTCAGGGGCATAAGTGTGCTTACGGATTGGAGGAACAAGGCTCTGCACTTCTGGAATGACAAACTCCACCCGCTTGTTGTTCGCATCGTAGAAAGAGCGGTGAACCGCCAGTTAACCTGCTGCCGATTGACTTCGCCCGTGACGCATCTCCTTTGTTATTCGTTTGAGGCGTCATTATCAAAACCGCCGTTCTCTTGAGCGCTGGGAAACCCTTGGCTATGTCACCGGATCAAGGTCCGCTATCCACGCCTTTGGCGCGAGTTAGAAACGATAAAGTGGCAGCCGGCGCGGATCGTTTCAACTCTTCAAGCTGTGCGGAATCATGGATAGCGGTCCGGTGTATCTTTGATCAAGGCGAGCTGTGTTGTAAATGCGATGTGGCGCATATGACTCATTGGGCACCGTATACAGCTGCTCAATTAGCGTGTAAGCGGCCTTGAGCTTCTTCCGCACATCGAGCCCGGATGAGCAATCGCTTCCTGTGCGGTTTCGGACAGCTCGGGTTAAACCGGCGGAAATATCAAAACAGTGGTGTAATTGCAAAATCTCTTACCAAAGATGGCAGAGGTCATGGCGTTAATCTGGCGCTTTAGTCCAGTAAGCTCTTACATCACGGTTTAAGAGCCGTTCAAAGCATCTTCCGCCGCTTTTTTCAAACCGGCCTTCTCGATGTCCCGATTGGCCTGCTCGGATTTATACCACTCCTTGAGTTGTTCCATAGTGGCCAAGGCGGTTTCAATTCATCCTTGGCCTTGGTGGTTTCGCTTGTTGAGTCTCCAGTTGGCACGAAGGTCCTTGAGTTATACGGTTTGTTGGTATATCTCACTCGATAACAAATGGAGCACGTTAGTTGTTTCAGTATAAAGTCCCAAGCTCAATACAAATATTCAACTTGGCACTTGGGGGCTAATGGCTAGTTGATCTCAGTTTGCTATGGGGATAAAAAAATTAAGTCACGGTTTAACTATGCTAAGTTGAACCGGCCCTTATGAACTCTGACCTTTGAAGTTTAAGGCGTATGGGTTCTATACAAAGTTAAGTGCCGGTTTAATTATGCTAAGTTGAACCGACCCTTGGGGGCTACTACACAACAAAAGTACAAGAGAGGCATAACTCCTTACCTCATAGCGTTCCTTCATACGATTTACGGACCGGCTTGAAGTCACGACTTGTGTAGAGTCGGTTCGAAAGCGGAGTGAAGTTCTTGGGCGAGAGGTTGTCATAAGGTGACAGATCAGTTTTCCCTTCTCTTTACTCATGGTAGTAGACTCTTCCTTGGTGCTGTGTTTTGCTAAAGCGACCGGTTGGCTAGGGTGGTGTAGCGATGCCCGTCACTATAACGTCATCATTTTTGGCGGGCTGGCCAGATTGGCGATCTTCTTTGGGCTTGGTGTTTTCATACTCCGGCTCGGCGGTTCAACACTTACGACCCGCTCTGTGGCCGGACTCGGTGGAGCATGATGTGAGGTTTCCACTTGGGCATCCGGCTCAATTTCTGGCGGATCAGCGTTGTCGTCTTGGTTCAACCCGGCAGAGCTATTTTTAGCGACTTCAGGATTTTCGCCATGCTGCTCTGGGATCTTCTCCGGATCAACATCCGCAGTAGGATCAAGGGTTTTCGCTTTTTTACTCAAGCGAGCCTTGGTGCTGCAATGTTCAGAATTAGAGTAAGATAAACCGACCAGCGCAAATATAAACCGAATTGGCTTGGCGAAGTATGGTGCTTACCCGCAGCAACTTTAAGCGGAGGCGGTTGAGTGGTTGATGAACCGCCAGATGAGTTGGAAGAGGCCTGATAATTCGGGTCAGACGGATTGAGAGGACATCGGAAGAAACCTTTCAAAGGATAACGCTTTTCAGGAGAACAAATCACCTCTGGACGACGCTTCCGGGTTGGTGTATCTGGTAAACCGGACGATGTAATTTGTTGACCATTGTGTGCGGGTCGTACGGCGCTCTTCAGCCTGCTGTGTCTTCAAGGAAAGGTTTGGATTCAAATGAGCACAGGAATGAGATTTTTTCACTTTCCGGACTGTGCGGCGAATTCTTTTAACCGGCACGAGATCGGATTCGGAAGAAAGAAAGATTACCTCAACAGGTCGGCATGGTCGGCTTGACATCATCACAGGAGTTAAAATTGTCAATAAAAGGAAGAATAAAAGGGACAAGATAAATCAAGCTTTACCTCAACTTACGAATCTTCGTCTTCGGCGGATCGAGAAGACTCGGCGGTTTTCCTCTTGCCAGCCTTCTTGGTGGTCTTGGACTTTACGCGGAGCCGGGCGGTTTGGTCCGCTTCGGAAGGAGCTGTTAGCCCGAGAGGTAACAAGGATTAATATATATCAATAAGGCATTAATGTCGAAAAGCGGTGGCGGAGCCTTACCGCAGCTGTTTGTTGGCAACACGAATGGGGCCAACCGGTTTGCTGCGCGAGCGAGAGATCGGTTCATCAAGCATCCTCTTCACTTGTCTCTGTGACTTCAAGCTCGATTATTGGTAGCTCGTGGCGTCTTTGAGGGTCTTGGGCGCTGCCGGTGTATTCGTGCATCAATCCGGGCGGCTTAATGGCAAGATGCCCCAAGAAACCCAACATCGCACAAGGTCCACACCAGTTAAGCCATTGGCCATTAGAGCCCGGAGTTTGATAATTTGAGGCGCAAAATTCTTCCGTTCTGCGGTGGTCAAGCGTGAAGGCAACGGGTGATGGTTGCTAAGCCGGTGAGGGCGGTAACCCGGCAAAGGATTCTCTTTGTTAGGAGCAGTATTTCGGCAGTAGAACCAGGTTTGGTTCCAATCTTTCGGATGGCTATGGTGTTTGGCGTGAGGAAAGTCTACTTCCTTCCTTTTACGGATTGAAACGCCGCCCAACTCCGTGTTAGGACCATCCGAAAATTCTGTACGGCGGTTCAAGTGAAAGAAATCCGGAACAGCTCCACAGATGGTTCTTCTTGAAGATAGACTTCACGAAAACTTGGAAATTGCATATATTTGACACGAGTTCGGACCAATATCCCGTGGATGGAGTTGAAAACTTGCAAGGACATCCGGAAGAATTTTGATCCGGCGGGCAGAATCCCGATCTAAGTGCTGCATAAACACAATTACTTCTCCTTCTTGCGGATCGGGAGGGCATTCGCATCCGGAACCCGCCGATGGAGGACATTTTGGAAGCTAAAGCGCCGGTGGTAGCGCATCCGTTGAGTTGCGTCTCGGTGATCTTGGACCGGACCCAATTGCAAGCTGAGAATTGTTTGGCCATTCCGGAAGATTAAAGCTGCGAAAGGAAAGGTGAAAACGATTCACCGTTAACAGTTCGGACACATTATACAATGTTAAACGGCAATTGACAGCAGTTTCCAATTCGGTTTAGCGAGGACTAATGGAGTATGACGGATTAGCTATCAAAAGTCAAACCGCCCAAAGAGACAGAACTGGAAAATATGCTAAGTGTGGACAGAAACAGGTTTCACATGCGAATGGAGGTAATTTGGATCTACCGAAGATTCAGAAGAAAAAATTCGCGACCTATGCAAGCCTTATAAAGGGCAGGAAAGTTCGTGCGTTCTAAACAAGAGGGTGCGAACAAAAGAAAGGTGTACAAAGAATTAAAGCGGCGGCGGAGCGATCGCGCCTGAGATGTATACTACGGTTGAATAATACGGCCATGGAAGAGCAGGTATGAGGAAACTAGGATGAGCGCCTATGAACTACGAGATGAGCAGGAACCTTCAGATGCGGATCTAGGGCTTGAAGAGGGCCTTACCCGATCGCGCAGAACAGCGGAGGGCGCCGAGAGCCTCTGGTACAATCAGGTTGATGCAGCGGCCTGGGCTGACGTGGCGTTCGAAGGTCGGAGGCGACAATGAGCTTCAGAGCTGGGCGTCATGGGAAGAAGAAGCGGAAGAAGAAAGAAGAGAAAGGGCCCGCCGGTCTATTTATAAAAAAGCGGAGTAATTGACAAGCGCGAGAATCGAGGAGTTAAAAGCGGCGGACGGCGCAGCATGTCGCCTCGATTTCGGGATAGTATTAAATGAAGGAATCTTCTTGTTTGGGTTTCTTTTTAAGGATGGCGTCAAAGGCGCCCGTTGTTGTGGTCGGAGGATGACGCCACGGCGGTTCAAGCAGATGGCGGTTTCTGAAATATGAAGGGAGATTGAGTTTCCTAAGATGTTGAAGATTAACATGAACCGGTTCAAGTCAATCTGGGGCCTAATGTTGGGGATATAACTACTGAATATAAACCGCCCTGAAGGGGCCGGTTTACCCTCGTCCATAATTAGGGCCCACGAAGGCATGAGGCCCGGAGCCCAGAGGCGGATTAGGGTCCATAAATGTAAACCGCCTTAATCATGTAACTTGTGCTGTAAGATAAGAGAAAGAAGAGACCGAGCCGGACACTTGTATGAGCGGCCTCGGGACTCAGAGACCGGTCAAGCGTCAACCCGTGTATATAAGGGGACGACCCGACGGCGGGTTAGGGACAGACAATTCGAGGCTTAGGCGAAGCTATTGCTCCCTAGTCGCCGAAATCACATCAACCCCATCACAAACTAGACGTAGGCTTTTACCTTCATCGAAGGGGCCGAACTAGTATAACCCTCGTGTCTTTGTGTCCGCTTTAACCCCTCTAAGTTAACCCGTACGATGGCCCTGCGACTAAGTCCTTTCACGAGGACATCTGCCGTGACAATTCCACGACAGGTATGGTAGAAAAACTGCTAGCTAATCCTTTTGCAGGAGATGGAACATTACATCCTGATGAGCACCTAACATATGTGGATGAAGTTTGTGGATTATTTAAGCTTGCAGGTATGCCCGATGATGTTATCAAGAAGAAGGTCTTCCCTTTATCTTTGAAGGGAGATGCATTGACATGGCATAGGCTATGTGATGATATGGGATCATGGAACTACAAGCGATTGAAATTGGAATTTCATCAGAAGTTTTATCCTATGCATCTTGTTCATCGTGATCGTAATTATATATATAATTTTTGGCCTCATGAAGGAGAAAGCATCGCTCAAGCTTGGGGGAGGCTTAAGTCAATGTTATATTCATGCCCCAATCATGAGCTCTCAAGAGAAATGATTATTCAAAATTTTTATGCTCGGCTTTCGGATAACAATCGCACCATGCTCGATACTTCTTGTGCTGGCTCTTTTATGATGAAGACTATTGAATTCAAATGGGATTTATTGGAAAGAATTAAACGCAACTCTGAAGATTGGGACCTCGACGAAGGTAAGGAGTCAGGTATGACACCTAAGTTTGATTGTGTTAAATCTTTTATGGATACCGATGTTTTCCATAAATTTAGCACTAAATATGGACTTGACTCCGAGATAGTATCTTCTTTCTGTGAATCTTTTGCTACTCATGTTGATCTCCCTAAGGAGAAGTGGTTTAAATATCATCCTCCCATAGAAGTAAAAGTAGCTGCACCTATTAAAGTTGAAGAAAAGACTATCACTTATAGTGATCCTATTGTTCCTACTGCCTATGTTGAGAAACCACCTTTCCCTGTTAGAATAAAGGATCATGCTAAAGCTTCAACAGTGGTTCGTAAAAGCAATGTTAGAACTTATACACCTCCTGAGCAGGTTAAAGTTGAACCTAATATTGCTATTGTTAAAGATCTCTTGGATGATAATATTGATGGGCATGTTATTTATTTTTGTGATGAAACTGCTAGAATTGCTAAACCTTGTGCTAAAGATAAACATAGACATGTGGTAGGCATGCCTGTTATTTCTGTTAAAATAGGAGATCATTGTTATCATGGCTTATGTGATATGGGTGCTAGTGCTAGTGCAATACCTATTGACTTATACAAAGAAATTATGCATGATATTGCACCTACTTGATTTACAAGATATTGATGTCACAATTAAACTTGCCAATAGAGATACTATTTCACCCATGGGAATTGTTAGAGATGTTGAAGTCTTGTGTGGGAAAACTAAATATCCTGCTGATTTTCTTGTTCTTGGTTCCCCACAAGATAGCTTTTGTCCCATTATATTTGGTAGACCCTTCTTAAACAATGTTAATGCTAAGATAGACTGCGAAAAGGATGTTGTTACTATTGGTTTAGGTGATATGTCTCATGAGTTTAATTTTTCTAAATTTCGTAGACAACACCGTGAAGAGGAATTGCCTAGTAAGGACGAAATTATTGGTCTTTGCTTCTATTGCCGTGCCTCCTAGTAATCCTTTAGAACATTATTTGCTAGACCATGAAAATGATATGTTTATGAATGAAAGAAGGGAAATAGATGAATTGTTCTTTAAACAAGGACCTATTCTGAAACACAACTTGCCTATTGAAATCCTAGGGGATCCTCCTCCACCCAAGGGTGATCCCGCGTTTGAGCTTAAACCATTACCTGATACTCTTAAATATGCTTATCTTGATGAAAATAAGATATATCCTATTATTATTAGTGCTAATCTTTCAGAGAAGGAGGAAGAAAAATTATTGAAAACTCTGAAGAAGCACCGTGCTGCTACTGGATATACTCTTGATGATCTTAAGGGCATTAGTCCAACTCTATGCCAACACAAAATAAATTTGGAGAAAGATGCCAAACCAGTTATTGATCATCAACGACGGCTGAATCCTAAGATGAAAGAAGTGGTAAGAAAGGAAATCCTAAAGCTCCTTGAGGAAGGTATAATCTATCTCGTTGCTGATAGTCAGTTGGTAAGTCCTGTCCATTGTGTCCCTAAGAAGGGAGGTATTGCTGTCGTTCCTAATGATAATGATGAATTGATTCCGCAAAGAATTATTACAGGTTATAGGATGGTAATTGATTTTCGCAAATTAAATAAGGCTACTAAATAAGATCATTACCCCTTACCTTTCATTGATCAAATGCTAGAAAGATTATCCAAACATACACATTTTTGCTTTCTAGATGGTTATTCTGGTTTCTCCCAAATACCTGTGTCAGCTGATGATCAAGCTAAGACCACATTTACTTGCCCTTTCGGTACCTTTGCTTATAGACGTATGCCTTTTGGTTTATGTAATGCACCTGCTACCTTTCAAAGATTCATGATGGCTATATTCTCTGACTTTTGTGAAAAGATTTGTGAGGTTTTCATGGACGATTTGTCCGTCTATGGATCCTCTTTTGATGATTGCTTGAGCAACCTTGATCGAGTTTTGCAGAGATGTGAAGAAACTAATCTTGTCTTGAATTGGGAGAAGTGCCACTTTATGGTTAATGAAGGCATTGTCTTGGGGCATAAAATTTCTGAAAGAGGTATTAAAAGTTGATAAAGCTGAAGTTGATGCTATTGAAAAGATGCCATGTCCCAAGGATATCAAAGGTATAAGAAGTTTCCTTGGTCACGCTGGATTTTATAGGAGGTTCATTAAGGACTTCTCAAAAATTTCTCCGCCTCTGACTAATCGATTACAAAAAGATATACCATTTGTCTTTGATGATGATTGTGTAGAAGCATTTGAAATACTTAAGAAAGCATTAATTTCTGCACCTATTGTTCAGCCACCTGATTGGAATTTACCTTTTGAAATTATGTGTGATGCTAGTGATTATGCTGTAGGTGCTGTTCTAGGGCAAAGAGTTGATAAGAAATTAAATGGTATTCAGTATGCTAGTAAAACTCTAGACAATGCCCAGAGAAATTATGCCACTACTGAAAAAGAATTTTTAGCAGTTGTATTTGCTTGTGATAAGTTCAGACCTTACATTGTTGATTCTAAAGTAACTATTCACATGGATCATGCTGCTATTAAATACCTCATGGAAAAGAAAGATGCTAAACCTAGACTTATTAGATGGGTTCTCTTGCTTCAAGAATTTGATTTGCATATTATTGATAGAAAAGGAGCTGAGAACCCCGTTGCAGATAACTTGTCTAGGTTAGAAAATGTTCTTGATGACCCACTACCTATTGATGATAGCTTTCCTGACGAACAATTAAATGTCATAAATGCTTCTCATAGTGCTCCATGGTATGCTGATTATGCTAATTACATTGTTGCTAAATTTATACCACCTAGTTTCACATACCAGCAAAAGAAAAAGTTTTTCTATGATTTGAGACATTACTTCTGGGATGACCCACATCTTTATAAAGAAGGAGTAGATGGTGTTATTAGACGTTGTGTACCTGAGCATGAACAGGAACAGATCCTACACAAGTGTCACTCCAAGGCTTATGGAGGACACCACGCTAGAGATAGAACTGCACATAAGGTATTGCAATCCGGTTTTTATTGGCCTACTCTCTTCAAGGATGCCCGTAAGTTTGTCTTATCTTGCGATGAATCTCAAAGAATTGTTAATATTAGTAGACGTCAAGAAATGCCTATGAATTATTCACTTGTTATTGAACCATTCGATGTTTGGGGCTTTGATTATATGGGACCATTTCCTGCCTCTAATGGATATACACATATTTTAGTTGCTGTTGATTACGTTACTAAGTGGGTAGAAGTTATTCCAACTAGTAGTGCTGATCATAACACTTGTATTAAGATGCCAAAAGAAGTTATTTTTCCAAGGTTTGGAGTCCCTAGATACTTGATGACTGATGGTGGTTCACATTTTATTCATGGTGCCTTCCGTAAAATGCTTGCTAAGTATGATGTTAATCATAAAATTGCATCTCCTTATCACCCACAGTCTAGTGGTCAAGTAGAATTGAGTAATAGAGAGCTCAAATTAATTTTGAAAAAGTCTTTTAATAGATCAAGAAGGCCACGGAGGATCAAGTTCCGGCAACAGAAGACATCCTTCAACTTGATCACAATATTCTTACGCCAACTAAGATCGAAGCTTTCAAGATGATTGAGTTAGCCCGTATACAAAACAAGTATCTCACACGTGAAAATATTTTGTTGAAGGAGCATATCGTTGCACTCAAGGGCATTATCCGCAAGTTGGAGGATCTCTTACGCTCGATGTGCGACTACCCATCATCACCACCATCTTCTTCACCAGCAAGGGAGACATAATCATATGGGTATGAGCACTCCCCTTGGCAACTGCCAAGCTTGGGGGAGGTGCCCCGGTATCGTATCACCATCACATCTCTATCTTTACCGTTTTTCTTAGTTCGATCCTTTTTAGTATTATCTTGATCTAGTGGAATAAAGTTTTAGTATGATCTAGTTTTGAGTTTTGCTTTATGATTCCTCTATGTAATCGAGTCCGTGAGCTATATAATAAAGATTAGTGTTGAGTCAAGGGCTTGATTATTTTGCTATGATCTTGAGTGAAGAAAAAGACAAAGAAAGAATAAAAAGAAACAAAGAGATCATATTGATCTTATGGAGAGTAATGACTTCACATAGAAATAGTGTGATGATTAAAAGTTGTTGAGAGTTGACAAACATAGCTTTGGTCATCGTTGCAATTAATAGGAAGTAATAAGGAAAGAGAGGTTTCACATATAAATATACTATCTTGGGCATCTTTTATGATTGTGAGCACTCATTAAAATATGACATGCTAAAGAGTTGATGTTGGACAAGGAAGACAACGTAATGGGTTATGTTTTCTTATATCTGAAATAAAGTATATTGTCATGGATCATCCAACATGTTGACCTTGCCTTTCCCCCTCATGCTAGCCAAATTCTTTGCACCAAGTAGAGATACTACTTGTGCTTCCAAATACCCTTAAACCCAGTTTTGCCATGAGAGTCCACCATATCTACCTATGGATTGAGTAAGATCCTTCAAGTAAGTTATCATCGGTGCAAGCAATAAAAATTGCTCTCTAAATATGTATGATTGATTAGTGTGGAGGAAATAAGCTTTATACGATCTTGTGATGTGGAAGAAATAAAAGCGACGGACTTCACAATAAAGGTTCATATCACAAGTGGCAACATAAAGTGATGTTCTTTCGTATTAAGATTTTGTGCATCCAACCCTGAAAGCGCATGGCAACCTTTGCTTCCCTATGCGAAGGGCCTATCTTTTACTTTTATCTTCTACCTTATGCAAGAGTCATGGGATCTTCACCTTTCCTTTTTACATTTTATCCTTTGGCAAGCACATTGTGTTGGAAAGATCTTGATATATATATATATATATATATATATATATATATATATATATATATATATATATATATATCTAATTGGATATAAGTTAGCATGAACTATTATTGTTGACATTACCCTTGAGGTAAAAATTTGGGAGGCGAAACTATAAGCCCCTATCTTTCTCTCTGTCCGATTAATACTCTGTAACCACAAGTATTGCGTGAGTGTTAGCAATTGTGAAAGACTAAATGATAGTTGAGTATGTGGACTTGCTGAAAAGCTCTGACATAGACTGTCACATCCCAAATTTTCAATTTGGAATGTTATACATTAAATCATCATGCATTACATATTTTCTTGCATTTTGCCGATCCTAGAAATTTCACGCAACTCAAGGACCCTCGGAGAGAGTTGGAGATTTCAAAACATTTCATATTTGTGTTTCCTCGAATTATGAAAAAGAGGATCATTTGATTGTATTTATTTCATCTTCAAATAATTTTCCAATATCAAAATATGAGAGGGAATAATATGACTTTCCCAAAAAAAATTAGGAAAAAAAATGAAGATTTAATAAATAAATCAAATTCTGGATTTTTTCGGAGTTTATTTTCCTTAGGGAAAAATGCGTGATTTCAAAAAATTGCATTTAGGCCTGAGTAAAATTTCATTTTGTTCGACTCATTTTTAGGAGTCGGGGAAAATTTACTTCGTAAACTTTGGAGTTCGTTTAGATTTTATTTAATTTTTTTTTTTTCTGTGCGATATTTAAAAAAATCGCAGCACCGCTTTGGCCAAGGGCCAAGGGCCCACCGCCCTCCCAGCCGCGCCTCCCGCGCGCCCAGAGCCGCCGCCCGGCCGGCCGAATCCGAGGAGGATTCCTCCTCCTCCTCCTTTGCTTGCCCCTCCCCAAGCCACCTCCCCTTTAAATACCCAAGCCCCCTCTCCTCCCCACAACCCGCCGCCGCCTCTTGTGCCGCCCGCTTGCCGTCGCCCGCCGCCTAGCCGCCGCCCCGACGGAGCCTCGCCTCGTCGAGGTAGCCGCGCCGCGCCACCCTTCCCTCGGTTCGGTTTTTTTTATAAAATCCGTTCCGGTTTTCTTTTTCCGTTGATCGGTTTTTTTTCGAAACCCTAGATCGGTTTTATTTCTGGTTTTGTTGTTTAGCGAGCGTTCGCCGGACCGTTCGTATTAACGAACGTGATCACCGGTTATTCCCGGTTAACGAACGTCCGTTCGTTTAACCGTTCGTCGTTTTTCTTTTAATCGGATTTATTCCGCTATTTTTTCTGATCGCGATTTCAGATCCGATCTTCGTTCTAGTTTATCTTCTCGCTCGTTTATCGGAATCAGGTGATTCAAGCGCCTGGAGTTTCGTTTCGAAATCGCCATTCCGACTAATCAACTTAAACCAAGTTTTGCTACTGTAAAATTTGACCTAGTTTCAACTTGCTAGAACCGAGCTGTTTTCTTCCGCCGGTTGTTTTCCGTAGCTTTGTTCGATTCGTTTTCTTTTGCAACCAGGGTTCTTAAGTTGAACTTTCTGGTTAGATCTTTTATTTGAGATTTACCCGTGCATTAGATGAGTACTTATTGTATGCTTGTTGTTGTCTGCGATAGATCACCCGGAGTGCGCCGCTTGTTACTTCGAATCTCTAGGTTTCGCGGATCATCAGCAAGGCAAGTAACACTTGATCATACCTTTTTCTACTACCCAGTTTTTATGCATTAGAGCAATCCTCAAACACTTGCATGATTAGGATCTAATTAAACTGTGGGATGGGAAGTAGATTGAGATAGTACCTATTACCTGTTTTATTATCAAACCCTTGGGAGTTACTTCTACGTTTGCTTATTTGCCATGCTATGCTAGTAGACGTGGATTGGGTGAGTGTATCCATGATGATGTGAGATTGTTAAATTAATGGTTTATTTAAGGTGGCAACTTAAACACACATCCGGGTGGATTGAGGCACCTGGTTTCCATCAGACTTGCCTGTTTTTCTTGGACCGCCACCCGTGCTCAAAGGGATCATGAGATTATTCAAACTAGTAACTTCCGTGTGCAGCCACAAGCCATTATGGGCTCTGGCATAGTTGATTAAGTCGTGCGAACTCTTATAGTGGTGGACTAGCAGATGTAGGGGATGTAGGTGTACCGGTCTACCCATCGTAAGGTGCTAGCACTTCTGAAAGACTATGTCTCGGTCATCCGTTTCTCAAACACCCTGCAGTACGAGAAACCAAACGGAGGCGATCGAGTCTTGTGGGGAAAAGTGCGCAAACCTCTGCAGAGTGTATAAACTAATCATGATTAGCCGTGTCCCTGGTTATGGACATCTTGAGTATCTAGTACTTGAATATCATGTGAATCTCAACATGTTACTCTAATTTAATTTTGTTGGGTTTGTTAAGGATTACTTTTAATTGGGATTGAGGATGCTGTCAACCATTCTCAATGTTTAACAACCACCGTGATAGTTAATTAAACTTATTCCTTTGCAGTAGGGAAAAACTGGCTTTATGCAAAACTGTAACCGTAGAGCTTTTTCCACCAGCCACATATGCATGTAGTACAGGCTTATCATTCATTATTCTCTATGTGTTACATTGCCAGCATATTCCATGCGCTGACCCGTTTTCGGGCTACAACTTTCATGTTGCAGACTTTTCAGACGACGAGTAAGGTGCTTTAGGTCGTGGTTCTATACTCAGTGATGCCGCTGGAGTTGATGGACTCACTTATCTTCCAAGTCTTCCGCTGTTATCGTTATTAGATGGCCTTAAGCCATATTTATTGTAATAAGTCCTCTTTTGGACAACGTTGTAATAAGTGTGTGATTGCTACTCTGTTATAAATCCTTCAAATCTTGTGTGGTGTCGGCATTCGATCCAGGATGACACCGAGCACGAGACTTGATCCATTCGGTCGGGTCGCTCTGAGATGGTATCGAGCACACGCTAAGCGTAGGACACGACCACTAAGTTAAAGCCATAGATCACTACTCTCTTCACATTTTCTAACTCCTCATCTTTTCTATTCTTTTAGGATGACGGACGACAAAGATCAAGTCGCCCAACCAGATGAAGGCACACCTTTTGATTTCACTTGAAGGAAGTCACCAAGTACCGAACATTGGACTACCAAGCTTCACCGGGACTTTCAACGCCACTCTGCTCAAGAGGAGCGCTAGAAGATTCAAGCTCACGTTCGGAAGGACATTCGCCCCAATCACCAAGCCTATAGATAGTGTTTTCGATTGCACCAACCTCGAGTCCGGGAAAGAGCATGGCAGCTCATATCACCATGGGACGCATTGGAGAAGTTTACCAAGAAGACCTCAAGGACACCATCTACCAGATTTGTGGCGCCGAGATGAACAATGGGAGATAGTCGGCACCAAGAAGGGTAGATCCATTGCAGCTTTCATCCAGAGTTAAACCAGCACATTCGACGCCAGAGAACCAGATGTGCAATGATATGATCGAATTGAAGGATGCGAAGGGAAGGATCATCGAACTTGAAGAAGAACTAAAGTCTACACGTAAGGACTACATGGAAGAGATCGTAGCTGTAGTAAGGCACAATAGCGATCTTAAGTATGAGATTGAAGAACTCAAGAAGAAATTAGCGCTCAAGAATGAAGACAAGTACGTCGATGGTCCGAGCAACTACATCATCATCGACGACACCGATTCGGATCCAAGTGAACCCGACTTTGAAGACGAAGCTGGAGCAGACATCATGGAGTCTTCCACCGGTTCAAATTGAAAGTGCGTTATATCGACTAGAGGGGGGGTGAATAGGCGATTTTTATGAATTTTACTAATTCTTCACTGAGGAATTTGCCGGTGAGGAAATTCCTTAGCGAAGAAATACATGCAGCGGAATAAGTACTCGTAAGTAAGCATAACAGATTACAAGCATAGTCATCATGATGAAATGAAGACAATCACAGAGTACTGAAAGCGTAATCACAGGATAACACAAGATGAAGACAAACAGATCAAGAAATTGAACGAGGAAATTGAGAAAGTCTTCATCAAAGTCTTCAAACACAGATATGACAAACACTCAACACAAGAATGAGGAAATGAAAGGTTGAGGAAATAGAACCAGTTAGGTTGGTGAAGACAATGATTTGGTAGACCAGTTCCAACTGCTGTCTCGGTTATACGTCTGGTTGAGCGGTGAGTATTTAAACTCGAGGACACGCAGTCCCGGACACCCGATCATCGAGCACGCAGCTCAGACACCAAGTCCTCACCGTATTCTCCTTGAACTAAGGCCACGCAGACCTCGTCCAATCACTCGTGGTAAGTCTTCAGGCGACTTCCAAACCTTCACATACTTGGTCACTCGGCGATCCACAATTCCTCTTGGATGCTCTAGACCGTGACGCCTAACCGTCTGGAAGAAGCACAGTCTTCAAAGGTAAAAAGCGTCGGATCCACGCGGGATCAATTTCTTCAGTGATGCTCAATCACTTTGGGTTTGTTGGGGTTTGGTTTTTGGGATTTTCCTCACTTTTGGGTTTTTCCTCACTTGATGATTTTCGCTCAAATTCCTCAAAGGATGGGTTGCTCTCAAATGACAAGTGTCAAGTTCTCTCGGAGCAGCCAACCAACTAGTGGTTGTAGGGGGCGGCTATTTATAGCCTAGGGAGCAGCCCGACATGATAAGACATAAATGCCCTTCAATGATATGACCGTTAGGTGGATAAGATATTTGGGACAGTCAAGAAGATAAAGAACGGTCGGAAATTTGAATATCAAATTCCTCGGGGCTATCATGTTCCTCCTTTGTGTAGGCAATTCAAGATCTTTGGCGAATTCCTAACTCCTCGTCGAACAAATTCTCGGTGACTGTAAGAGCTTCGTCTCATCCATCAAGAAATTGACTGAACTGTATGAGATTTCCAAAGGCTTCACTCAAGGGATTGGTAGGTGTAGGATTTTGAGTTGAGCATCAAATGGAAATTTTTCCTTAGTATTTCCTCGACCCCTTTAACAAAGACGGTGTTTCCTATGACTCAAGAAAGAAAATGAAACTACGAAAACAAAAGTCTTCACGCTTCATATTCCTCAGCGATTACCAAGTCTTGTAATCACACCAATTTCTTCACTTTCAAAGTCTTGTAAAGTCTTCGAATATCAAATTCTTCATTGAAGAAATTCATTTTAGGGTCGACTTTCTCTGTAAATATCAAACTCCTCATAGACTTATAGACCTGTGTACACTCACAAACGATTAGTTACTTAACCTATAAGTCTTCAATACACCAAAATCACTAAGGGCACTAGATGCACTTACAATCTCCCCTTTTGGTGATTGATGACAATACTGAGTTAAGTTTTCAACGGGATAAATATATGAAGTGTAAATATCGATAATGAGGATTTTGATTGCAAGATATAGAAGAACTCCCCCAAGATGTGCATAGTGAGGAATTTGCTTTTGAGGCAATGCACATTTGAAGAATTGAATCATGGAGATCTCCCCTATATCTTGTAATTCATACACGATTTAACATATAATATGAAGAATTTGAAATGCATGATGAAATATGGTGCTTGATGATATGCGAGCATGCAAAATAATGCATAAAGAGTATCGAGCCCAATGCGTATGAGGAATTTGAAACTTTTCATAAGTATCGATCCCAAATCGATTTGAAGATTTTCACCGAGCTCATGAGGATCGAGCATAACAAGGATCAACGATATCAATACTATCGTAATCGAGCATAGAGCAAAGGCATAATGCATCAAAAGTATCAAAGCACCATCGGGTTTAAGATTACAACTCGATCCAATAAAAGGTTTCAGAAGAACGAGAGTTGTAACTTAATAAAATATTGTATATAGATAAAAACGAGACCCGCTTGAAGACTAACTCAAATTTCTCCCCCTTTGTCATCGAATGACCAAAAGGATCAAAACTGAGGACTAACGCTCTTGAGGAAATTCAAGTTGAAGACGGAGCGCCAGCATTGTCGGGGTTGTTCGTTGAAGTAGGACCAGCAGCAGTGTCTTCCAAATCTTCATTTTCATTAGTATCGCGAGATGAAGAATAGGAGCTGGCCACTAAGGAAGGAACTTTGACCTTCTTGAATTTCTTCGGAGGAGGTGCAGACCAGTCAAATTCTTCCTTGAGTCCCATTGATTTCAGTTCTTCTTCATTGTAGACATGTGAAAGAACAGCCCAGGTGCGCTTGAAGGTTTCATGAAGATAGTAGTGGTTTTTCTTCACTGCATTGTGAGTTGAGGTCATGTTGTAAAGAAGAGTGCCAAACTGACGCTTGACCCACTTATGATTGCGATCAACCTTCTGATGAAGACTGAGGAGTAACTCACGATCAGTCATCACCCTGGGTGCAGTAGCTTGAGGACTATGCTTAAGCGAGGTATTTCTTCTTTGAGTCATGTGTGGCGAGTCATCATTGGTGGAGTAAGATGTTGCTTTTAAACTGTCCATCCAATGGACGAATGCCTTCATCTATCACAGCAGCAGCCTTTCCCTTTTCATCACCGAGGCAATTGGCCGCTTGAGGACTTCAATCGGGGCGGTAGCTGCAGTGGTTCAAAGTGTCACCTTGTAATTCAGTGAAGATCTTGACCGATGAATCTCATGATCCAAGGTGCATAAGGCTTCAGCTCAAAAGGTGACATGGCAATGTTAGCGAGTCCTCATGAAGAAATCATGGAAATTGACGGAACGCCATGGATGATGTTGAACAGCATATTCTTCATGATGCCAACGACCTCTTCATCATTCGAGTCGTGGCCCTTGATAGGACTCATAGTCTTCGACAAAATTCGATAGACGGTCCGAGGCACATATAATAATTCCTTGACGAGGAATTTGGTCCTTGGAGCTTGCCTTGGTTTCAATGGCTTCATCAGCACTTGCATATAGTGATTTGAAAGTTCCTTTTCTTCATAGATGCGACGTGCACCGTCAACTGGAGGACTGAGTGGAAGGGCACGAAGCAATTCACTTGCTGGTGCCTTGTAGTGGGTATTTTCGGTCATCCAATCCAAGACCCATGAAGTTACATCTTCAGCGTCACCGGTGATGTGAAGGGTTGCATAGAACTGAAGAATTAGCTCTTCGTTCCAATCACAAATATCGTGCAAAAGTTTAGAAGACCTGCATCGTGAAGAACACTTAGGACGGGTTCAAAGCTCGGCAGCGACTCCATATCCACATGAGGAATATGAGCATGATCAAGATTTTGTCCTTGTTGAAAAGCACCGAGGAATAGAAGTTGGCTTGACCGGCAGTCCGTAAACGCCTTTTCCTAATCCGAGCAGAATCATAGGGATTATATTCATGAAGAACACATGCTCAAGAAAGAAATCCTTAGCCTTGAACTTTTGCTTGGTCGAGAACGGATTCTTCGCTTTGGCGAGAGGGTGTCGATGAGTTGCATCACCACCTCGGGAATCGTAAGTTCAGGTTCTTGACTTGAGGAATTTCTTGATCCTCAACTTGTGCGATCCGAGGATTTTCAGCAGCGAAGCAGCAGTTTCATCAAGACTAGTGGCTGGATTTCTTCATGCACAAGACTCGAGGGTTGATTTTCTTGAGTCGATCTGGACAGTGCATGGTGGGAGTGAGGAACTTGTTGAAGCGGGGTGAAGAGCGGAGTATTGGGATGTTGATTTTCCCAAAAATCATCATTGATCACTGGAGTGGTACATCCAATATCCACATCTTCATTTTCAATTTCCTCAGTACCAGCTTGAGGAATTTCATGGTCTGATGAGGGAATGACTGGGGTTGAAGGGATTGCTTCCACTTCAATTTCTTCATCAATTTTCTCGACGAAGCAGTGAGATTGATGTTCTTCATCGATCCGTTGGCACTTCATATTCTTCTCCAAAAGGAACCACTTCCTTTGAAGGTATGGAGGAAATTGAATAGCATCAATCGGGTTTTCAACAGAGCTGGTCATTGGCTTCATTTTCTTCGCAGTCAAGAATCGACGCAGCTGATGCTTTTCTCTTCTTCACAGCAGCTCGCTCATGAGCCTTGGTTTTCTTCACATCCAAGCGGATGGAAGAATTGGAGTGGGAGTTGGCGCAGGAGCAGGTGAGGAATTTGGTGCAGTTTCTTCAGAGCAACCGATGCAGTTCCCTGTCTTGAACAATTTCTTCAGCGCACCACTAGTGGGTGCCTGGCGATTTCTTCGGTGGCTGGAATTTCTTCATCAGCCCTCGAATCAGCATTTTCTTCAGAAGGTGAGCTTCAGCGTTCTTGGCATTTTTTTCATTAGGCTGAGCAGATGCTTCACTGAGGATTTTCATGTTGCACAGTGCAGCAACACTTGTGAGATTCTTCGCCGATTGAGCGAATCTGGTCTTGACAACTTGCCAATCAGCATAGTACGTGTCAAAGTTCTTGCTGAGGTTCTGAATTTCAGTTTGGGCTTGAAGAAGTTCCTCAGGTGTCATCTTGACTACATTTTTCTTCAAGAACCTCTCCTTCTTGTATTGAGCCTTCTTGATTTCCTTCGCCTTCTCGAACTTCCATTTTTCTTCAGCGATGAAGTGAGTCAACATATGACTTTGACCAGGTGTCAAAGGAAGATCAGGCAGAGGGGTATTGGGATCGTTGTGCCAGAGGTCGATGAAATCGAGGACTTTCTTCGGGTCCAAAAGCAATGGCACAGCTGTTCCCTTGGCTCTTGCGGCTCTAGCTTGGCGGTCTCTGATGATTTCTTCAAGTTCTTCATCGATGCCTCATCATCGATGGCACGTGGACGACAAGCTGTTTCTTCCTTGGCTAGGCCGAGGACCACGCCCACTGTTGCTTTTGTCTTCAGCGTCGGGCCGATGAAGAATTGAAAGCAGTGAGAATTTGCAGAGGTGCTCGAGGCAATTGAAAAACCAGCAGTCCTTTGACATGTGGCAGTGCACTGAACGAAGGTTTGGACGGAGCAGTGAGGACTTTGATGGAACAAAGAGCGGTGTGAGGAATTTGTTCCTGAGGAATTTGCCTGGAAGGAGCTGCTGAGGAACTTGGCCGTGAGGGCATAGATGAAGAAGCACTTGGCTTATTTGCAGACTTCTTTTGCATCGATTTCCTCGGCTTAGCCGAGACCTCAGTGGCAGCAGCAGCGGCAGAATCCTCATTGAATTTCTTCACCGCTTCCTTTGCTTGCTTAGCCAACTTAGCTTGGCGTTTAGCCCATTCATCAGGAAAGTCCTCACCGCGTTTGACGCTAGTGGGATCAGCTATTTGGCCTGGTGCCAAAGGAGCTCTTGGGCATGGAGGATTTAACGCGAATTTCTTCATGTACTTAGGTGTTACATATCGGTATTCCTTCCATTCCGTGCCCATCTCCGCTCAATCTTCTCAGATACGCACCTTGCGTTGATTTTTGCTTTCCTCATCGGTGTGCAATAGTCAGCATATATTTCCTCGTGGATTTCAATCTGTCATGACCTCGTGTTTCTTTCCTCCTTCTGCGGCTTCTTGCCATCTCGCCATTTTCTTGGTGAGGAAATTGAACAATTGAGTTCTCTCAAGAAGTGTGCAGTTTTTCTTCGAGGAACGCTGCAAATGAGTTAAGTTGATGAGAACCTAGGGATTCAGCAGCAGACATTTGTACCGTGAACAGAGTATAGGTGCGAGGAATTTGAAGAGGTCATATCGTTCTCGAGGGTTTTTCAAAAGAACAAGTTTGAGGATTTTGACCAGATGAGTTTTGAAGAATTTCAATAAGCGTTCTTTATCTTAGGTTCCAGAGTTGTATAGATCAAGATCCACACAATTGAGGAATCTTGAAGAAAATCATTGCTTAGTGAAATGAGTCAAGAAATTTGAGGTGTTCATATGTGTGAGGAATTTGAAATAAACACCTTTGAAGAATTTGAAGAAAATTGAGAATCAAAGCGAGTAAATAAAAGTAACTTTTAATTTACCCAAGTGAAGAACACGATTTAACTGAGATGAACAGTTGAGAAGTTCGTCTGTTCAGATCTTCTCCGCCCTAACTTGGCAGAGGAAATCAGCTACGGCGACGGCGGAGTGAAGAAATTCCACGGTCGGCGCGAGTACGTCGGCGAAGAGGTCAAGGCGGTGAAGCTTTTCCTCACCGGCGACGATGGAGAAGCGGGCGCTTAGGGTTTTGAGGAGCTCGGCGGAGAGAGATCGAGCGAGGTAAAAGAGTGAGGAAGGAGAGAGGGTATTTATAGCCACGGTGAAAAACGGCTCGTCCAAAGATTTAGGACGAACGTGCCTGACCGCTTCCTTCTCACGACATGTGTCACCCACGACTGTGTAGTGGAGATCGTAAAGCGATCGTGGGTGGATAAAATAATGCATCGTGGGATGCGGAACGGTTTGAGCGGTAAAATCAAAGTTTGGATAAGATTCGTTTTAAAAGTTCCGTTCGCAATTTCTTCAGCTGTCAAGGACACAGTGAAGAATTTGAACGAGTTTCAAAGTAGAACGCACATGAAGAATTTGTGAATGGATTGGGTTGAGTATAGCATAGAGGGGGAAGGGTCCGATCACATTCACTTAGCAGAAAAAGCGACTTGAAGAAATAGCCATAAGTGAATGCTGTAGAGGACATAAATCCATATATATATATAGCCAATGAAGAAAGACGACGGAAACAGTGAAGAATTTGCAAAGTTGAAGAATTTGAAAACTGAAGAATTTGAAAACTGAAGAATTTCAAAACTCAAGAATTTCAAAAGCGAGGAAAACTCAAATTGAAGATTTTCAACTTTGGTGGTGGCGTGACCCATCAGATAAGAATGATGATTTCAGACACAGCGTACAATTGTCGAGGGTTTCGAGAATCAATTTCTTCATTAATTTCTTCACACTTAGAGTGTTATTCTTCATTGATTGAAGAAAACGTTTCTTCATGTGTTGCACATCTAAGTCATCAATTTTGCATAAGTGTTAGGATGTGTGTCCTTTTCAAAGAACGCTCAAGATTCTAAGATATTTAGCTCACACCGCAACTTGCTAAATCTCTTCTCATCCAAGGGCTTAGTGAAGATATCAGCTAGCTGTTCTTCATCTTCACGTGCTCGATGGAGATGTCGCCTTCAACACATGATCACGAAGAAAATGATGACGAATTTGAATGTGCTTTGTCTTCGAGTGCTGAACTGGGTTGTGAGCAATCTTGATGGCACTCTCATTGTCACGAGAGAGAGGCACATTCTTCACGTTGATGCCGTAGTCCTTGAGGGTTTGCTTCATCCATAGTAATTGAGCACAACACGAGCCAGCAGCAATATATTCAGCTTCGAAGTGGACGGTGATACAGTTCTGTTTCTTCGAGGACCAATGGACCAAAGATCGTCCGAGGAAATGACAAGTACCAGATGTTGACTTGCGGTCCACACGATCACCAAGCATAGTCGAGTCGAATATCCAATGAGATCAAAAGTAGAGCCATTGGGGTACCATAATCCTAGTGTTGGTGTGTGAGCTAGATATCAAGAATATGCTTCACACCTTATGGTGTGATTCCTTGGTGTAGCTTGAAATCGGGCACACATGCAAACACTAAGCATTATATCTGGCCTAGATGCACATAAGTACAATAAAGAACCAATCATGGAGCGGTATACCTTGTGATCAAGTCAATACCATTTTCATCAATTGCATAGATGGCCATTTGTGGGCATAGGAATTTTGACACCTTTGCAATCTTGCATGCCAATTTCTTCAGGACATCTTTGAGGTATTTCTCCTGAGATATGAATATGCCATTGTGTTGTTGATTTAATTTGAAGACCTAAGAAGAATTTCAACTCTCCCATCATAGACATTTGATATTCTTCACTCATCATATAGGCAAATTCATCACTATAACGTTGGTCAAGACAGCCAAAGATAATATCATCAACATATATTTGGCACACAAACAGTTCACCATCATAAGATTTAGTAAAGAGAGTAGGGTCGAGTGAACTGGTGTGAAGCCATTCTTCACGAAGAATTCCTTCAATGTATCATACCACGCCCGAGGGGCTTGCTTGAGGCCATAGAGGGCCTTATTTAGTCTTAAGACTTTGTCGATTCTTTGGATCTTCAAAACACGGGGTTGAGCAACATATACTTCTTCCTCAAGCTTACCATTGAGGAATGCACTTTTCACATCCATTTGATATAAAGTGATATTGTGATGGTTAGCATAGGCGAGTAATATCTTGAATAGACTCAAGTCTAGCAACAGTGCAAAAGTTTCATCGAAATCAATTCCTTCAACTGCGTGTAGCCTTGAGCTACTAGTCGTGCCTTATTCCTCACCACAAGACCATTTTCATCTTGCTTGTTGCGGTAGATCCACTTTGTGCCAATGATATTATGCTTGCGAGGATCTGGACGTTTGACCAGTTCCCTGACGTTGTTGAGCTCGAATCGATGTAATTCTTCTTGCATGGCCTGAATCCACTCCGCCTCGTAAATGCTTCATCTACCTTAGTGGGCTCTGTGATAGAGACAAAAGCATAGTGCCCACAAAAGTTAGATAAGTGTGAAGCTTTTGAGCGAGTGAGAGGACTGGCGCTTCAATGTCATCGATGATCTTGTCAACTTGCACTTCTTTTGCAACGCGAGGATGAGCTGGTTGTCTTCGAGGAATTTGATCATTTTCCTCAAGACCATTTTCTTCAAAGATTATCTTCAGTGCATCACTCGACGTTCTTCGCGTCTGAGAATGAATTCTTCAGCAGTTTCTTCAAGAGGAATGACATCCTCGGTTGCCTTGAACTGATAGAATCCTCGGTGCTGGTTAATCTAACACGAAGGTAGGTGCTCTCTTTGCAGCCATTAGTTTCATCGAACCGCACATCTACAAAGGTCAACAATCTTGTGAAGTGCGATGTTGAAGACTCAGAGGTGTGCGAGTCCTTTCCGTAACCAAGCATAAAACCTTCATGTGCTTTCGTGCAAATTTAGAGGTGTGGTGAGGATCTCTAATCCAGCATTTAGCAATCAAGACTTTGAAATAACTTACATTGGGTTTCTTGTCGTTGAGGAGTTCATAGGCAGTCTTCTTGAAGAATTTGTGAAGATATACTGTTGATGATGTGGCACGCAGTGTCAATTGCTTCAATCCGTAAACGACTAGGCGTTTTGTATTCATCAAGCATAGTGCGAGCCATCTCAACAAGAGTTCTGTTCTTGCGCCCACGATGCCATTTTGCCGAGGAGTATAAGGAGCAGATAACTCATGAGTAATACCAAGTTCATCAAGATAATCATCAAGACCGAATTCTTGAACTCAGTTCCATTGTCACTTCGATGTGCTTGATCTTCACACCAAAGTTGGTTGAAGCCCTCGAGGAAAATCGCTTGAAGATTTCCTGCACTTGATTTTTGTAAGTAACAATGTGTACCCATGTGTAACGAGAGTAATCATCAACAATAACAAAGCCATAAAGAGATGCATCATTAGTGACAACTGAGTAATGATTGGGACCAAAGAGGTCCATGTGAAGCAATTCAAGGGACGAGTAGTGGTCATGATAGTCTTCATTTGGATGCTTGGCCTTGGTCATTTTTCCGCTTCACGTGCATCGCATAAGTGATCCTTGAGGAATTTTACATTTTCAATGCCAATGACATGCTTCTTCTTCGCAAGCGTGTGCAAATTCCTCATGCCTGCGTGAACAAGTTGTCGATGCCATAGCCAGCCTTCTGAAGCTTTTGCAAATAGGCACACGGCTGGTTGTGGTCCTGTGGAAAAATCAACAATATACAAGTCTCCTCTCCTAAAGCCTTCGAAGACTTTGGAATTGTCAGCTTCCATAATCACAACACAACGATACTTGCCAAAGATAACAACCATATCAAGATCACAAAGCATTGAGATCGACATGAGGTTATATCCTAAAGACTCAACAAGCATGACTTTGTCCATGTGCATGTCCTTAGAGATAGCAACCTTACCAAGTCCCAATACGACTTTTGCCTTTGTCGGCAAAGATGATATGCTTCAGATGTGACGGTGATAAGGAGCATCCATCAATAGATTCTTGTCACCGGTCATGTGATTTGTACATCCACTATCGAGAACCCACTCGGTGGCTTTGGGTTGATCATCCTGCAGATGAATTAGTATAACTTACGATCTCATATACTTCATCGGTGAAGAATATGATATCAAGTTCATCGGATGAATTTCATCGATTAGTATTTAGATAAGCAAGATGAGGACGTGTGAAATGAAAGTTCATTTCATCATGATTAGCTGCGTCCTTTCGAGCAATTTTGTCGGGCCCCAAAGAAATTCTTCAGACGTTTAAGGCACGCCCGAGACCTGACCCCGCAGAAGAGATTAGTTCTTTTCTTCACCACCCACATCGAAGGGGTGGCAAAGAGTTCATCATTTCGCAAGCACCATATGAGAATGGTGGCATAGAGGCCAAACCATTTCGTTTCACATAAGAGGGGTTAGGGTAAGCATATGAATAAGCAGAGAAATTCTTCGAGGACTTATGAACATATTGGTTTGAAGAATAATGCACATATTCATAGCCCTTAGCTCTACCCTGCGAAACAGAGTTATTAGCACGATGATAATCATATGAGGACTTTGATCCTTTTGAGGAATTTGATCCATGTGAGGAATTTGGTCCGTATGAGGACTTGGATCCATATGAAGAATTTTGTCCATATGAAGAATTTGATCTGGGGTTCCTTTTCTTCACTGGTGGTGTCATGAGGACATTCACCAAGATTTTCAAGACATTTCTTGGGAACCCAGATTTTCTTCATAGGGGGACCGTTCCTGCAGTTAGTGCCAACATATCTAGCAAATACTTCACCATTCTGATTTTTGAACAGTTTATAGTTTGAGTCAAATGACTCATCATCAGAATGAGGAAATTCACATGTAAAACCAGATAAGGTAGATGGATCAGCTGGAGGTCCCTTTGCAGCAACCCATGAGGTTTTGGGATACCGCCAAAGCTTCCAAAGACGCTCCATCAACATTGAGTTTCCTCTCAAAGGCAATACCCTCTTTCCTAGGGTTCCTGTTGAGGATCTGCTTTTTAAGCACATCACAAAGAGTCTGATGCCCTTTGAGGCTTTTGTACATGCCTGTCATGTACAATTCCTTCAGCCCTGCATCGTCAGTGATACTAGCAATGTCCTCAGATGAGGAATTAGTGATAGTAGAGGCAGGTGAAGAATTTGTAACAGTTGAAGCATTTGAACATTCAGTGAAGAATTAGCGATTCACGCTCAATGCATTTTAAGCATGGAGGAACAAATTCTTCTTGAGAAGCGCTGATTTGTTGAGCAAGTAATGAATCGCGCTCCTTCAAGATCTTCATAACTCGCTCTTAGCTTCTCAAGATCTTGCTTTTTTGAAGAAATTCATAAGAAAGTTTCTCATGATCGATAAGAGAGTGTTATGATGACCTTGAAGGCTGTCAAGCCTAGACCGAACTCTCTCAAGATTTTCAATGGGGCTTGAGTGCGATCCATTTCTTCACCTAACATATCATCACTCTTATCTAGCATGTTTTGAACCTTTTCAAAAGCCCTTTGTTGCTTTATAGCAATCTTAGCAAGTTTAGAGTAGCTGGGCTTGAGATCCTCATCAGATTCATTTTCACTGGATTCAGAGGAGGTGAAATTGAGTACCTTGGCACCTTTTGCCATGAAGCAATAGGTGGAGCGTAGTCATCATTTTCTTCATCAGGTTTGTTGGCGAGTCATTTTCTTGATGTTGAAGATGGATTTGCTGACGTAAGCGAGAGCAAGAGCCGGACTAGCCACACCAGATTCGGATTCTTGAGACTCCTCTTCCTCATTTTCCTCGATTCAGCTTCGAGTCCATTTCCTTGCCAATGAATGCCCGAGCCTTTTGGAGCTGCTCTTCTTGTGAGAAGAAGGCTTTGAGGATTTTGATGATGAAGATTTTGATGATTTCTTCTTCTTCTTCACGCCATCGTAACTGTAATCCTTGTGTTTCTTCTTCTTCAATTCCTTTTCCCATCGAGGACAATCTTGGATATAGTGACCAGGTTTCTTGCATTTGTGGCAAAGTCTTCGCTTATAGTCACTAGATGAGGAATCACCGCTTCTTGAGGATTTTCCAAAACGACCACGCCTTGTGAATTTCTGAATTTCTTCACGAGCAAAGTGCTAGCTCTCGCCAAATTCTTCAGATCTCCAAGGCTACTACCAGATTCTTCACTCTCGATTCAGATTCAGCCTTGGCCTTGTGGCACGTGTTCTTCCATAGCCGTAACCATAGAGATCTCTTTTCAAAGAAGTCGAACTCGTGAGTATTTAGCCTTCGAGGATATCAGAGGATCAAGAGACTTGTAGTCAGCTCGTTCTTGTATCATCGGTGCGAGTGTCAAATGAGGAATCAAGCGATCTTAGCAATTTCTTCACCACCTCATGGTCGGTGATGTCGGTGGCACCAGTGCTTGAAGCTCATTTGAGATGTCGGTGAGGCGATCAAGGTTTGTTGAACATTTTCGTTGTCGAGTCTTTTGAAGCGGTTGAAGAGATTCGAAGAACATCAACTCGAGAGTCACGCTGAGTTGAAACACCTTCATTTACTTTGGACAGCCTGTCCCGGATGAGTTTGGCGATTCCAAAGCACTCACTCTTCCATATTGACCTTTGCTCGATGGCCACATATGATATTCTTCGCTTGAGAATCGAGTTGCTTGAATCTCTTCACATCAGCATCATTCGAGAGAGGGTGTGACCGAGGAAACACCTTTGTCACAACATACCGTAGATCGTTGTCAATTGCTTCAAGATGCATTCGCATTTTGTTCTTCCGAAGAGGGGTAGTCCGTCCCATCGAAGGTAGGACACCCGCTGAGACCTTGATCATACTGCGGTCGACATAACTAAAACTCCGGTGGTTAAACCAAAATCACACGTAACAAGGGAGTACCTTGCTCGATACCAATTGAAAGTGCGTTATATCGACTAGAGGGGGTGAATAGGCGATTTTATGATTTTACTAATTCTTCACCGAGGAATTTGCGGTGAGGAAATTCCTTAGCTAAGAAATACATGCAGCGGAATAAGTACTCGAAGTAAGCATAACAGATTACAAGCATAGTCATCATGATGAAATGAAGACAATCACAGAGTCGTAAAGCGTAATCACAGGATAACACAAGATGAAGACAAACAGATCAAGAAATTGGGCGAGGAAATTGAGAAAGTCTTCATCAAAGTCTTCAAACACAGATATGACAAACACTCAACACAAGAATGAGGAAATGAAAGGTTGAGGAAATAGAACCAGTTAGGTTGGTGAAGACAATGATTTGGTAGACCAGTTCCAACTGCTGTCTCGGTTGTACGTCTGGTTGGAGCGGGTGAGTATTTAAACTCGAGGACACGCATCCGGACACCCGATCATCTTGAGCACGCAGCTCAGACACCAAGTCCTCACCGTATTCTCCTTGAACTAAGGCCACGCAGACCTCGTCCAATCACTCGTGGTAAGTCTTCAGCGACTTCCAAACCTTCACATACTTGGTCACTCGGCGATCCACAATTCCTCTTGGATGTTTCTAGACCGTGACGCCTAACCGTCTGGAAGAAGCACAGTCTTCAAAGGTAAAAGCGCCGGATCCACGCGGGATCAATTTCTTCAATGATGCTCAATCACTTTGGGTTTGTTGGGGTTTGGTTTTGGGATTTTCCTCACTTTTGGTTTTTCCTCACTTGATGATTTTCGCCAAATTCCTCGGAGGATGGGTTGCTCTCAAATGACAAGTGTCAAGTTCTCTCGAGCAGCCAACCAACTAGTGGTTGTAGAGGCGGCTATTTATAGCCTAGGGAGCAGCCCGACATGATAAGACATAAATGCCCTTCAATGATATGACCGTTAGGTGGATAAGATATTTGGGACGGTGGGCCAAGAAGACAAAGAACGGTCGGAAATTTGAATATCAAATTCCTCGGGGCTATCATGTTCCTCCTTTGTGTAGGCAATTCAGACTGGCGAATTCCTAACTCCTCGCCGAACAAATTCCTCGGTGACTGTAAGAGCTTCGTCTCATCACATCAAGAAATTGTTGAATCTGTATGAGATTTCAAAGGCTTCACTCAAGGGATTGGTAGGTGTAGGATTTTGAGTTGAGCATCAAATGGAAATTTTTCCTTAGTATTTCCTCAACCCCTTTAACAAAGACGGTGTTTCCTATGACTCAAGAAAGAGAAAATGAAACTACGAAAACAAAAGTCTTCACGCTTCATATTCCTCAAGCGATTACCAAGTCTTGAGAATCACACCAATTTCTTCACTTTCAAAGTCTTGTAAAGTCTTCGAATATCAAATTCTTCATTGAAGAAATTCATTTTAGGGTCGACTTTTCTGTAAATATCAAACTCCTCATAGACTTATAGACCTGTGTACACTCACAAACGCATTAGTTACTTAACCTATAAGTCTTCAATACACCAAAATCACTAAGGGGCACTAGATGCACTTACACAAATTAATAGATGACCCCCACATATTTATAGTATTCCCTCCATGTAAACATTATAGTTCAAACACTTTTGCGATAGTTAGACCGTTGTAAGCCCTTTGTTTGAAATGAATGAAGTGATTTTGTGTGCATTTGCTCATGTGCATTTGGGTAGTGTTTTCTCCTTAGACCTCACTCTATTCTTAATTTCTCGTCTTTTCTAAACCCTTCAGATGCCTCCGAGACGCGACCCCGGGTTTGTTTTCCCGCCAGAGATCACCCAGTTGATTCAGCGGCAGAACACTTTGATCCAAACATTGGTACAGAACCAAGGCAACAACAACAACAACAACCCACCACCACCACCTGCGGATCACTTGACTCGTTTCCTTAGGCTGCATCCGCCGGTGTATTCCAGTAGCACCGAGCCGATTGTAGCAGATGATTGGCTCCGTAAGATAGGGAGGGAGTTGATCACTGCAGGATGTACAGATGGAGAAAAGGTGAAGTTTGCTGCACATCAGCTTGAAGGACCCGCAGCAAAGATGGTGCGAGAATTTTATAGCCACTTACCCTGTGAGACCTTTGCCACATGGGATCGGCCAACAAGCTTTTCAGACTTGCCCATGTCTCGGCAGGAGCTATGGCCATGAAGAAGCGTGAGTTTCTTAATTTACGCCAAGGATGAAGGACTGTTGGCCAATATGTGGATGATTTTAGTAAGTTAGCACGTTATGCCTCGGATGACGTTACTACTGAGATGCACTAAGGGGAGAAGTTTGGAAGGACTGAATGATGAGTTAAGCATGCAGTTGATGGTAGCAAGTTTCAATAACCACCAGGAGTTGGTAGACCGTGCTCTCATGATTGAAGGAAAGCAGCGACAAATTGAGAATCGCAAGAGGAAGTATGGGCAGGGAAGTATAACTCGAGCCAATGAAGCCTCGTTATACCCCTAAGCGGGGAGTTCGGTTTCAGCATACCCATGGAGGAGGTAGTTCGCACAACCATAATGGCCACAAAAATGGTAATGGGAATGGAGGAAGCAACGGCCAGAACCGGACCACACCATCAACCCCAACCAAGAAAGACTTGAGCCATGTCACCTGTTACAAGTGTTCCAAGACCGGACATTATGCAAATGACTGTCCCGAAGGCCAAGGCGGAAATGGAAGCTCTGGAAAGAAGCCAAACCCTTTCAACAGGGGACAGGTGAACCACATTGATGTGGAGGAGGTTGAAGATCAGCCCGATGCGAGAATCGGTAAGTTTTGGTTAAGTCATTTACTGCACTAGTTCTTTTCGATACCGGTGCAGCGCATTCATACATATCAAGGGGATTTGTAGAAAAGTATAGCCCGCCTACTCAGATTCTTAAAACCCCTATGCTAGTAAGCTCACCAGGAGCGGAGTATATGGCCAGACAAGGATGTTTTCAAGTGCCATTAAGTATAGGAAGGCATGTGTTCCCGACGGATTTGATCATTTTGGAATCCCAAGGATTGGATGTGATTCTCGGTATGGATTGGCTGTCGATGTATGGGGGAAACATCGATTGCGCAAGTAAGACGATTTTGCTCACAACACCAGAAGGAAGAAGGATTAGATATGTATCGCGACATGGACCAAATAGGAATCAAGTAAATTCCTTATCGTGGGTTGTGCAGGAAGAGGTGCGGTGGTGAAGGATTACCCCGATGTATTTCCGAGGAATTGCGGGAATGCCACCGGATAGAGACATTGAGTTTTGATTGAGCTTTTGCAGTGCGGGCCCAATATCGGCGACCATACGGGATGCCCGCACAGGATTTGGAGGAAATCAAGAAGCAGATTAAGGAGCTATTGGATAAAGGTTATATCGCCCAAGTTCTTCGCCTTTGGGGATCACCCGTACTTTTAGTAGAGAAGAAGGACGGATCGTTAAGGATGGTTGTTGACTATCGTGGTTTATATGAAGTAACAATCAAGAACAAGTACCCACTACCAATGATAAATGATCTGTTTGATCGCTTGCAAGGAGCTAAAGTGTTTTCCAAGATCGATTTGCGATCGTGGTACCATCGATTGAAGATTCGAGAGCAGGACATACCTAAGACAGCATTTACCACGAGATATGGACTGTATGAATATACCGTTATGTCATTTGGACTGACTAACGCGCCTGCCTATTTCATGAACCTGATGAACAAAGTGTTTATGGAGTTTTTGGATAAGTTCGTCGTGGTGTTCATAGATGATATTTTGGTTTTCTCAAGAATGAAGAGGAACATAAGGAACATTTGCGATTGGTTTTGGAGAAACTAAGGAACATCAGTTATATGCCAAGTTCAACAAATATGAGTTTTGGCTAAAGGAAGTTGGATTTCTTGGACATGTTATATCCGGAGAAGGGATAGCAGTTGACCCCACGAAGGTTGAGACCAGAACCAAATGGGAAGCACCAACGACAGTTGAGAGATCCGAGTTTCCTTGGACTCGCAGGATACTACCAAGATTCATTGAGAATTTCTCAAGGATTGCAAAGCCTATGACGGAATTGCTGAAAAGGATACCAAGTTCATATGGACTAAGGATTGTGAGGCAAGTTTTCAGGAATTGAAGAAAAGATTGGTTACCTCACCGGTGTTAATTTTGCCCGATCAGACCAAGGATTATGAGGTGTATTGCGACGCTTCACGTCGAGGACTTGGAGCAGTGCTTATGCAGGAAGGAAGAGTTGTTTCAGATGCTTCACGACAACTGAAGCCTCATGAGTTGAATTATGCCACACATGATTTGGAGTTAGCAGCCGTGCCAGCATGCATTGAAGACATGGAGACATTTTCTCATTGGAAATCATTGTGAGGTGTACACGGATCACAAGAGTTTGAAGTACATCTTCACGCAGAAGGAATTAAATCTCAGGCAAAGGAGATGGTTGGAGCTCATTAAGGATTATGATATGAGATTGCATTATCACCCCGGGAAGGCTAACGTTGTAGCAGACGCATTGAGCCGTAAGAGCCACGTCAATACACTAATGATGGGAGGAATACCCAAGGAGTTAGCCGAGGACCTTCGAGAGCTATGTTTGGAAATAGTTCCGAGAGGCTATGTAGCAGCATTGGAGATTCAGTCTACGTTGATGGACAAAATTAGAGAAGCTCAAAAGGCAGATAAGGAAGTTGCCTCTATAAAGGAGAAAATGAGCGAAGGAAAAGCAAAGGGATTTCGTGAGGATGAGCACGATACCCTATGGTTTGAGGACCATGTTTATGTGCCAAATGACCCGGAGATCAGGAAGTTGATTTTGCAAGAGGCACATGATTCGCCCTACTCGATTCACCCAGGAAATACCAAGATGTATTTAGATTTGAAGGAAACGCTCGGTGGACCGGAATGAAGAAGGATATTGCGAGTATGTAGCAGTTTGTGATGTATGTCAAAGGGTGAAGGCGAACATCGAAGCAGCAGGATTGTTGCAACCATTGCCGATACCGAATGGAAGTGGGATAAACTAGGCATGGATTTCATCACAGGTTTGCTAAAGACTCGCTCAGAGCTATGACTCGATTTGGGTTATAGTCGATCGCTTGACGAAGGTAGCTCATTTCATTCCGATCAAGACTACCTATAGCAGTGCTAAGTTGGCAAAGATATACATGACCAGAATTGTGTGTTTGCACGGAGTTCCGAGGAGTATCGATCGATAGAGGAACCCAATTTACCTCAAAGTTTTGGAATCGGTTGCACGAAACATTGGGAACCAGGTTGAATTGAAGACAGCTTTCCACCCACAGACCGATGGATGATCGAGAGAGTCAATCAGATTTTGGAAGATATGTCGAGAGCTTGTGCACTAGATTATGGATCTAGTTGGGATGATAACTTGCCGTATGCAGAGTTTTCTTATAACAACAGCTACCAAACCAGCTTGAAGATGGCACCTTCGAGGCTTTGTACGGAAGGAGGTGCAGGACACCGTTATCATGGGACGAAGTTGGAGACCGTCGCTTGTTTGGACCAGATTTGATTAAGGAGTCCTAAGCGAAGGTTAAGTTGATTCGCGATAGGCTCAAAGTAGCCCAGTCCTGCATGTAAAAGCTATGCGGATTCAAAACGCAAGGCGATAGAATATGAAGTTGGAGACCGAGTTTATCTCAGAGTATCCCCACTTCGAGGAGTTAAGCGTTTTGGAATTAAAGGAAAATTAGCACCACGTTTCGTTGGACCGTATAGGATCTTGCAACGCATGGGCGAAGTTGCTTATAAGCTGGAATTGCCAGAGGGACTGTCAGGAGTTCATGATGTATTCCATGTTTCTTAGCTGAAGAAATGTCACTCCGAGATGGCAGAGGTACCGCTAAGAGATACAGTGCCACTTGAAACAATTCAGTTGAAGGATGATTTGACATATGAGGAGAAACCAGTCAAGATTCTCGATTATGCCAGCAGAGTTACTCGCAGCAAGGTTATTAAGTTTTGCAAGGTTCAGTGGAGCCACCACACTGAGGATGAAGCCACCTGGGAAAGAGAAGAAGATTTTCTCAAGGATCACCCTCGCCTATTTTCTAGCCAACCCGAATCTCGAGGGCGAGATTCATCTTAAGGGGGGTAGGTTTGTAACATCCCAAATTTTCAATTTGGAATGTTATACATTAAATCATCATGCATTACATATTTTCTTGCATTTTGCCGATCCTAGAAATTTCACGCAACTCAAGGACCCTCGGAGAGAGTTGGAGATTTCAAAAAATTTCATATTTGTGTTTCCTCGAATTATGAAAAAGAGGATCATTTGATTGTATTTATTTCATCTTCAAATAATTTTCCAATATCAAAATATGAGAGGGAATAATATGACTTTCCCAAAAAAAAATTAGGAAAAAAATTGAAGATTTAATAAATAAATCAAATTCTGGATTTTTTTTCGGAGTTTATTTGCCTTAGGGAAAAATGCTTGATTTCAAAATTTTGCATTTAGGCCCGAGTAAAATTTCATTTTGTTCGACTCATTTTTAGGAGTCGGGGAAAATTTACTTTGTAAACTTTGGAGTTCGTTTAGATTTTATTTTTTTCATTTTTTTTTCTGCGCGTGATATTTTAAAAAAAACACGCAGCCCGCTTGGGCCAAGGGCCCAACTGCCCAGCCGCCCCTCCCTCAAGGCCACATACCACACAGCCCAGCCGCCGCCGGGCCGAATCCGAGGAGGATTCCTCCTCCTCCTCCTTTGCTTGCCCCTCCCCAAGCCACGCTCCCCCCTTTAAATACCCAAGCCCCCTCTCCTCCCCACAACCCGCCGCCGCCCCGCCTGAGCCCGCCTCGTCGAGGTAGCCGCGCCGCACCACCCTTCCCTCGGTTCGGTGTTTTTTTATAAAAACCATTCCGGTTTTCTTTTTCCGTTGTTCGGTTTTTTCAAACCCTAGATCGGTTTTATTTCCGGTTTTGTTGTTTAGCGAAGTTCACGGACCGTTCGTCTTAACGAACGTGATCACCGGTTATTCGGTTAACGAACGTCCGCTCGCTTAACCGCTCGTCGTTTTCTTTTAATCGGATTTATTCCGCTATTTTTTCTGATCGTGATTTCAGATCCGATCTTCGTTCTAGTTTATCTTCTCGCTCGTTTATCGGAATCAGGTGATTCAAGCGCCTGGAGTTTCGTTTCGAAATCGCCGTTCCGACTAATCAACTTAAACCAAGTTTTGCTACTGTAAAATTTGACCTAGTTTCAACTTGCTAGAACCGAGCTGTTTTCTTCCGCCGGTTGTTTTCCGTAGCTTTGTTCGATTCGTTTTCTTTTGCAACCAGGGTTCTTAAGTTGAACTTTCTGGTTAGATCTTTTATTTGAGATTTACCTGTGCATTAGATGAGTACTTATTGTATGCTTGTTGTTGTCTGCGATAGATCACCCGGAGTGCGCCGCTTGTTACTTCGAATCTCTAGGTTTCGCGGATCATCAGCAAGGCAAGTAACACTTGATCATACCTTTTTCTACTACCTAGTTTTTATGCATTAGAGCAATCCTCAAATACTTGCATGATTAGGATCTAATTAAACTGTGGGATGGGAAGTAGATTGAGATAGTACCTATTACCTGTTTTATTATCAAACCCTTGGGAGTTACTTCTACGTTTGCTTATTTGCCATGCTATGCTAGTAGACGTGGATTGGGTGAGTGTATCCATGACAGATGTGAGATTGTTAAATTAATGGTTTATTTAAGGTGGCAACTTAAACACACATCTGGGTGGATTGAGGCACCTGGTTTCCATCAGACTTGCCTGTTTTTCTTGGACCGCCACCCGTGCTCAAAGGGATCATGAGATTATTCAAACTAGTAACTTCCGTGTGCAGCCACAAGCCATTATGGGCTCTGGCATAGTTGATTAAGTCGTCCGAACTCTTATAGTGGTGGACTAGCAGATGTAGGGGATGTAGGTGTACCGGTCTACCCATCGTAAGGTGCTAGCGCTTCTGAAAGACTATGTCTCGGTCATCCGTTTCTCAAACACCCTGCAGTACGAGAAACCAAACGGAGGCGATCGAGTCTTGTGGGGAAAAGTGCGCAAACCTCTGCAGAGTGTATAAACTAATCATGATTAGTCGTGTCCCTGGTTATGGACATCTTGAGTATCTAGTACTTGAATATCATGTGAATCTCAACATGTTACTCTAATTTAATTTTGTTGGGTTTGTTAAGGATTACTTTTAATTGGGATTGAGGATGTTGTCAACCATTCTCAATGTTTAACAACCACCGTGATAGTTAATTAAACTTATTCCTTTGCAGTAGGGAAAAACTGGCTTTATGCAAAACTGTAACCGTAAAGCTTTTTCCACCAGCCACATATGCATGTAGTACAGGCTTATCATTTAATATTCTCTATGTGTTACATTGCCAGCATATTCCATGCGCTGACTCGTTTCGGGCTGCAACTTTCATGTTGCGACTTTCATAGAACGACAGTAAGGTGCTTTAGGTCGTGGTTCTATACTCAATGATGCACTGGAGTTGATGGACTCACTTATCTTCCAAGTCTTCCGCTGTTATCGTTATTAGATGGCCTTAAGCCATATTTATTGTAATAAGTCCTCTTTTGGACAACGTTGTAATAAGTGTGTGATTGCTACTCTGTTATAAATCCTTCAAGCATGTGTGGTGTCAAGATTATCGATCCGTGGATGACACCTGAGCACAGAGACTTGATCCATTCGGGCCGGGTCGCTACATAGACTCTTTCTGATGTTATGATAAATTGCAATTGTTTCAATGACTGAGATTATAGTTTGTTAGTTCTCAATAAACTTTCTGATTCATACTTTGCATTGTGAATAGGTTATTACTTGAGCATAAGAAATCTTATGAAATTATCCATATATGTTGCTGTTATGAGAATAATCATGATGCCCTCATGTCCGTATTTTATTTTATCGACACCTCTACCTCTAAACATGTGGACATATTTATCGTTATCGGCTTCCGCTTGAGGACAAGCAAGGTCTAAGCTTGGGGGAGTTGATACGTCCATTTTGCATCATGCTTTTATATCGATATTTATTGCATTATGGGATGTTATTACACATTATGTCGCAATACTTATGCCTACTCTTATTTTACAAGGTTTACATAAGGAGGGAGAATGCCAGCAACTGGAATTCTGGGCTAGAAAAGGAGCAAATATTAGAGACCTATTCTGCACAACTCCAAAAGTCTTGAAACTCCACGAAAGTTGTTTTTGGAAATAATAAAAAATACTGAGTGAAAGAAATACCAGAGGGGGCCCACACCCTGGCCACGAGGGTGGGGGCGCTCCCTACCCCCTGGGCTATGAGGAAGCGATGATGAGCCCAAATTCCGCGAAATGGCTTAAGACCATGAAATCTGAGATAGGATCCATGTATGAGAACAAAGTATGAACTTTGATTGACTTGCTCGATGATCAGCAAACCATGTTAAATAAATGGATCTTCAAGAGGAAGACGGACACTGATAGTAGTGTTACTATCTACAAAGCTCAACTTATCACAAAGAGGTTTTCGACAAGTTCAAGGTGTTGACTACAATGAGATTTTCTCCACTGTAGCGATGCTTAAGTCTGTCCGAATCATGTTAGCAATTGCCACATTTTATGAAATCTGGCAAATGGATGTCAAAACTACATTCTTTAATGGATCTATTAAAGAAGAGTTGTATATGATGCAACCAGAAGGTTTTGTCAATCCTAAAGGAGCTAACAAAATGTGCAAGCTCCAGTGATCCATCTATGGACTGGTGCAAGCATCTCAGAGTTGGAATACACGCTTTGATAAGTTGATCAAAGCATATAGTTTTATACAGACTTGCGGTGAAGCCTGTATTTACAATAAAGTGAGTGGGAGCACTACCGCCTTTCTGATAAATACATGTGATAACATATTGTTGATCATAAATGATGTAGAATTTTTCTGGAAAGCATAAAGGAGTATTTGAAAGGAGTTCTTTAAAAGAAAGACCTCAGTGAAGCTGCTTACATATTGAGCATCAAGATCTATAGAGATAGATCAAGACGCTTGATAAGTTTTTCAATGAGTACATACCTTGACAAGATTTTGAAGTAGTTCAAAATGGAACAATCAAAGAAAGAGTTTCTTGCCTGTATTACAAGGTGTGAAATTGAGTAAGACTCAAAGCCGACCACGGCAGAAAATAGAAAGAGAATGACAAGTCATTCCCTATGCCTCAGTCATAGGTTATGTAAAGTATGCTATGCTGTGAACCAGACCTATTGTATACCTTGCTCTGAGTTTGGCAAAGGAATACAATTTTGATCTAATAGTAGATCACTGGACAACGGTCAAGAATATCCTTAGTGAGGACTAATGAAATATTTCTCGATTATGGAGGTGATAAAAGAGCACATCATAAAGAGTTACAACAAAGGCAAGCTTTTACCGATTCAGATGACTATAAGTCTCAATCTGGATACATATTGAAAGTGGGAGCAATTAGCTATAGTAGCTCAGTGCAGAGCATTGTAGACATAGAATATTTGCAAAATACATACGGCTTTGAATATGATAGACCCGTTGACTAAGCCTCTCTCACGAGCAAGACATGATCACACCTTAGTACACTTTTGGGTGTTAATCACATAGCGATGTGAACTAGATTATTGACTCTAGTAAACCCTTTGGGTGTTGGTCACATGACGATGTGAACTATGGGTGTTAATCATATACAGATATGAATATTGGTGTTAAATCACATGGCGATGTGAACTAGATTATTGACTCTAGTGCAAGTGGGAGACTGAAGGAAATATGCCCTAGAGGCAATAATAAAGTTATTATTTATTTCCTTATATCATGATAAATGTTTATTATTCATCCTAGAATTGTATTAACCGGAAACATAATACATTTGTGAATACATAGACAAACATAGTGTCACTAGTATGCCTCTACTTGACTAGCTCGTTTATCAAAGATGGTTATGTTTCCTAACCATAGACAAAAGAGTTGTCATTTGATTAACGGGGTCACATCATGAGGAGAATGATGTGATTGACATGACCCATTCCGTTAGCCTAGCACTTGATCGCTTAGTACATTGCTATTGCTTTCTTCATGACTTATATATGTTCCTCGTAACTATGAGATTATGCAACTCCTGTTTACGGAGGAACACTTTGGTGCTACCAAACGTCACAACGAATCGGGTGATTATAAAGGAGTACTACAGGTGTCTCCAAAGGTACATGTTGGGTTGGCGATTTGAGATTAGGTTTTGTCACTCCGATTGTCGGAGAGGTATCTCTGGCCCTCTCGGTAATGCACATCACTATAAGCCTTGCAAGCAATGTAGCTAATGAGTTAGTTACGGAATGATGCATTACGAACGAGTAAAGAGACTTGCGGTAATGAGATTGAACTAGGTATTGGATACCGACGATCGAATCTCGGTCGAGTAACATACCGATGACAAAGGGAACAACGTATGTTGTTATGCGGTTTGACCGATAAAGATCTTCGTAGAATATGTATGAGCCAATATGAGCATCCAGGTTCCGCTATTGGTTATTGACCAAGAATAGTTCTAGGTCATGTCTACATAGTTCTCGAACCCGTAGAGTCCGCACGCTTAAGGTTTCGATGATAGTTATATTATGAGTTTATGAGTTTTGATGTACCGAAGGAGTTCGGAGTCCCGGATGAGATCGGGGACATGACGAGGAGTCTCGAAATGGTCGAGACGTAAAGATCGATATATTGGACGACTATATTCGGACTTCGGAAAGGTTCCGAGTGATTCGGGTATATTTTGGAGTACCGGAGAGTTACGGGAATTCGCCGGGGAGTATATGGGCCTTATTGGGCCATACGGGAATAGAGGAGAGAGGCCGAAGGAAGGAGGCCTGCGCCACCCTCTGGTCCGAATTGGACAAGGGGCAGCCCCCTTTTCCTTCTCCCTCTCCTCCTCTTTCCTTCTCCAACAAGGAAAGGAGGAGTCCTACTCCTCCTCTTTCCTTCTCCTACAAGGAAAGGAGGAGTCCTACTCCCGGTGGGAGTAGGACTCCCCCTGGCGCCTCCTCCATAGGCCGCCGCCTCCCCCTTGCTCCTATATATATGGGGGCAGGGGGCCCCCACACACAACAACAATTGATCCTTGAGATCTATTAGCCGCAGCGGTGCCCCCTCCACCATAGTCCTCCTCGATAATATTGTAGCGGTGCTTAGGCGAAGCCTGCGACGGTAGAACATCAAGATCGTCACCACACCGTCGCTCGACGGAACTCTCCCTCGACACTCGGCTGGATCGAGTTCGAGAGACGCCATCGAGCTGAACGTGTGCTAGAACTCGGAGGTGCCGTAGTTTCGTGCTTGATCGGTCGGGCCGTGAAGACGCACGACTACATCAACCGCGTTGTTCTAACGCTTCGCCACGGTCTCACGAGGGTACGTGGACATTACTCTCCCCTCTCGTTGCTATGCATCACCATGATCTAGCGTGTGCGTAGGAATTTTTTTGAAATTACTACGTTCCCCAAAAGTGGCATCCGAGCCTGGTTTTATGCGTAGATGTCATATGCACGAGTAGAACACAAGTGAGTTGTGGGCGATATAAGTCATACCGCTTACCAGCATGTCATACTTTGGTTGGCGGTATTATTGGATGAAGCGCCCGGACCGACATTACGCGTACGCTTACGCGAGACTGGTTCTACCGACGTGCTTTGCACACAGGTGGCTGGCGGGTGTCTGTTTCTCCAACTTTAATTGAACCAAGTGTGGCTACGCCCGGTCCTTGAGAAGGTTAAAACAGCACTAACTTGTCGAACTATCGTTGTGGTTTTGATGCGTAGGTAAGAACGGTTCTTGCTTAGCCCGTAGCAGCCACGTAAAATTTGTAACAACAAAGTAGAGGACATCTAACTTGTTTTTCCAGGGCATGTTGTGATGTGATATGGTCAAGACGTGATGCTGTATTTTATTGTATGAGATGATCATGTTTTTTAACCGAAGTTATCGGCAACTGGCAGGAGCCATATGGTTGTCGCTTTATTGTATGAAATGCAAACGCCCTGTAATTGCTTTACTTTATCACTAAGCGGTAGCGATAGTCGAGAAGCAATAGATGGCGAACGACAACGATGCTACGATGGAGATCAAGGTGTCGTGCCGGTGACGATGGTGATCACGACGGTGCTTCGGAGATGGAGATCACAAGCACAAGATGATGATGGCCATATCATATCACTTATATTGATTGCATGTGATGTTTATCCTTTATGCATCTTATCTTGCTTTGATTGACGGTAGCATTTTAAGATGATCTCTCACAAAAATTATCAAGAAGTGTTCTCCCAGAGTATGCACCGTTCTTCGTGCTGAGACACCACGTGATGATCGGGTGTGATAGGCTCTACGTTCAAATACAACGGGTGCAAAACAGTTGCACATGCGGAATACTCAGGTTAAACTTGACGAGCCTAGCATATAACAGATATGGCCTCGGAACACGGAGACCGAAAGGTCGAGCATGAATCATATAGTAGATATGATCAACATATTGATGTTCACTATTGAAACTACTCCATCTCACGTGACGATCGGACATGGTGTAGTTGATATGGATCACGTAATCACTTAGAGGATTAGAGGGATGTCTATCTAAGTGGGAGTTCTTAAAGTAATATGATTAATTGAACTTTAATTTATCATGAACTTAGTCCTGGTAGTATTTTGCAAATTATGTTATAGATCAATAGCTCGCGTTGTTGCTTTCATATGTTTATTTTGACATGTTCCTAGAGAAAACTGGGTTGAAAGATATTAGTAGCAAAGATGCGAATTGGATCCGTGATCTGAGGTTTATCCTCATTGCTGCACAGAAGAATTATGTCCTTGATGCACAGCTAGTGACAGACCTATTGCAGGAGCAGATGCATACGTTATGAACGTTTGGCTAGCTCAATATGATGACTACTTGATAGGTTAGTGCACCATGCTTAACGGCTCAGAATCGGGACTTCAAAGACGTTTTGAACGTCATGGACCATATGAGATGTTCCAGGAGTTGAAGTTAATATTTCAAGCAAATACCCGAGTTGAGAGATATGAAGTCTCCAACAAGTTCTATGGCTAAAAGATGGAGGAGAATCGCTCAACTAGTGAGCATGTGCTCAGATTGTCTGGGTACTACTATCGCTTGAATCAAGTGGGAGTTAATCTTCCAGATAAGATAGTGATTGACAGAATTCTCTAGTCACCATCACTAAGTTACTAGAACTTCATGATGAACTATAGTATGCAAGGGATGACGAAAACGATTCCCGAGCTCTTCGTGATGTTGAAATCAACGAAGGTAGAAATCAAGAAAGAGCATCAAGTGTTGATGATTTACAAGACCACTAGTTTCAAGAAAAGGTCAAAGGGAAAGAAAGGAAAACTTCAAGTAGAATGACAAACAAGTTGTCACTCCCGTGAAGAAGACCAAAGCTGGACCAAAGCCTGAAACTGAGTGCTTACACTGCAAAGGAAATGGTCACTGGAAGCGGAAATGCCCTGAATATTTGGTGGATAAGAAGGATGGCAAAGTGAACAAGAGTATATTTGATATACAGGTTATTGAGGTGTGCCTTACTAGTGTTTATAGTAGCCCCTCAGTATTTGATACTTGTTCGGTTGCTAAGATCAGTAACTCGAAACAGGAGTTACAGAATAAACAGAGACTAGTTGAAGGGGAAGTAACAATGAGTGTTGGAAGTAGTTCCAAGATTGACATGATCATCATCGCACACTCCCTATACTTTCGGGATTAGTGTTAAATCTAAATAAATGTTATTTGGCTTTTGCGTTGAGCATGAATATGATTTGATCATGTTTATTGCAATACGGTTATTCATTTAAAGTCAGAGAATAATTGTTGTTCTGTTTACATGAATAAAACCTTCAATGGTCATACACCCAATGAAAATAGTTTATTGGATCTTGATCGTAGTGATGCACATATTCATAATATTGATGCCAAAAGATGCAAAGTTAATAATGATAGTGCAACTTATTTGTGGCACTGCCGTTTGGGTCATATCGGTGTAAAGCGCATGAAGAAACTCCATAAAGATGGATTTTCGGAATCACTTGGTTATGAATCATTTGATGCTTGCGAACCGTGCCTTTTGGGCAAGATGACTAAAACTCCGTTCTTCGGAACAATGGAACGAGCAACAAACTTGTTGGAAATAATACATACTGATGTATGCAGACCAATGAGTTTTAAGGCTCGTGGCGGGTATCGTTATTTTCTGACCTTCACAGATGATTTGAGCAGATATAGGTATATCTACTTGATGAAACATAAGTCTGAAATAGTTGAAAGGTTCAAAGAATTTCAGAGTGAAGTGGAAAATCATCATAACAAGAAAATAAAGTTTCTGCGATCGATCGAGAGATGAATATTCGAGTTACGAGTTTGCTCTTCAACTAAAACAATGTGGAATAGTTTCACAGCTCACGCCACCTGGAACACCACAACGTTATGGTGTGTCCGAACGTCGTAACCGCACTTTATTTGATATGGTGCGATCAATGATGTCTCTTACCGATTTACCAATATCGTTTTGGGGTTATGCATTAGAGACAGCTGCATTCACGTTAAATAGGGCACCATCTAAATCCGTTGAGACGACGCCTTATGAACTGTGGTTTGGCAAGAAACCAAAGTTGTCGTTTCTTAAAGCTTGGGATTGTGATGCTTATGTGAAAAAGTTTCAACCTGATAAGCTCGAACCCAAATCGGAGAAGTGCGTCTTCATAGAATACCCAAAGGAAACTATTGGGTACACCTTCTATCACAGATCCGAAAGCAAGATATTTGTTGCTAAGATGGATCCTTTCTAGAGAAGGAGTTTCTCTCGAAAGAAGTGAGTGGGAGGAAAGTAGAACTTGATGAGGTAATTGTACCTTCTCCCTTATTGGAAAGTACTTCATCACAGAAATCAGTTCCAGTGATTCCTACACCAATTAGTGAGGAAGTTAATGATGATGATCATGAAACTTTTGATCAAGTTGCTACCAAACCTCGTAGGTCTTCCAGAGTAATATCCGCACCAGAGTAGTACGGTAATCATGTTCTGGAAGTCATGTTACTAGACCATGATGAACCTACGAACTATGAGGAAGCGATGATGAGCCCAAATTCCGCGAAATGGCTTGAGACCATGAAATCTGAGATAGGATCCATGTATGAGAACAAAGTATGAACTTTGATTGACTTGCTCGATGATCAGCAAGCCATGTTAAATAAATGGATCTTCAAGAGGAAGACGGACACTGATAGTAGTGTTACTATCTACAAAGCTCAACTTATCACAAAAAGGTTTTCGACAAGTTCAAGGTGTTGACTACAATGAGATTTTCTCCACTGTAGCGATGCTTAAGTCTGTCCGAATCATGTTAGCAATTGCCACATTTTATGAAATCTGGCAAATGGATGTCAAAACTACATTCTTTAATGGATCTATTAAAGAAGAGTTGTATATGATGCAACCAGAAGGTTTTGTCAATCCTAAAGGAGCTAACAAAATGTGCAAGCTCGATGATCCATCTATGGACTGGTGCAAGCATCTCGAGTTGGAATACACGCTTTGATAAGTTGATCAAAGCATATAGTTTTATCTGAGACTTGCGGTGAAGCCTGTATTTACAATAAAGTGAGTGGGAGCACTACCGCCTTTTCGATAAATACATGTGATAACATATTGTTGATCGAAATGATGTAGAATTTTTACGGAAAGCATAAAGGAGTATTTGAAAGGAGTTCTTTAAAAGAAAGACCTCAGTGAAGCTGCTTACATATTGAGCATCAAGATCTATAGAGATAGATCAAGACGCTTGATAAGTTTTTCAATGAGTACATACCTTGACAAGATTTTGAAGTAGTTCAAAATGGAACAATCAAAGAAAGAGTTTCTTGCCTGTATTACAAGGTGTGAAATTGAGTAAGACTCAAAGCCGACCACGGCAGAAAATAGAAAGAGAATGACAAGTCATTCCCTATGCCTCAGTCATAGGTTATGTAAAGTATGCTATGCTGTGAACCAGACCTATTGTATACCTTGCTCTGAGTTTGGCAAAGGAATACAATTTTGATCTAATAGTAGATCACTGGACAACGGTCAAGAATATCCTTAGTGAGGACTAATGAAATATTTCTCGATTATGGAGGTGATAAAAGAGCCTGTCATAAAGAGTTACAACAGTGCAAGCTTTTACACCGATTCAGATGACTATAAGTCTCAATCTGGATACATATTGAAAGTGGGAGCAATTAGCTATAGTAGCTCAGTGCAGAGCATTGTAGACATAGAATATTTGCAAAATACATACGGCTTTGAATATGATAGACCCGTTGACTAAGCCTCTCTCACGAGCAAGACATGATCACACCTTAGTACACTTTTGGGTGTTAATCACATAGCGATGTGAACTAGATTATTGACTCTAGTAAACCCTTTGGGTGTTGGTCACATGACGATGTGAACTATGGGTGTTAATCATATCTGAGATATGAATATTGGTGTTAAATCACATGGCGATGTGAACTAGATTATTGACTCTAGTGCAAGTGGGAGACTGAAGGAAATATGCCCTAGAGGCAATAATAAAGTTATTATTTATTTCCTTATATCATGATAAATGTTTATTATTCATCCTAGAATTGTATTAACCGGAAACATAATACATTTGTGAATACATAGACAAACATAGTGTCACTAGTATGCCTCTACTTGACTAGCTCGTTTATCAAAGATGGTTATGTTTCCTAACCATAGACAAAAGAGTTGTCATTTGATTAACGGGGTCACATCATGAGGAGAATGATGTGATTGACATGACCCATTCCGTTAGCCTAGCACTTGATCGTTTAGTACATTGCTATTGCTTTCTTCATGACTTATATATGTTCCTGTAACTATGAGATTATGCAACTCCGTTTACGGAGGAACACTTTGGTGCTACCAAGCGTCTGGCGAATCGGGTGATTATAAAGGAGTACTACAGGTGTCTCCAAAGGTACATGTTGGGTTGGCGTATTTGAGATTAGGTTTTGTCACTCCGATTATCGGAGAGGTATCTCTGGGCCCTCTCGGTAATGCACATCACTATAAGCCTTGCAAGCAATGTAGCTAATGAGTTAGTTACGGAATGATGCATTACGTAACGAGTAAAGAGACTTGCCGGTAATGAGATTGAACTAGGTATTGGATACCGACGATCGAATCTCGGTCGAGTAACATACCGATGACAAAGGGAACAACGTATGTTGTTATGCGGTTTGACCGATAAAGATCTTCGTAGAATATGTATGAGCCAATATGAGCATCCAGGTTCCGCTATTGGTTATTGACCAAGAATAGTTCTAGGTCATGTCTACATAGTTCTCGAACCCGTAGAGTCCGCACGCTTAAGGTTTCGATGACAGTTATATTATGAGTTTATGAGTTTTGATGTACCGAAGGAGTTCGGAGTCCCGGATGAGATCGGGGACATGACGAGGAGTCTCGAAATGGTCGAGACGTAAAGATCGATATATTGGACGACTATATTCGGACTTGGAAAGGTTCGAGTGATTGGGTATATTTTGAGTACCGGAGAGTTACGGAATTCGCCGGGAGTATATGGGCCTTATTGGGCCATACGGGAATAGAGGAGAGAGGCTGAAGGAAGGAGGCCTGCGCCCACCCTCTGGTCCGAATTGGACAAGGGGGGCAGCCCACTTTTCCTTCTCCCTCTCCTCCTCTTTCCTTCTCCAACAAGGAAAGGAGGAGTCCTACTCCTCCTCTTTCCTTCTCCTACAAGGAAAGGAGGAGTCCTACTCCCGGTGGGAGTAGGACTCCCCCCTTGGCGCGCCTCCTCCATAGGCCGGCCGCCTCCCCCCTTGCTCCTATATATATGGGGGCAGGGGGGCACCCCAGACACACAACAACAATTGATCCTTGAGATCTATTAGCCGTGTGCGGTGCCCCCCTCCACCATAGTCCTCCTCGATAATATTGTAGCGGTGCTTAGGCGAAGCCCTGCGACGGTAGAACATCAAGATCGTCACCACACCGTCGTGCTGACGGAACTCTCCCTCGACACTCGGCTGGATCGGAGTTCGAGGGACGTCATCGAGCTGAACGTGTGCTAGAACTCGGAGGTGCCGTAGTTTCGGTGCTTGATCGGTCGGGCCGTGAAGACGTACGACTACATCAACCGCGTTGTTCTAACGCTTCCGCTTACGGTCTACGAGGGTACGTGGACATTACTCTCCCCTCTCGTTGCTATGCATCACCATGATCTAGCGTGTGCGTAGGAATTTTTTTGAAATTACTACGGTCCCCAACAGTGGCATTCGAGCCTGGTTTTATGCGTAGATGTCATATGCACGAGTAGAACACAAGTGAGTTGTGGGAGATACAAGTCATACTGCTTACCAGCATGTCATACTTTGGTTCGGCGGTATTGTTGGATGAAGCGGCCCGGACTGACATTACGCGTACGCTTACGCGAGACTGGTTCTACCGACGTGCTTTGCACACAGGTGGCTGGCGGGTGTCTATTTCTCCAACTTTAATTGAACCGAGTGTGGCTACGCCCGGTCCTTGAGAAGGTTAAAACAACACTAACTTGTCGAACTATCGTAGTGGTTTTGATGCGTAGGTAAGAACGGTTCTTGCTCAGCCCGTAGCAGCCACGTAAAATTTGTAACAACAAAGTAGAGGACGTCTAACTTGTTTTTCCAAGGCATGTTGTGATGTGATATGGTCAAGACGTGATGCTATATTTTATTGTATGAGATGATCATGTTTTTTAACCGAAGTTATCGGCAACTGGCAGGAGCCATATGGTTGTCGCTTTATTGTATGAAATGCAACGCTCGAATTGCTTTACTTTATCACTAAGCGGTAGCGATAGTCGAGAAGCAATAGATGGCGTAACGACAACGATGCTACGATGGAGATCAAGGTGTCGCGCCGGTGGCGATGGTGATCACTACGATTGCCGGAGATGGAGATCACAAGCACAAGATGATGATGGCCATATCATATCACTTATATTGATTGCATGTGATGTTTATCCTTTATGCATCTTATCTTGCTTTGATTGGCGGTAGCATTTTAAGATGATCTCTCACAAAATTATCAAGAAGTGTTCTCCCGAGTATGCACCGTTGCGAAAGTTCTTCGTCTTTGAGACACCACGTGATGATCGGGTGTGATAGGCTCTACGTTCAAATACAACGGTGCAAAACAGTTGCACACGCGAATACTCAGTTAAACTTGACGAGCCTAGCATATAACAGATATGGCCTCGGAACACGGAGACCGAAGGTCGAGCATGAATCATATAGTAGATATGATCAACATATTGATGTTCACTATTGAAACTACTCCATCTCACGTGACGATCGGACATGGTGTAGTTGATATGGATCACGTAATCACTTAGAGGATTAGAGGGATGTCTATCTAAGTGGGAGTTCTTAAAGTAATATGATTAATTGAACTTTAATTTATCATGAACTTAGTCCTGGTAGTATTTTGCAAATTATGTTATAGATCAATAGCTCGCGTTGTTGCTTTCATATGTTTATTTTGACATGTTCCTAGAGAAAACTGTGTTGAAAGATGTTAGTAGCAAAGATGCGAATTGGATCCGTGATCTGAGGTTTATCCTCATTGCTGCACAGAAGAATTATGTCCTTGATGCACAGCTAGTGACAGACCTATTGCAGGAGCAGATGCATACGTTATGAACGTTTGGCTAGCTCAATATGATGACTACTTGATAGCTTAGTGCACCATGCTTAACGGCTCGAATCGGGACTTCAAAGGCGTTTTGAGCGTCATGGACCATATGAGATGTTCCAGGAGTTGAAGTTAATATTTCAAGCAAATACCCGAGTTGAGAGATATGAAGTCTCCAACAAGTTCTATGGCTAAAAGATGGAGGAGAATCGCTCAACTAGTGAGCATGTGCTCAGATTGTCTAGGTACTACAATCGCTTGAATCAAGTGGGAGTTAATCTTCCAGATAAGATAGTGATTGACAGAATTCTCTAGTCACCATCACTAAGTTACTAGAACTTCATGATGAACTATAGTATGCAAGGGATGACGAAAATGATTCCCGAGCTCTTCGTGATGTTGAAATCAATGAAGGTAGAAATCAAGAAAGAGCATCAAGTGTTGATGATTGACAAGACCACTAGTTTCAAGAAAAGGGCAAAGGGAAAGAAAGGAAAACTTCAAGTAGAATGACAAACAAGTTGTCACTCCCGTGAAGAAGACCAAAGCTGGACCAAAGCCTGAAACTGAGTGCTTACACTGCAAAGGAAATGGTCACTGGAAGCGGAAATGCCCTGAATATTTGGTGGATAAGAAGGATGGCAAAGTGAACAAGAGTATATTTGATATATAGGTTATTGAGGTGTGCCTTACTAGTGTTTATAGTAGCCCCTCAGTATTTGATACTTGTTCGGTTGCTAAGATTAGTAACTCGAAACAGGAGTTACAGAATAAACAGATACTAGTTGAAGGGGAAGTAACAATGAGTGTTGGAAGTAGTTCCAAGATTGATATGATCATCATCACACACTCCCTATACTTTCGGGATTAGTGTTAAATCTAAATAAATGTTATTTGGCTTTTGCGTTGATCATGAATATGTTTTGATCATGTTTATTGCAATACGGTTATTCATTTAAAGTCAGAGAATAATTGTTGTTCTGTTTACATGAATAAAACCTTCAATGGTCATACACCCAATGAAAATAGTTTATTGGATCTTGACAACGTATGTTGTTATGCGGTTTGACCGATAAAGATCTTCGTAGAATATGTAGGAGCCAATATGAGCATCCAGGTTCCGCTATTGGTTATTGACCAAGAATAGTTCTAGGTCATGTCTACATAGTTCTCGAACCCATAGGGTCCGCACGCTTAAGGTTTCGATGACAGTTATATTATGAGTTTATGAGTTTTTATGTACCGAAGGAGTTTGGAGTCCCGGATGAGATCGGGGACATGACGAGGAGTCTCGAAATGGTCGAGATGTAAAGATCGATATATTGGACGACTATATTCGGACTTCGAAAAGGTTCCGAGTGATTCGGGTATATTTTGAAGTACCAGAGAGTTACGAGAATTCGCCGGGGAGTATATGGGCCTTATTGGGCCATACGGGAATAGAGGAGAGAGGCTAGAAGGAAGGAGGCCTGCCCCCACCCTCTGGTCCGAATTGGACAAGGGGGGCAGCCCACTTTTCCTTCTCCCTCTCCTCCTCTTTCCTTCTCCAACAAGGAAAGGAGGAGTCCTACTCCTCCTCTTTCCTTCTCCTACAAGGAAAGGAGGAGTCCTACTCCCGGTGGGAGTAGGACTCCCCCTGGCGCCTCCTCCATAGGCGGCCGCCTCCCCCTTGCTCCTATATATATGGGGCAGGGGGCACCCTGCACACACAACAACAATTGATCCTTGAGATTTATTAGCCGTGTGCGGTGCCCCCCTCCACCATAGTCCTCCTCGATAATATTGTAGTGGTGCTTAGGCGAAGCCCTGCGACGGTAGAACATCAAGATCGTCACCACACCGTCGTGCTGACGGAACTCTCCCTCGACACTCGGCTGGATCGAAGTTCGAGGGACGTCATCGAGCTGAACGTGTGCTAGAACTCGGAGGTGCCGTAGTTTCGGTGCTTGATCGGTCGGGCCGTGAAGACGTACGACTACATCAACCGCGTTGTTCTAACGCTTCCGCTTACGGTCTATGAGGGTACGTGGACATTACTCTCCCCTCTCGTTGCTATGCATCACCATGATCTAGCGTGTGCATAGGAATTTTTTTGAAATTACTACGTTCCCCAACAAAGGGAGGCGGGCATGGAGGATGCTGCTTATTGTGCGACAATACTTTACAAGAGTAGATGTGCATCAGCTCACCGCAGGGACACTGAGACTGCAGCTGCTCGTGATGATGCTATATCTGATCTATCTGGAATGAAAGACAGACTAAAGGGCGTGCTTACACATTATGAAGGTAAATTAAAAATGTGCGACACCCTGGGCTTGCCCACCCTTCTTGGAAGATGGCCTCTTGTTGGACAATGTGCCATTGAAGCCGGGCTGTATGAAGTGCTACGTGACTGAAGTAAAGCTTTGATTCAATGAATTTGCCCTGAAGAATGTCCTAGGAGACTTCGATGAGCAAAGGACCTTGGGAGAAACACTGTTACATCACATCCAGTGGCCACGAAAGGAAATAGAGTTCATCGATGAGATCCCTGAAGCCCTGCCAGAGCAACCACTGTCGCCCCTCAACCGGTGACACTCTCCTTGCCACAGCAGCTCTCGCGGGCTGATGCATCAACCTGTGATCAGCCGGCCCGACTTTGTGGCGTACAGGCCATGTCATCCTCCGCCCCAAAGCAGCCAGTGGCAAGGCCTACAACTGCTGAAGACGCACCACCGGTTCAGATGCCGGTCGCTGAAGCAGCGGGTGGAGACCCAGCTGTAGTACATGCTCAGCATACCAACCTGGTGGACCGGACTGCTAAGCAGTCTGATGCTTCGGAACCGCCTGCTTAGCAGTCTGTAGGTCCAGAACCAACTGCTCACCAGTCCGTCGGTCCGCAATCGTGTGATCAACATACCAATGCGTCAGCACTTCCTCCTTAGCAAACCAACACGTTGGCACGGCCTCCTCAGTAACCGACAAGTTGGCACCACCTGCGCAGAAACCCGACATAGCTTCAACGCATGGTCAGCAGTCTGATGCCTGTGCTCCTACAGCCCAGCAGTCCGTCACAGCAGCACCGCCAGCCTAGCGGTCCGACATAGATAAACCGTCTGCTAAGGAGTCCGTCCAAGCTTGACTGTCTCCTCGGTAGTCTACCTTGCAGGCAACGAGACGTTCTGCCAGAAATGCTTCAAGTACCAAGAAGGAAGTGGCCAAAAAGGCTTCACCCTCGAGGAAGCGCGGCGGGAAAGTGAAGAGGAAAGAGAACGATTGCCTCTTACTTAAAGCACTCATCGCCCAGAGCCAAATTAACAGCAACTTGTTCGAATCGGGGAGTAATATTATTTCTGACGCCATGGATGATGAAGAAGTACGTTTGTTGCTTGCTAAAAGTAAAGCAGACGTACTTCAAGCACGCTATTACGTCCATGTCCAACCATTTCTTGTTGGCAAATACTTTGATGAGTGCAGCTCCAGTTGCTGTGAGTTACATGAATATTGCATGGATCTAATGTCAGCAGGTCAGGATGGTTTGCTAGTCCACTACAACAAAGATCACTTCCGACACGATGCTGGTTCCATCAATGTGAGTTTCAAGGACTTACATCTCTTCTTCAAGTTTAACGTGCTCGATGCCACTCTTGTTAGATGCCTGATTTTGTAAGTACTTAACAAACTCTGATCAACTTCTCCATACAAGGCTGTAAATGACAAACAACTAACTGCATTTTATTCCTCTCAAGGGATTGAATGCACAGAGAAGAAAAAGGGATAGTGTGTATTTCATACATCCTGAATTAGCAAACGGCACAACAATACATGGTAAGGACCTACGGGACTGGACCGTTAACACGGTCGTCCGTCTCTTCGAAAACACTTCCCGTGCAGAATCATTTCTCTGGCCATATCATGAACGATAAGTCAAGTAAACAACCACACATACACTTATTATCTTTCAGATTTCAACATAAGGAGGGAGAATGCCGGCAGCTGGAATTCTGGGCTGGAAAAGGAGCAAATATTAGAGACCTATTCTGCACAACTCCAAAAGTCCTGAAACTCCACGAAAGTTGTTTTTGGAAAAAAATACTGAGCGGAAGAAATACCAGAGGGGGCCCACACCCTGGCCACGAGGGTGGGGGGCGCGCCCTACTCCCCTGGGCGCGCCCCCTGCCTCGTGGGCCCCCTGTTGGCCTTCTGGTGCCCATCTTCTGCTATATGAAGTCTTTCGTCCGAAGAAAAATCAGAAGCAATCTTTCGGGAGAGACTCCGCCGCCACGAGGCGGAACCTTGAAGGAACCAATCTAGGGCTCTGGCGGAGCTGTTCTGCCAGGGACACTTCCCTCCGGGAGGGGGAAATCATCGCCATCGTCATCACCAACGCTCCTCTCATCGGGAGGGGGCCAATCTCCATCAACATCTTCACCAGCACCATCTCCTCTCAAACCCTAGTTCATCTCTTGTATCCAATTCTTGTCTCTAAGTCTGGGATTGGTACCTATAGGTTGCTACTAGTGTTGATTACTCCTTGTAGTTGATGCTAGTTGGTTTATTTGGTGGAAGATCATATGTTCAGATCCTATATGCATATTAATACTCCTATGATTATGAACATGAGTATGCATTGTGAGTAGTTACGTTTGTTCCTGAGGACATGGGAGAAGTCTTGCTATTAGTAGTCATGTGAATTTGGTATTCATTCGATATTTTGATGAGATGTATGTTGTATCTCCTCTAGTGGTGTTATGTGAACGTCGACTACATGACACTTCACCATTATTTGGGCCTAGAGGAAGGCATTGGGAAGTAATTAGTAGATGATGGGTTGCTAGAGTGACAAAAGCTTAAACCCTAGTTTATGCATTGCTTCGTAAGGGGCTGATTTGGATCCATATGTTTCATGCTATGGTTAGGTTTACCTTAATACTTCTTTTGTAGTTGCGGATACTAGCAATAGGAGTTAATCATAAGTGGGATGCTTGTCCAAGTAAGGACAACACCCAAGCACCGGTCCACCCACATATCAAATTATCAAAGCACCGAACGCGAATCATATGAACGTGATGAAAACTAGCTTGACGATAATTTCCATGTGTCCCCGGGAGCGCTTTTCTCTATATAAGAGTTTGTCCAAGCTTGTCCTTTTCTACAAAAAGGATTGGGCCACCTTGCTGCACTTTATTTACTTTTGTTACTTGTTGCTCGTTACAAATTATCCTATCACAAAATTATCTGTTACTTATAATTTCAGTGCTTGCAGAGAATACCTTGCTGAAAACCGCTTATCATTTCCTTCTGCTCCTCGTTGGGTTTGACACTCTTACTTATCGAAAGGACTGCGATAGATCCCTATACTTGTGGGTCATCAAGACTCTTTTCTGGCGTCGCTGCCGGGGAGTGAAGCGCCTTTGGTAGGTGGAATTTGGTAAGGAAAAATTTATATAGTGTGCTGAAATTTACTGTCACTTGTTACTATGGAAAGTAATCCTCTGAGGGGATTGTTCGGGGTATCTTCACCCCGACCAGTAGATCAAAGAGTTGCTCCTCAACCTACTGAAAATGAAAATGTCTACTTTGAAATTCCTTCGGGTATGGTAGAAAAACTGCTAGCTAATCCTTTTGCAGGAGATGGAACATTACATCCTGATGAGCACCTAATATATGTGGATGAAGTTTGTGGATTATTTAAGCTTGCAGGTATGCCCGATGATGTTATCAAGAAGAAGGTCTTCCCTTTATCTTTTAAGGGAGATGCATTGACATGGCATAGGCTATGTGATGATATGGGATCATGGAACTACAAGCGATTGAAATTGGAATTTCATCAGAAGTTTTATCCTATGCATCTTGTTCATCGTGATCGTAATTATATATATAATTTTTGGCCTCATGAAGGAGAAAGCATCGCTCAATCTTGGGGGAGGCATAAGTCAATGTTATATTCATGCCCCAATCATGAGCTCTCAAGAGAAATGATTATTCAAAATTTTTATGCTCGGCTTTCGGATAACAATCGCACCATGCTCGATACTTCTTGTGCTGGCTCTTTTATGATGAAGACTATTGAATTCAAATGGGATTTATTGGAAATAATTAAACGCAACTCTGAAGATTGGGACCTCGACGAAGGTAAGGAGTCAGGTATGACACCTAAGTTTGATTGTGTTAAATATTTTATGGATACCGATGTTTTCCATAAATTTAGCACTAAATATGGACTTGACTCCGAGATAGTATCTTCTTTCTGTGAATCTTTTGCTACTCATGTTGATCTCCCTAAGGAGAAGTGGTTTAAATATCATCCTCCCATAGAAGTAAAAGTAGCTGCACCTATTAAAGTTGAAGAAAAGACTATCACTTATAATGATCCTATTGTTCCTACTGCCTATGTTGAGAAACCACCTTTCCCTGTTAGAATAAAGGATCATGCTAAAGCTTCAACTGTGGTTCGTAAAAGCAATGTTAGAACTTATACACCTCCTAAGCAGGTTAAAGTTGAACCTAATATTGCTATTGTTAAAGATCTCTTGGATGATAATATTGATGGGCATGTTATTTATTTCTGTGATGAAACTGCTAGAATTGCTAAACCTTGTGCTAAAGATAAACATAGACATGTGGTAGGCATGCCTGTTATTTCTGTTAAAATAGGACATCATTGTTATCATGGCTTATGTGATATGGGTGCTAGTGCTAGTGCAATACCTATTGACTTATACAAAGGAATTATGCATGATATTGCACCTACTTGATTTACAAGATATTGATGTCACAATTAAACTTGCCAATAGAGATACTATTTCACCCATGGGAATTGTTAGAGATGTTGAAGTCTTGTGTGGGAAAACTAAATATCCTGCTGATTTTCTTGTTCTTGGTTCCCCACAAGATAGCTTTTGTCCCATTATATTTGGTAGACCCTTCTTAAACAATGTTAATGCTAAGATAGACTGCGAAAAGGATGTTGTTACTATTGGTTTAGGTGATATGTCTCATGAGTTTAATTTTTCTAAATTTCGTAGACAACACCGTGAAGAGGAATTGCCTAGTAAGGACGAAATTATTGGTCTTTGCTTCTATTGCCGTGCCTCCTAGTAATCCCTTAGAACAATATTTGCTAGACCATGAAAATGATATGTTTATGAATGAAAGAAGGGAAATAGATGAATTGTTCTTTAAACAAGGACCTATTCTGAAACGCAACTTGCCTATTGAAATCCTAGGGGATCCTCCTCCACCCAAGGGTGATCCCGCGTTTGAGCTTAAACCATTACCTGATACTCTTAAATATGCTTATCTTGATGAAAATAAGATATATCCTATTATTATTAGTGCTAACCTTTCAGAGAAGGAGGAAGAAAAATTATTGAAAACTCTGAAGAAGCACCGTGCTGCTACTGGATATACTCTTGATGATCTTAAGGGCATTAGTCCCACTCTATGCCAACACAAAATAAATTTGGAGAAAGATGACAAACCAGTTATTGATCATCAACGACGGCTGAATCCTAAGATGAAAGAAGTGGTAAGAAAGGAAATCCTAAAGCTCCTTGAGGAAGGTATAATCTATCTCGTTGCTGATAGTCAGTTGGTAAGTCCTGTCCATTGTGTCCCTAAGAAGGGAGGTATTGCTGTCATTCCTAATGATAATGATGAATTGATTCCGCAAAGAATTATTACAGGTTATAGGATGGTAATTGATTTTCGTGAATTAAATAAGGCTACTAAATAAGATCATTACCCCTTACCTTTCATTGATCAAATGCTAGAAAGATTATCCAAACATACACATTTTTGCTTTCTAGATGGTTATTCTGGTTTCTCTCAAATACCTGTGTCAGCTGATGATCAAGCTAAGACCACATTTACTTGCCCTTTCGGTACCTTTGCTTATAGACGTATGCCTTTTGGTTTATGTAATGCACCTGCTACCTTTCAAAGATGCATGATGGCTATATTCTCTGACTTTTGTGAAAAGATTTGTGAGGTTTTCATGGACGATTTGTCCGTCTATGGATCCTCTTTTGATGATTGCTTGAGCAACCTTGATCGAGTTTTGCAGAGATGTGAAGAAACTAATCTTGTCTTGAATTGGGAGAAGTGCCACTTTATGGTTAATGAAGGCATTGTCTTGGGGCATAAAATTTCTGAAAGAGGTATTGAAAGTTGATAAAGCTAAAGTTGATGCTATTGAAAAGATGCCATGTCCCAAGGATATCAAAGGTATAAGAAGTTTCCTTGGTCACGCTGGATTTTATAGGAGGTTCATTAAGGACTTCTCAAAAATTTCTCGGCCTCTGACTAATCAATTACAAAAAGATATACCATTTGTCTTTGATGATGATTGTGTAGAAGCATTTGAAATACTTAAGAAAGCATTAATTTTTGCACCTATTGTTCTGCCACCTGATTGGAATTTACCTTTTGAAATTATGTGTGATGCTAGTGATTATGCTGTAGGTGCTGTTCTAGGGCAAAGAGTTGATAAGAAATTAAATGGTATTCAGTATGCTAGTAAAACTCTAGACAATACCCAGAGAAATTATGCCACTACTGAAAAAGAATTTTTAGCAGTTGTATTTGCTTGTTATAAGTTCAGACCTTACATTGTTGATTCTAAAGTAACTATTCACATGGATCATGCTGCTATTAAATACCTCATGGAAAAGAAAGATGCTAAACCTAGACTTATTAGATGGGTTCTCTTGCTGCAAGAATTTGATTTGCATATTATTGATAGAAAAGGAGCTGAGAACCCCGTTGCAGATAACTTGTCTAGGTTATAAAATGTTCTTGATGACCCACTACATATTGATGATAGCTTTCCTGATGAACAATTAAATGTCATAAATGCTTCTCATACTGCTCCATGGTATGTTGATTATGCTAATTACATTGTTGCTAAATTTATACCACCTAGTTTCACATACCAGCAAAAGAAAAAGTTTTTCTATGATTTGAGACATTACTTCTGGGATGACCCACATCTTTATAAAGAAGGAGTAGATGGTGTTATTAGACGTTGTGTACCTGAGCATGAACAGGAACAGATCCTACACAAGTGTCACTCCAAGGCTTATGGAGGACACCACGCTAGAGATCGAATCGCACATAAGGTATTGCAATCCGGTTTTATTGGCCTACTCTCTTCAAGGATGCCCGTAAGTTTGTCTTATCTTCATGATGAATCTCAAAGAATTGTTAATATTAGTAGACGTTAAGAAATGCCTATGAATTATTCACTTGTTATTGAACCATTCGATGTTTGGGGCTTTGATTATATGGGGCCATTTCCTGCCTCTAATGGATATACACATATTTTAGTTGCTGTTGATTACGTTACTAAGTGGGTAGAAGCTATTCCAACTAGTAGTGCTGATCATAACACTTGTATTAAGATGTTAAAAGAAGTTATTTTTCCGAGGTTTGGAGTCCCTAGATACTTAATGACTGATGGTGGTTCACATTTTATTCATGGTGCCTTCCGTAAAATGCTTGCTAAGTATGATGTTAATCATAAAATTGCATCTCCTTATCACCCACAGTCAAGTGGTCAAGTAGAATTGAGTAATAGAGGGCTCAAATTAATTTTGCAAAAGTCTTTTAATAGATCAAGAAGGCCACGGAGGACCAAGTTCCGACAACAGAAGACATCCTTCAACTTGATCACAATATTCTTACGCCAACTAAGATCGAAGCTTTCAAGATGATTGAGTTAGCCCGTATACAAAATAAGTATCTCACACGTGAAAATATTTTGTTGAAGGAGCATATCGTTGCACTCAAGGGCATTATCCGCCAGTTGGAGGATCTCTTACGCTCGATGTGCGACTACCCATCATCACCACCATCTTCTTCACCAGCAAGGGAGACATAATCATATGGGTATGGGCACTCCCCTTGGCAACTGCCAAGCTTGGGGAGGTGCCTTGATCGTATCACCATCACATCTCTATCTTTACCGTTTTCTTAGTTCGATCCTTTTAGTATTATCTTGATCTAGTGGAATAAAGTTTTAGTATGATCTAGTTTTGAGTTTTGCTTTATGATTCCTCTATGTAATCGAGTCCGTGAGCTATATAATAAATATTAGTGTTGAGTCAAGGGCTTGATTATTTTGCTATGATCTTGAGTGAAGAAAAAGATAAAGAAAGAATAAAAAGAAACAAAGAGATCATATTGATCTTATGGAGAGTAATGACTTCACATAGAAATAGTGTGATGATTAAAAGTTGTTGAGAGTTGACAAACATAGCTTTGGTCATCGTTGCAATTAATAGGAAGTAATAAGGAAAGAGAGGTTTCACATATAAATATACTATCTTGGACATCTTTTATGATTGTGAGCACTCATTAAAATATGACATGCTAAAGAGTTGATGTTGGACAAGGAAGACAACGTAATGGGTTATGTTTTCTTATATCTGAAATAAAGTATATTGTCATGGATCATCCAACATGTTGAGCTTGCCTTTCCCCCACATGCTAGCCAAATTCTTTGCACCAAGTAGAGATACTACTTGTGCTTCCAAATACCCTTAAACCCAGTTTTGCCATGAGAGTCCACCATATCTACCTATGGATTGAGTAAGATCCTTCAAGTAAGTTATCATCGGTGCAAGCAATAAAAATTGCTCTCTAAATATGTATGATTGATTAGTGTGGAGGAAATAAGCTTTATACGATCTTGTGATGTGGAAGAAATAAAAGCGACGGACTGCATAATAAAGGTTCATATCACAAGTGGCAATACAAAGTGATGTTCTTTCGTTTTAAGATTTTGTGCATCCAACCCTGAAAGCACATGGCAACCTCTGCTTCCCTCTGCGAAGGGCCTATCTTTTACTTTTATCTTCTACCTTATGCAAGAGTCATGGGATCTTCACCTTTCCTTTTTACATTTTATCCTTTGGCAAGCACAGTGTGTTGGAAAGATCTTGATATATATATATATATATATATATATATATATATATATATATATATATATATATATATATATATATATATATATATATATAATTGGATATAAGTTAGCATGAACTATTATTGTTGACATTACCCTTGAGGTAAAAGGTTGGGAGGCGAAACTATAAGCCCCTATCTTTCTCTGTGTCCGATTAAAACTCTGTAACCACAAGTATTGCGTGAGTGTTAGCAATTGTGAAAGACTAAGACATAGACTCTGAAAAGCTCTGACATAGACTCTTTCTGATGTTATGATAAATTGCAATTGTTTCAATGACTGAGATTATAGTTCGTTAGTTCTCAATAAACTTTATGATTCATACCTTGCATTGTGAATAGGTTATTACTTGAGCATAAGAAATCTTATGAAATTATCCATATATGTTCCTGTTATGAGAATAATCATGATGCCCTCATGTCCGTATTTTATTTTATCGACACCTCTACCTCTAAACATATGGACATATTTATCGTTATCGGCCTCCGCTTGAGGACAAGCAAGGTCTAAGCTTGGGGAAGTTGATACGTCCATTTTGCATCATGCTTTTATATCGATATTTATTGCATTATGGAATGTTATTACACATTATGTCGCAATACTTATGCCTATTCTCTCTTACTTTACAAGGTTTACATAAGGAGGGAGAATGCGAGCCGCTGGAATTCTGGGCTAGAAAAGGAGCAAATATTAGAGACCTATTCTGCACAACTCCAAAAGTCTTGAAACTCCACGAAAGTTGTTTTTGGAAATAATAAAAAATATTGAGTGAAAGAAATACCAGAGGGGGCCCACACCCTGGCCACGAGGGTGGGGGGCGCTCCCTACCCCCTGGGCGTGCCCCCACCTCGTGGGACCCTGTTGGCCCTTCGGTTCCCATCTTCTGCTATATGAAGTCTTTCGTCCGAAGAAAAATCAGAAGGATGCTTTCGGGACGAGACTCCGCCACCACGAGGCGGAACCAATCTAGGGCTCTAGCGGAGCTGTTCTACCAGGGACACTTCTCTCTGGGAGGGGGAAATCATCGCCATCGACATCACCTACGCTCCTCTCATCGGGAGGGGGCCAATCTCCATCAACATCTTCACCAGCACCATCTCCTCTCAAACCCTAGTTCATCTCTTCTATCCAATTCTTGTCTCTAAGTCTGGTATTGGTACCTGTAGGTTGCTAGTAGTGCTGATTACTCCTTGTAGTTGATGCTAGTTGGTTTATTTGGTGGAAGATCATATGTTCAGATCCTATATGAATATTAATACTCCTCTGATTATGAACATGAATATGCTTTGTGAGTAGTTACGTTTGTTCCTGAGGACATGGGAGAAGTCTTGCTATTAGTAGTCATGTGAATTTGGTATTCGTTTGATATTTTGATGAGATGTATGTTGTCTCTCCTCTAGTGGTGTTATGTGAACGTCGACTACATGACACTTCACCATTATTTCGGCCTAGAGGAAGGCATTGGGAAGTAATAAGTAGATGATGGGTTGCTAGAGTGACAGAAGCTTAAACCCTAGTTTATGCGTTGCTTCGTAAGGGGCTGATTTGGATCCATATGTTTCATGCTATGGTTAGGTTTACCTTAATACTTCTTTTGTAGTTGCGGATGCTTGCAATAGGAGTTAATCACAAGTGGGATACTTGTCCAAGTAAGAACAACACCCAATCACCGGTCCACCCACATATCAAATTATCAAAGTACCGAACGCGAATCATATGAACGTGATGAAAACTAGCTTGATGATAATTCCCATGTGTCCTCCGGAGGACTTTTCTCTATATAAGAATTTGTCAAGGCTTGTCCTTTGCTACAAAAAGGATTGGGCCACCTTGCTACACTTTATTTACTTTTGTTACTTGTTGCTCGCAAATTATCCTATCACAAAATTATTTGTTACCTATAATTTCAGTGCTTGCAGAGAATACCTTGCTGAAAACCGCTTATCATTTCCTTCTGCTCCTCGTTGGGTTCGACACTCTTACTTATCGAAAGGACTGCGATAGATCCCCTATACTTGTGGGTCATCACTAATTTTGTACAAAAAAATTCAGTGTCCTCAGCAAGAAGTAGGGACCAACCTTTGTGGATACTATGTTTGCAGACACATGATCTCCATCTGCAAATCTGCTGATAGTTGTGACGATCCTCGCAAATTAGTACCAACAAGTCTATCTTAATTAATATCTTCTACTCCACTCATATGGCACATTCTGATCTTAAAAATACTGCAACTCATCTTAAAACTGAGGACCCCTGAACCGCTCCCGGCTAGTGAATTGCTGATGGTTCGGAGATTTATCAGCGACTTCCTCCTGGATCACTACATCAATCCCACTGGTGATAATGAAGATTTCATCATGCCTTCTCCTGAAACATTGAGTAAGAGTTAGCCGCTAAACATATACGCATGGATCCATTGTTTTCCATCTGATGACGTCTTCATATTTCGTACACTATGATTAATTATGTAATGCATATATGTGTGGACAAATCATTGGAATTTAGCTACCACATGTTCAATTGCAATTGTTGCGAAATCTGATGAATGTTCTTCCTGTGGACACTATTTGTTCAATTGAATATTGTGGCGAATTTTCTTTTTGCGTGCCGATTCAAAATGGGATATTTTTGTTTATTTGTTCAATTGAATATTGTGGCGAATTTTATTTTTGCGTGCCGATTCAAAATGTGATATTTTTGTTTATTTGTTCAATTGAAAATTTTGGCGAATTTGCTTTTTGCATGCCGATTCAAAATGGGATATTTTTTAACCTCGCAATTGCTCCGCACACGGTTCAACTAAATGAGTGTGTGCGATCCACATCGGAAATCATACGTCAATCGTAGCGGAACCATCCGTGATACACAGCGGATTGCAGACGATTTGCAGCGCTACTATGTGTGTGTAGGGTCTCTGGAACCGTTTGTGATATCACGTTATCGCACACGAGAACTCGGAGTAAACCGTGCCCAATGTAAAATACAATCCTAGTCGTAATTTTTTCACGAAACGTATGGGATCCCAAACGAAAAGCACACGTCACTCTTGCGGCAACCGTAGGTGATACCCAACAAATCACAAATGGTCTACATCACTTGTATGTGTGTGAAGGGGCTCGTGAACCGTTTGTGATAGAACATTATCGCAGACGATAATTGTTGGGAAACGTGTGCGATGGAGTCTTGCATGGCAGACGGGTTACGCAGAAAACTCGTGTGCGATGGGGCACAAATCGCACATAGTTCATATGTTGGCCCATGTGTCTTACATACTGTTTCCCAAACGGTTCATCACGACAGACCATATGGTTTCACTGTGTCATTAGAAACATTTAATCACCGATACCACACGTGCGAAAGAATTTAGTGTGTGCTGCATCACACACGATTACATTTTGGAAGGCCTCTGGATCACTGCTCCACATCCCCGACGGTTTCTGGGTCGTGTGGGAAGGACACCCTATCGCCCACACTCACTTGGCGAGGGTCCCGAATGCCGTCGCGGAATGGGGTTAAAAACCATTTGTATAGCACCGACGTGCACCAGTGTAGGCATTTCTTGACGCTTACCTATATTACCTATTCTTTGAAATTCATCACAAGTTAAGACAAACTTACGAGCATTGTCGGTGTCAAAACCGGCGGATCTCGGGTAGGGGGTCCCGAACTGTGCGTCTAGGCGGATGGTAACAGGAGACAAGGGACATGATGTTTTTACCCAGGTTCGGGCCCTCTCGATGGAGGTAATACCCTACTCCTGCTTGATTAATATTGATAATATGGGTAGTACAAGAGTAGATCTACCACGAGATCAGAGAGGCTAAACCCTATAAGCTAGCCTATGGTATGATCGTTGTTGTATATCTATCGACTAGCCTGGCCTCGGTTTATATAATGCACCAGAGGCCTAGGGTAACAAGAGTCCTAGCCGAATACGCCGGTGGGGGAGGAGTCCTTGTCTTGATCGCCAAGTCTTGTGGAATCTTCCTTGTATGCGGCAACGGTCCGGACTGGCCCATGAGTATTCGGCCATGGGGATCCCAATCCAACTGATCAGGAGACGACGTGGTGAGTACTCCCTAGTCCAGGACACCGTCAGTAGCCCCTGAACCGGTCTTCAAGTTGGGGACGCTCCTCGATTTTTCCGAACTGTTCTTCATCTTCGGTCGTCGGTCTTGAAAAATGGTTCAACAAATCTTCTCATCTTTGATCTTGAGGATCGCCTAAGTGCATACGAAGAGTTTACACGTTGGGTATCCGAGGAGCCCCTTTAAGTTTACAGCCTTTATCAATGCCTTGTTATTTTTATGCCACGCCTCGGGTTTGAAGTTATTCCCGGGAGGCAGTGTCCTCTTGCGTCCGAGCTCTAACGCCGGACTGCATTCGAGGTACCTTTTGCAGCAAGCACCAACGTCGGACTGCTTCCCAGCTCTATCGCCGGACTACGTATCCGAGCTCCAACGCCGGACGGTATCCGAGCTCCAACGCCGGACTATGTATCCGAGCTCCAACGCCGGACTGCATCCGAGGTGTCGTAAATCACCTTGGTTCAAAGAAGTTTGAAGGAGTTTAGCCGAGATTAATACCGGAAATGCCCTCTATGGAGCCAGCCACTAGCGTCTGAGCTTTATGCTGGACTGGTTCCGAGGTGGTGCACCACCCCGAATGTGGGCCGATTTTTGTCAATATTTTTGATTGGTGCAATTTATTCTCTGCCGAGATACATAGCCAGTAGCCCTCAAGGTGGGTATCGGTCTAAAACCCGAGATGCACATGAAGGATGACATAAGACCGCTGATCCTCAGAGCCGAGACTCAAAGTTGATTTGCAAAATCGGTTTGAGGATCAAGTCCTAGCTCGCAAAATACTTGGGACACAAAAGCGGTGTGCTCAGTCCTCAAGACTCAGGTTGGGTGCGGCCGACCAACCCGAGGATCAAAATCTCCTGAGATCAGATTACACTTAAAATTTTGAGCATTGGACAGCAATGCAGAGCCCCGAGACATCGGTCGGGTGGCAACACCGCATCGTGGAATCGATGTGCCCTTTAATATTTGTAAATAATAAGCCCGAAGCCCAAGAGCCCCGAGCCTTAATGCCGCACGGTGGCCAAATTAAGGATCGATATCCATAGTAAAATCACAAATTATGTGTAATGACTCAATGTATCCAAGTACTTTATGTCATTAATGCTCGGATCCGCATTGTACAAAACTTTGTTGACCGACCATCGGTTTCAACCTCCTCGCCAAGAGTCGAGGAGTGTTTGTCCTACTTTATAAAGCCTTTATGAGGGCAAAGATTTACGACAAACAAGGCAATCTGGCCATACGGTTTTATAAACAAAGGTACGCAGAGAGATATGTTATATTACTGCTTAATGTAAGAAATGTCTTCCAAAGAAAATAGTCCCGCTCTCGGTTCCTTTCTTTGGGTTGTCATGCTAAGCATGATCATGAAACCTCAGCTCTAATGTAAGAGCAAAATATTGAGGATTTAGTTTGGGAGGCCAGTTACTAGCCCCCGGTAGTGTTCGGCGATAGTCGAGGTCAAGCCGGAAACACTTCGGCCAATGTTATGAATGGCCCGTCATTTAATATAGTCATCGGATCGCTGACCAGTTTACACCTATTGTGACACTCAGTTTTTGGCTTTCTCCACTGAAGTGCTTGACCATGCGAGCTGGAAGCACAATCGCAGTGGTTCTCCCTTTGCACACCTAGCCGAACAAAGCGGAACGTAGGAGGCAAGCGCAGGAGCCGGGCAACCCAACTATTGACCGAAGACACAATTTGAAACCGATGCATATATAGCAATATCCGAGAATGTTTTTGCCGAATCTCTAAAGGTGTCCGGCGTTGCACTACGAGACTTGTGCTGAAAACACACAAATAGTTTAAAAGTGCCAAAAGCTTGAAAACCAAAAACGCCAAGAAAACATGACGTCCGAACAAGATCAAGTGTTCGGTGCCAATCCGAAAATTGGACTTTAGAAAAAAAGTGCTTTTGTCGTGCTTTAACATGACACATCCTATCTCAAGACTTCAAGCAGGTCAGCCTACGGCTTCAGTCTCCCATCCCGAAGGCGGAGTACTTCTCATTAGGCCAGTTTAGAAAACTAAACTCTAGCGGTTTTGATAGAGAAATTAGGCTCCCCGACTAGTGACCGCACACTCGTGTCGAAAAAAGGAGTGATAAATAATAATAAAAACTTTGCAACGACTACGAAGAAAAACACTTATTATAAAACGGCTCAAATAAACATAAGAGCCCCAAGTGACTTGGGTAAAGAATGATTGTATGTACCAAGTACTTATATCATATCTATGTTCAACCGAACTTTAAACGCGTCTTAACCAACCATCGGCTTCTCCCTCTTGGTCAAGGACGAAAAGTGTTATGTACTCCATCCGTCGAGAATATCGACGGTGTTTCCAATAACCAGCAATCAGGCCATAAGGTCAGTAATGCATAAAGCGCCAGGAACTTATGCTATATTATGCGAAGTGTAAGAAGCATCTTCAAGAAAATAGTACCCCCACCGATACCTTTCTTCGGTGCTCATTGTTATTATGAGACTTGTGCAATAGATTTTTTGTACTCATGAGTTCCGTTGTGTGGCGACCATTACTGAAAACAGTAAGAGTGCTAGCTTTCGGCTTCACCCAGTCTGAGGTCCGGCTCGGGTGACCCGATCGTGACAATTGCAGAGGTGCTCCCTTTACTCCCTAGCCGAACAATCGGGAACGTAGGGGTAAACACAGGAGCAAGGCAACCCAGCTTGCAAATCACTTAAGTCAATATGGTGCATATTGTGGCGTAATACACGAACAAGGAACGAAGCCGTACAAGTATAATCATGTGCAAGAGGAAAAAGCTTCATGAAGGAAGCCCCCAAGTAAACTGGGTATTTGAATTTGCGCGTCACAAACAAAGTTTGGACAAGGAAAATTTTTACAAGCAACTTTTTCCCAAAAAAGTATAACGCTTGGTCGAGCCGAACACAAGTTAAAAATTTAAAACTTTGAGCATGAAGGCAACTTAGCTGGTTAATGTGTTCGATATTGACGACGCGGTCCAAGCTTGATGCGGGACAAGGTTCCATCCCCCAAGCCGATCCCGAGGTGGCGGAGCAAAGAGCTCGGCACTCCAAAGTGGTGACATAGCACGGTCAATGTAGGACGGCAGAGTGATGCCGAAGTCCCCTGCATGGGGTAATGAAGTGTTGATGAAGCCCCCCGTCCAGCCGAGGTGACGCCAAAGGATATAGTCCGGCTGTATCATTTTCCTGTGCACAAAAAATAGTGCAGACCGGGGATAATAGTAATAATAAGAATTAAAAGAATGTTGCATAATAAATAATTTATGCAAAGTGAGTAATAAAAGAAATATGGACTGGCGCCAAAGTCAATGTCAATGCAGGTCGTGACGTGGTCGATGCCGCTTGATGAAGCGATCGTGCGGCGATGCGGTATGCCCGCCCGTAATCCGTGAGGGCGGCGATGTTGGTGATGATTTATCCTTCGCGATGCCGAACTCTTGTTCGGCTTGCCGAGATGATGATCCGAAGAAGTTGAGCTCGACTCAACAAAGTGACGACGTGTCTAGCGCAGGTCGGCAGCCGTGGAGCAATATTGCCGGACTGGTTTAACACCAGCATGATATTGAAGATCATGTTCAAAAGATTTTAAAGTTAGTGGGATGTGTTCGGGAATGAAACACAGTAACCCATACAAAACTTCCTTCAAAAAGGATGTCTGAAATCCCGTTCATAAAAAAGATGAAATCGGGTCGGATTCGTTTTCGCGCAGAAAACAGATCTGAAAAGTGATGCACTAATCGGAAGGTTACCGGAGTTTGGACGGTCGGATCGAGCTGAAATTTTGAGGGGTGGTAGATATAGGAATTACGCAGCCGATCAACGGTTGGATCTTCCAAAGGAGGTCCGAGCTAGAAGCTGGACACCACGCCCTAAACTCGTCCGGATTCTCGTCCAGATTCAATGCGGCTCCGGTATATCGGAGATTGCCAGAGATTCCTCCATCGGAACTCGACGAAATTTTCCAGGGTTGTTGTAGACTCAATTCCGCACAATTCCACCGAAGTAATCGTCAAACCGATGCTCGAGGAGGCGGTGACGGCGGATACAAGTTCGCTGTCCAGAAAAACAGCACGGTCGCCCGAGGGCAATGTTGACGTTGAGCCCCCGGGCTCCCTGGATGATTCCTCCATGATCTTGATAGAGATCGGAGCTGATGTTGATGAAGGCCCCCATCCGAACATGATGATCGGAGGTAGGGCGCAGTCCTTGGTCGAACCAAGGTGACCAATGAGCTGGTGACGAAGATGCCAAGTCGCAGCTTGATCTGCAGCGAGCCATCGACCTTCCGCCGAACACACAGCGGAACTCTCAATGAAAGCACCAATGTCGGTGTCAAAACCGCGGATCTCGGGTAGGGAGTCCCGAACTGTGCGTCTAGGCGGATGGTAACAGGAGACAAGGGACACGATGTTTTTACCCAGGTTCGGGCCCTCTCGATGGAGGTAATACCCTACTCCTGCTTGATTAACATTGATAATATGGGTTGTACAAGAGTAGATCTACCACGAGATCAGAGAGGCTAAACCCTAGAAGCTAGCCTATGGTATGATTGTTGTTGTATATCTATCGACTAGCCTGGCCTCAGTTTATATAATGCACCAGAGGCCTAGGATAACAAGAGTCCTAGCCGAATACGCCGGTGGGGGAGGAGTCCTTGTCTTGATCGCCAAGTCTTGTGGAATCTTCCTCGTATGCGGCAACGATCCGGACTGGCCCATGAGTATACGGCCATGGGGATCCTCGGCCCAATCCAACTGATCGGGAGACAACGTGGTGAGTACCCCCTAGTCCAGGACACCGTCAGGCATCCTTGAAGAGAGTAGGCCAATAAAATCCAGATTGCAATACCTTGTGAGAAGTTCTATCTCCGGCATGATGTCCTCCATAAGCTTCGGAGTGACATTTTCATCGGATTTGTTCATGTTCATGCTTAGGTACACAACATCTAATAATACCATCTACTCCTTCTTTATAAAGATGTTGGTCATCCCAAAAGTAATGTCTTAAATCATAGAAGATTTTTTTCTTTTGTTGGTATGTAAAGCTAAGTGGTAAATATTTAGCAACATTGTAATTAGCATAGTCAACATACCAAGGAGTACTATGAGCAACATTTATTGCAGCTAACTGCTCATCAGGAAAACTATCATCAATAGGTAGTGGGTCATCAGGCACATTTTCAAGCCTAGATAAATTATCAGCTATGGGGTTCTCGGCTCCTTTTCTATCAATGATATGTAAATCAAATTCTTGTAACAAGAGAACCCAACGAATAAGTCTAGGTTTAGCATCTTTCTATTCCATAAGATATTTAGTAGCAGCATGATCGGTGTGAACAATTACTTTGGAATCAACAATATAAGGTCTAAATTTATCACAAGCAAACACCACTGCTAAGAATTCTTTTTTAGTAGTAGCATAGTTTTGTTGAGCACTGTCTAGAGTTTTACTAGCATAATGAATAACATTCAATTTCTTATCAACTCTTTGTCCTAGAACAGCACCAACAGCATAATCACTAGCATCACACATAATTTCAAAAGGCAAGTTCCAATCAGGTGGTTAAACAATAGGTGCAGAAATTAAGGCTTTCTTGAGTGTTTCAAAGGCTTCTAGACAATCATCATAAAAAACAAAAGGAAAATCCTTTTGCAAAAGATTCGTAAGAGGCCTAGAAATTTTAGAAAAGTCTTTGATAAATCTCCTATAGAAACCAGCATGACCTAAGAAACTACGAATACCTTTTATATCTTTAGGGCATGGCATTTTCTCAATTGCATCAACCTTAGCTTTGTCCACTTCAATACCTCTTTCAGAAATTTTATGACCCAAGACAATGCCTTCATTAACCATAAAGTGACACTTCTCCCAATTCAAGACAAGATATGTTTGTTCACATCTCTGCAAAACTCGATCAAGATTGCTTAAACAATCATCAAAACCTTCCCATAAACAGAGAAGTCGTCCATGAAAACCTCAACAATCTTTTCACAAAAGTCAGAGAATATAGCAGTCATACATCTTCGAAAGGTAGCAGGTGCATTGCATAAATCGAAATGCATACGTATATAAGCATAAGTTCCAAAGGGGCAAGTAAAAGTGGTCTTTTCTTAATCAGGTTGAGAAACAGTTATTTATGAAAAACTAGAATATCCATCAAGGAAGCAAAAATGTGTGTGCTTAGATAATCTTTCAAGCATTTGATCAATAAAAGGCAGAGGGTAATGATCTTTTCTAGTTGCTTTGTTTAATTTTCTAAAATCAATTACCATTCTATAGGCTGTAACAATTCTTTGTGGAATAAGTTCATTCTTATCATTAGGAACAGCAATTATACCTCCTTTCTTAGGGACACAATGAACAAGACTTACCCATCTACCATCAGCTATAGGATAGATTATACCTGCTTGCAGAAGTTTTAATATTTCTGTTCTTACCACTTCCTTCATTTTTGGGTTTAACCGACGTTGGTGATCAACAACGGGTTTAGCATCAGGTTCCATATTAATTTTGTGCTAACATAGAGTGGGACTAATGCCCTTTAAATCATCAAGAGTATATCCAATAGCAGCTCGGTGCTTCCTTAGAACTTTCAATAATCTTTCTTCTTCATGATCTGAAAGTTTAGCGGTAATAATAACAGGATATATCTTCTTTTCATCAAGATAAGCATATTCAAAGTGTCTGGCAATTGTTTTAATTCAAACACAGGATCACCTTTCGGTGTAGGAGGACCTCCTAGAGTTTCAATAGGCAAATTGTGTTTAAGCAAAGGACGTTGTTCAAAGAAAATCATATCTATTTCATTTCTTTCATGCATATGTAAATCATTTTCATGGTCTATAAAATATTGTTCTAAAGGATCAGTAGGTGGTACAACAATAGAAGCAAGACCAATTAATTCATCCTTAATAGGCAATTCTTTTTCATGAAGCTTTCTACTAAACTTGTAAAAATTAAACTCATGAGACTCATCACCAAAACTAACACCGACAGTTTGTTTCTCACAGTCTATCTTAGCATTAACGGTGTTCAAGAAAGGTCTACCAAAGATAATGGGACAAAAGTCATCTTGTGGGGAACCAAGAAAAAGAAAATTAGTAGGGTATTTTATTTTCCCACACAAGACTTCAACATCTCTAACAATCCCAATTGGTGATATAGTGTCTCTATTAGCAAGTTTAATAGTAACATCTATGTCTTCTATCTCTGCGGTTGCTATGTCATTCATAATTTCTTGATATAAGGAATAAGGAATAGCACTCACACTAGCACTTATGTCACATAAACCAAGATAACAGTGATCTCCTATTTTAACTGAGACAACGGGCATGCCAACAATAGGTCTATGTTTATCCTTTTTATCAGGTTTGACAATTCTAGCAGCTTCTTCACATAAGTAAATAACATGCCCATCTACATTTTCTTCCAAGAGATATTTAACCATAACAATACTAGGTTCCACTTTAATTTGTTCATCAGGTCTAGGTGTTCTAATGTAACTCTTGTTAACCACAGTTTAAACTTTAGCATGTTCCTTTAACCTAACAGGAAAAAGTGGTTTCTCAATATAAGAAGAAGGAACAATTGGATCAACATTGTAAATTATGGTTTCTTCTTTAATTGGTACCGGTTCTTTGATTTCTTCTTTAATAGGTGGGTGATGTTTAAACCACTTCTCTTTAGGGAGATCAACATGAGTAGCAAATGATTCAAAAAAGGAGGCTACTATCTCAGAGTCAAGTCCATATTTAGTGCTAAACTTTTGAAAAGCATCGTTTTTGCTACCTCTTGAGCACTGCGTTGGTTTTCCCTTGAATAGGAAAGGGTGATGCAGCAAAGTAGCATAAGTATTTCCCTTAGTTTTTTGAGAACGAAGGTATCAATCTAGTAGGAGGCTACGCACGAGTCCCTCGCACCTACACATACAAATAAATCCTCGCAACCAACGCGATAAGGGGTTGTCAATCCCTACACGATCACTTACGAGAGTGAGATCTGATAGATATGATAAGATAATATTTTTGGTATTTTTTATGATAAAGATGCAAAATAAAATAAAAGGCAATAAAAATAACTAAGTGTTGGAAGATTAATATGATGGAAAATAGACCCGGGGCCATAGGTTTCACTAGTGGTTTCTCTCAAGAGCATAAGTATTTACGGTGGGTCAACAAATTACTGTTGAGCAATTGACAGAATTGAGCATAGTTATGAGAATATCTAGGTGTGATCATGTATATAGGCATCACGTCTGAGACAAGTAGACCAACTCCTGCCTGCATCTACTACTATTACTCCACACATCGACCGCTATCCAGCATGCATCTAGAGTATTAAGTTCATAAGAACAGAGTAACGCTTTAAGCAAGATGACATGATGTAGAGGGATAAACTCATGCAATATGATATAAACCCCATCTTGTTATCCTCGATGGCAACAATACAATACGTGCCTTGCTGCCCCTACTGTCACTAGGAAAGGTCGCCGCAAGATTGAACCCAAAGCTAAGCACTTCTCCCATTACAAGAAAGATCAATCTACTAGGGCAAACCAAACTGATAACTCGAAGAGACTTGCAAAGATAACCAATCATACATAAAAGAATTCAGAGAAGATTCAAATATTGTTCATAGATAAACTTGATCATAAACCCACAATTCATTGGTCTCAACAAACACACCGCAAAAGAATATTACATCGAATAGATCTCCACGAGATAGGGGGAGAACATTGTATTGAGATCCAAAAAGAGAGAAGAAACCATCTAGCTAATAACTATGGACTCGGAGGTCTGAGGTAAACTACTCACACATCATCGGAGAGGCTATGGTGTTGATGTAGAAGCCCTCCGTGATCGATGCCCCCTCGGTGGAGCTCCTAACAGGCCCCAAGATGGGATCTCATGGCATGCAGAAGGTTGCGGCGGTGGAATTAGGTTTTGGCTCCGTGATCTGGTAGTTTGGGGTACGAGGTATATATAGGAGGAAGGAGTACGTCGGTGGAGCAACAGGGGCCCATAAGGGTGGAGGCACGCCTGGGGGGGGTAGGCGCGCCTCTACCTCGTGCCCTCCTGGTTGATATCTTGATGTAGGGTCCAAGTCCTCTGGATCACATTCATTCTGAAATTCATGTTCCCGAAGGTTTCATTCCATTTGGACTCCGTTTGAGTAGTTCTGGGCTGGGCCTCCGGTTAATAGCTTAGACCCAAAAATAATATATAAGTGTATAATAAAGCCCAATAATGTCCAAAACAGAATATAATATAGCATGGAACAATAAAAAAATATAGATACGTTGGAGACGTATCAAGCATCCCCAAGCTTAATTCCTGCTCGTCCTCGAGTAGGTAAATGATAAAAACAGATTTTTTTGATGTGGAATGCTACTTGGCATAATTTCAATGTAATTCTCTTAATTGTGGTATGAATATTCAGATCCGAAAGATTCAAGACAAAAGTTTAATATTGACATAAAAATAATAATACTTCAAGCATACTAACTAAGAAATTATGTCTTCTCAAAATAACATGGCCAAAGAAAGTTATCCCTACAAAATCATATAGTCTGGCTTTGCTCTATCTTCATCACACAAAATATTTAAATCATGCACAACCCCGATGACAAGCCAAGCAATTGTTTCATACTTTTGACGTTCTCAAACTTTTTCAATCTTCACGCAATACATGAGCGTGAGCCATGGACATAGCACTATATGTGGAATAGAATGGTGGTTGTGGAGAAGACAAAAAGGAGAAGATAGTCTCACATAACCTAGGCGTATCAACGGGCTATGGAGATGCCCATCAATAGATATCAATGTGAGTGAGTAGGGATTGCCAAGCAACGGATGCACTAGAGCTATAAATACATGAAAGCTCAACAAAAGAAACTAAGTGGGTGTGCATCCAACTTGCTTGCTCACGAAGACCTAGGGCATTTTGAGGAAGCCCGTCATTGGAATATACAAGCCAAGTTCTATAATGAAAAATCCCCACTAGTATATGAAAGTGATATCATAGGAGACTCTCTATCATGAAGATCATGGTGCTACTTTGAAGCACAAGTGTGGTAAAAGGATAGTAACATTGTCCCTTCTCTCTTTTTCTCTCATTATTTATTTTTATTTGGGCCTTTTCTTTTTTTTATGGCCTCTTTTTTTTCGTCCGGAGTCTCATCCCAACTTGTGGGGGAATCATAGTCTCCATCATCCTTTCCTCACTTGGGACAATGCTCTAAAAATGATGATCATCACACTTTTATTCACTTACAACTCAATACTTAGAACAAAATATGACTCTATGTGAATGCCTCCGGCGGTGTACCGGGATATGCAATGAATCCAGAGTGACATGTATGAAAGAATTATGAACTGTGGCTTTGCCACAAATACAATGTCAACTGCATGATCATGCGAAGCAATATGACAATGATGGAGCATGTCATAGTAAATGGAACGGTGGTAAGTTGCATGGCAATATATCTTGGAATGGCTATGGAAATGCCATAATAGGTAGGTATGGTAGATGTTTTGAGGAAGGTATATGGTGGGTATATGATCCCGGCGAAAAGTGTGCGGTATTAGAGAGGCTAGCAATGGTGGAAGGAAGGAAAGTGCATATAATCCATGGACTCAACATTAGTCATAAATAACTCATATACTTATTGCAAAAATCTACAAGTTATCAAAGCAAAGTATTACGCGCATGCTCCTAGGGGGATAGATTGGTAGGAAAAGACCATCGCTCGTCCCCGACCGCCACTCATAAGGAAGACAATCAATAAATAAATCATGCTCCGACTTCATCACATAACGGTTCACCATACGTGCATGCTACGGGAATCACAAATTTTAACACAAGTATTTCTAAAATTCAAAACTACTCAACTAGCATGACTCTAATATCACCATCTTCATATCTCAAAACAATTATCAAGCATCAAACTTCTCATAGTATTCAACACACTCATAAGAATTTTTCTTTTTTCTTTACTAATCTTGAATGCCAATTATTGTTAAAGCAAACTACCATGCTGTTTTGTAGGACTCTAAAAATAATCTAAGTGAAGCATGCGAGAAAAATAGTTTATATAGAACAAATCCACTACCGTGCTCTAAAAGATATAAGTGAAGTACTAGAGCAAAAACTATATAACTCAAAAGATATAAGTGAAGCACATAGAGTATTCTAACAATTTCCGAATCAAGTGTGTCTCTCTCAAAAGGTGTGTACAGAAAGGATGATTGTGGTAAACTAAAAATCAAAGACTCAAATCATACAAGACGCTCCAAGCAAAACACATATCATGTGGTGAATAAAAATATAGCTCCAAGTAAAGTTACCGATGGAAGTAGATTTAAAGAGGGATGCCTTCCGAGGCATCCCCAAGCTTTGGCTTTTAGGTGTCCTTAGATTATCTTGGGGTGCCATGGGAATCCCCAAGCTTAGGCTCTTGCCACTCCTTGTTCCATAATCCATCAAATCTTTCACCCAAAACTTGAACACTTCACAACACAAAACTTAACAGAAAATCTCGTGAGCTCCGTTAGCGAAAGAAAACAAAACACCACTTTAAGGTACTGTAATGAACTCATTATTTATTTACTTTTGTGTTAAACCTACTGTATTCCAACTTATCTATGGTTTATAAACTATTTTACTAGCCATAGATTCATCAAAATAAGCAAACAACACACGAAAAACAGAATCTGTCAAAAACAGAACAGTCTGTAGTAATCTGTAACTAACGCAAACTTATGGAACTCCAAAAATTTAGCCAAAATAGGAAGACCTAGAAAATTTGTTTATTTATCAACAGCAATTGGAATCAATATTTTATCACGTTCTGGTGATTTTTAGCAATTATTTTCGTGAACAGAAAGTTTCTGGAATTTTCAGCAAGATCAGATAACTATCATCCGAGAAGATCCTATAGGTTTAACTTGGAACAAACACTAATTAAAAAAGACATCTAACCAGAGGCTATATCAAATATTTATTCCTAAACAGAAGAAAAAAGCAAAAAAACTAAAAATAAAATTGGGTTGCCTCCCAACAAGCACTATCATTTAACGCCCCTAGCTAGGCTTAAAAGCAAGGATAGATCTAGGTATCGCCATAATAATAGGATAGATCATTAAAACTCATTTCATGTTCTCTATGTTCAGCAACAAGTTTTCTTTGAGGCAAGCAAAAGTAATCAAAAGGGCTAAATTTAATGGGACAAAAGTCCCCAAGATCAACTTTAGGAGGTATAGGTTCCTCCTTCGGCCCTTCTTATTGCACAACCAATTCATCATTATAAGCATTCTTTTGACAGAACTTTGTGAGCCTATACTCGAGATAATATCCTAGCTCATTATTTCGAATAGCAAAATCATTATTAAGTTCAGAAATTCTATCAACTAGAACATTGGTAGGAACCTTTTTTCTAAGGTTTTCATTAAAAGCAACATAATCTAGAGATTGGAAACGCATTATTTCCTCTTGATCAAATAGGATAGTTTCTATGGGTGGACGGCCAACGTCCACCCTATAATGCGCAAAGATTTCTTTGGCCTCTTTTATTATAAATCTGAATTCATGAGCCAAAAAGATAGTAGCGGCACGCTTAGAAGAATGCTCATTATTAGAAAATTATAGGAAAATCCTTTGTATGCAAGGGTGCATGTGCATAAATTGCCTTTCGAGTTCAACTACAAGCATGGCAATAGCGTCCGCAAGACTACTTGTTTTATGAAGAATAGAACTACCCATAGAAGGCAAAGCACCGGCACAAGTAAAGAAATCTTGAATAACCCTTTTTCCAATAATATTACCAATACCAATTCGGAATTTTTTTGTATGTAAGGTAGGGGTTCTTCAGCAGGAGAATCAGAATTTTCCATGTTATTACTATTGTCCATATCGACAATAGTTTCCCCAATTTCAGACATAACGGCAGAAAGTGCGAGGGGCAAAAAGAAAGAGGGAGGCGAATAAAACGGTAAGGGTGAAGTGGGGAAGAGGAAAACGAGAGGCAAATGGCAAATAATGTAATGCGGGAGATAAGGGTTTGTGATGGGTACTTGGTATGTTGACTTTTGCGTAGACCTCCCCGGCAACGGCGCCAGAAATCCTTCTTGCTACCTCTTGAGCACTACGTTGGTTTTCCCTTGAAGAGGAAAGGGTGATGCAGCAAAGTAGCGTAAGTATTTCCCTCAATTTTTTGAGAACCAAGGTATCAATCCAGTAGGAGGCTACGCACGAGTCCCTCGCACCTACACAAACAAATAAATCCTCGCAACCAACGCGATAAGGGGTTGTCAATCCCTACACGGCCACTTACGAGAGTGAGATCTGATAGATATGATAAGATAATATTTTTGGTATTTTTTATGATAAAGATGCAAAATAAAATAAAAGGCAATAAAAATAACTAAGTGTTGGAAGATTAATATGATGGAAAATAGACCCGGGGGCCATAGGTTTCACTAGTGGCTTCTATCAAGAGCATAAGTATTTATGGTGGGTGAACAAATTACTGTTGAGCAATTGACAGAATTGAGCATAGTTATGAGAATATCTAGGTATGATCATGTATATAGGCATCACATCCGAGACAAGTAGACCGACTCCGCCTCGCATCTACTACTATTACTCCACACATCGACCGCTATCCAAAGATGCATCTAGAGTATTAAGTTCATAAGAACAGAGCAACGCTTTAAGCAAGATGACATGATGTAGAGGGATAAACTCATGCAATATGATATAAACCCCATATTGTTATCCTCGATGGCAACAATACAATACGTGCCTTGCTGCCCCTACTGTCACTGGGAAAGGTCACCGCAAGATTGAACCCAAAGCTAAGCACTTCCCCCATTGCAAGAAAGATCAATCTAGTAGGCCAAACCAAACTGATAACCCGAGGAGACTTGCAAAGATAACCAATCATACATAAAAGAATTTAGAGAAGATTCAAATATTGTTCATAGATAAACTTGATCATAAACCCACAATTCATCGGTCTCAACAAACACACCGCAAAAGAAGATTACATCGAATAGATCTCCACGAGAGAGGGGGAGAACATTATATTGAGATCCAAAACGAGAGAAGAAGCCATCTAGCTAATAACTATGGACCCGAAGGTCTGAGGTAAACTACTCACACATCATCGGAGAGGCTATGGTGTTGATGTAGAAGCCCTCCGTGATCGATGCCCCCCGTGAGCTCCTAACAGGCCCCAAGATGGGATCTCACAGTACGTAAGGTTGCGGCGGTGGAATTAGGTTTTTGCTCCGCTCTCGTAGTTTGGGGTACGAGGTATATATAGGAGGAAGGAGTACGTCGGTGGAGCAACAGGGGCCCACGAGGGTGGAGGCGCCTGGGGATAGCGCGCCTCTACCTCGTGCCCTCCTGGTTGATGTCTTGATGTAGAGTCCAAGTCCTCTGGGTCACGTTTGTTCCAAAAATCACGTCGGAAGGTTTCATTCCATCTGGACTCTGTTTGATATTCTTTTTCCACGAAACTCAAATAGGCAAAAAACAGTAATTCTGGGCTAGGCCTCCGGTTAATAGGTTAGTCCCAAAACTAATATAAAAGTGTATAATAAAGCCCAATAATGTCCAAAAAAGAATATAATATGGAACAATAAAAAATTATAGATACGTTGGAGACATATCTGTATTCATAAAAGATTAACACAGTCATACTTAAGTTTAATACCTGAATCTTTACCTTCGTCGAGTTCCCAATCTTCAGAGTTGCGTTTAATTCTTTCCAAAAGATCCCACCGGAATTCAGTAGTCTTCTTCATAAAAGAACCAGCACAAGAAGTATCGAGCATGGTTTGATCATTACGAGAAAGCCGAGCATAAAAGTTCTGGATAATAATTTCTTTTGAGAGCTCATGATTGGGGCATGAATATAAGATTGACTTAAGCCTCCCCAAGCTAGAGCGATACTTTCTCCTTCACGAGGCCAAAAATTATATATATAATTCCGATCACGATGAACTAGATGCATAGGATTTTTTTTGGTGGAAGTCCAATTTTAAACGATTCCAATTCCAAGATCCAATATCATCGCATAGCCTATACCATGCCAATGCTTTTCCCTTCAACGATAAAGGAAAAATCTTTTTCATAACTTCATCCCCGGGTAAACCTGCAAGCTTGAACAATCCACAAATTTCTTCTACATATATCAAATGCATATCAGGATGTTTGGTTCCATCTCCTGCATAAGGATTAGCTAGCAATTGTTCTATCATACCCGAAGGAATTTCATATTCAATATTTTCAGTAGGTGCAGTAGGTCGAGGGGTAGCTAATTGTGGTTCCAGTCGAGGTGAAGATACCCCGAACAAACCCCTCAAAGGATTGTTTTCCATAGTAACAAGTGACAATAAATCAGCACACTATATAAATGTTTCCTTACCAAATTCCACTTACCAAAGGCGCTTCACTCCCCGACAACGGTGCCAGAAAATAGCCTTGATGACCCACAAGTACAGGGGATCAATTTTAGCTCTTTTCGATAAGTAAGAGTGTCGAACCCAACGAGGAGCAGAAGGAAATGACAAGTGGTTTTCAGCAAGGTAATGTCTGCAAGTGCTGAAATTATAAGTAGCAGAGTAGTTTGATAGCAAGATAATTTATAACGAGCAAGTAATGATAGTAGTAACTAAAGTGTAGCAAGGTAGCCCAATCCTTTTGAGGCAAAGGACAGGCCAAAACAATCTCTTATGATAAGCAAAGCATTCTTGAGGGTGCACGGGATTTTCATCTAGTCACTTTCACTATGTTGTTTTGAGTTGTGTTCGGTACTTTGATAATTTGATATGTGGGTGGACCGGTGCTTTGGTGTTGTTCTCACTTGAACAAACATCCTACTTATGATTAACCCTCCCGCAAGCATCCACAACTACGAGAAAAGTGTTAAGAATAAATTCTAACCATAGCATTAAACTTTTGGATCCCTTACGGAATAGAGCATAAACTGGGGTTTAAGCTTCTGTCACTCTCGCAACCCATCATCTAATTGCTACTCCACAATGCATTCACTGAGGCCCAAATATGGTGAAGTGTCATGTAGTCGACATTCACATTGAAGGAAATATGCCCTAGAGGCAATAATAAAGTTGTTATTTATATTTACTTATATCATGATAAATGTTTATTGTTCATGCTAGAATTGTATTAACTGGAAACTTAGTACATGTGTGAATACATTGACAAAACAGAATGTCCCTAGTATGCCTCTACTTGACTAGCTCGTTAATCAAAGATGGTTAAGTTTCCTGACCATAGACATGTGTTGTCATTTGATGAACGGGATCACATCATTAGGAGAATGATGTGATGGACAAGACCCATCCATTAGCTTAGCATGCTGATCGTTCAGTTCTTATTGCTTCTGCTTTCTTCATGACTTATACATATTCCTTTGACTATGAGATTATGCAACTCCCGAATATCGGAGGAACACCTTGTGTGCTATCAAACGTCACAACGTAACTGGGTGATTATAAAGATGCTCTACAGGTGTCTCCGAAGGTGTTTGTTGGGTTGGCATAGATCGAGATTAGGATTTGTCACTCCGAGTATCGGAGAGGTATCTTTGGGCCCTCTCGGTAATGCACATCACTATAAGCCCTGCAAGAAATGTGACTAATGAGTTAGTTGCGGGATGATGCATTAAGGAACGAGTAAAGAGACTTGCCAGTAACGAGATTGAACTAGGCATGAGGATACCGACGATCGGATCTCGGGCAAGTAACATACCGATGACAAGAGGAATGACGTATGTTGTTATGCGGTTTGACCGATAAAGATCTTCGTATAATATGTAGGAACCAATATGAGCATCCAGGTTCCGCTATTGGTTATTGACCGGAGATGTGTCTCGGTCATGTCTACATAATTCTCGAACCTGTAGGGTCCGCACGCTTAACGTTCGATGACGAGTTGTATTATGAGTTATGTGTTTTGGTGACCGAAGTTTGTTCGGAGTCCCGGAGTCTCGAAATGGTCGAGAGGTAAAGATTGATATATTGGAAGGTAGTATTCGACACCGGAAGGGTTCCAGAGTGTATCGAGTACATACCTGAGTACCGGAGGGGTTACCGGAACCCCCGGGGAAAGATATGGGCCATAAGAGGGAGGCTAACCAGCCCACAAGGGCTGGTGTGCCCCCCACAAGGGAGGAGGCTGAATTGGATTAGGGAAGGGGGTGCCACCCCCTTTCCTTCTCCTACTCCATCTCCTTTCCCCCTTTCCCCCTCCATGAGAAGGAAAAGAAGGGGAGCCGAATCCTACTAGGACTAGGAGTCCTAGTAGGACTCCCCCCTTATGGCATTCCCCCTTGGGCCGGCCTCCTCCCTTTCCCTCCTTTATATACGTGGGCAGGGCACCCCTTGGAGACACAACAATTGTTCCAAGCCATGTGTGGCGTCTTCCTCCACGGCTTACTCCTCCAGTCATATTCACGTAGTGCTTAGGCGAAGCCCTGTGCGGATCACATCACCAACACCGTTGCCACGCCGTCGCACTGATGGAACTCTCCCTCGACCCTCTGCTGGATCAAGAGTTCGAGGGACGTCATCGAGCTGAATGTGTGTTGAACACGAAGGTACCATACGTTTGGTACATGGATCGGTTGGATCATGAAGACATTCGACTACATCAACCGCGTTAATGTAACGCTTCTGCTTTTGGTCTATGAGGGTACGTGGACACACTCTCCCCATCTCGTTGCTATGCATCTCCAAGATAGATCTTGCATAATCGTAGGAATTTTTTTAAATTGCATGTTACGTTCCCTAACAGTGGCATCCGAGCGAGGTCTATGCGTAGATGTTATATGCACGAGTAGAACACAAAGAGTTGTGGGCGATAATAGTCATACTGCTTACCACCAAAGTATTACTTTGATTCGGCGGTATTGTTGGATGAAGCGGCCCGGACCGACATTACATGACCGCGTTCATGAGGCTGGTTCTACCGACGTGCTTCGCACACAGGTGGCTGGTGGGTGTCTGTTTCTCCAACTTTAGTTGAATCAAGTTTGACTACGGCCAGTCCTTCTTGAAGGTTTAAACAGCACACTTGACAAAAAATCGTTGTGGTTTTGATGCGTAGGTAAGAACGGTTCTTGCTAGAAGCGTGTACCAGCCACGTAAAACTTGCAACAACAAAGTAGAGGACGTCTAACTTGTTTTTGCAGGGCAAGTTGTGATGTGATATGGTCAAGACGTGATGACATATAAATTGTTGTATGAGATGATCATGTTTTGTAAAAGTTATCGGCAACTGGCAGGAGCCTTATGGTTGTCGCTTTGTTGTATGAAATGCAATCGCCATGTAATTCTTTACTTTATCACTAAGCGGTAGCCATAGTCATGGAAGCAATAATTGGCGAGACAACAACGATGCTATGATGGAGATCAAGGTGTCAAGCCGGTGAAGATGGAGATCATGACGGTGCTTTGGAGATGGAGATCAAAGGCACAAGATGATGATGGCCATATCATGTCACATATTTTGATTGATGTTTATCCTTTATGCATCTTATTTTGCTTAGTACGGCGGTAGCATTATAAGATGACCCCTCACTGAATTTCAAGGTATAAGTGTTCGCAATGTTGCTACAGTTCGTCATGCCGAGACACCACATGATGATCGGGTGTGATAAGCTCTATGTTCACATACAACGGGTGCAAGCCAGTTTTGCACGTGCAGAATACTCGGGTTAAAGTTGACGAGCCTAGCATATCTAGATATGGCCTTGGAACACTGAGACCAAAAGGTCGAACGTGAATCATATAATAGATATGATCAACATAGTGATGTTCACCATTGAAAACTACTCCATCTCACGTGATGATCGGACATGGTTTAGTTGATATGGATCACATGATCATTTAGATGGCTAGAGGGATGTCTATCTAAGTGGGAGTTCTTAAGTAATATGATTAATTGAACTTCAATTTATCATGAACTAGTCCTGATAGTATTTGCATATCTATGTTGTAGATCAATAGCTTGCGATGTAGCTCCCCGTTTATTTTTGATATGTTCCTAGAGAAAAATAAGTTGAAAGATGATAGTAGCAATGATGCGGACTGGGTCCGTGATCTGAGGATTATCCTTGTTGCTGCACAAAAAAATTATGTCCTTGATGCACCGCTAGGTGACGAACCTATTGCAGGAGCAGATGCAGAGGTTATGGATGTTTGGCAAGCTCAGTATGATGACTACTTGATAGTTTAGTGCACCATGCTTTACGGCTTAGAACTGGGACTTCAAAAACGTTTTGAATGCCATGGAGCATATAAGATGTTTCAAGAGCTGAAATTGGTATTTCAGACTCATGCCCGAGTCGAGAGGTATGAGACCTCTGACAAGTACTTTGCCTACAAGATGGAGGAGAATAGCTCAGCTAGTGAGCATGTGCTCAGAATGTCTGGGTACTACAATCGCTTGAATCAAGTGGGAGTTAATCTTCCAGATAAGAGAGTGATTGATAGAGTTCTCTAGTCACTATCACCAAGTTACTGGAACTTCGTGATGAACTATAATATGCAAGGGATGAACGAAAACAATTCCCGAGCTCTGCGTGATGCTGAAATCAGCAAAGGTAGAAATCAAGAAAAGCATCAAATGTTGATGGTTGACAAGACCACTAGTTTCAAGTAAAAGGGCAAGGGAAAGAAAGGGAACTTCAAGAAGGATGGCAAGCAAGTTGCCACTCCCATGAAGAAGCCCAAAGCTAGACCCAAGCCTGAAACTGAGTGCTTCTACTGCAAAGGAAATGGTCACTGGAAGCGGAACTACCCCAAATACTTGGCGGATAAAAAGGATGGCAAAGTGAACAAAAGTATATATGATATACATGTTATTGATGTGTACTTTAGTAGTGTTCATAGTAGCCCCTGGGTGTTTGATACCGGTTCAGTTGCTATGACTAGTAACTCGAAATAGGAGTTACGAAATAAACAAAGACTAGTTGAGGGCGAGGTGACGATGTGTGTTGGAAATGATTCCAAGGTTGATAAGATCACCATCGCATACTCCCTCTACCTTCGGGGTTAGTATTGGAACTAAATAAATGTTATTTGGTGTTTGCGTTGAGCACAAATATGATTGGATCATGATTATTGCGATACAATTATTCATTTAAGTCAGAGAATAATTGTTGTTCTGTTTACGTGAATAAAGCATTCTATGGTCTTACATCCAATGTAAATGGTTTACTGAATCTTGATCATAGTGATACACATAATATTGATGCCAAAAGATGCAAAGTTAATAATGATAGTGCAACTTATTTGTGGCACTGTCGTTTAGGTCACATTGGTGTAAAACGCATGAAGAAACTCCATGCTGATGGGCTTTTGGAATCATTTGATGCTTGCGAAGCATGCCTCATGGGCAAGATGACTAAGACTCCGTTCTACGGAACAATAGAGCGAGCCACTGACTTATTGGAAATAATACATACTGATGTATGCCGTCTGATGAGTGTTGAGGCTCGCGGCGGGTATCGTTATTCTCTGACCTTCACAAATGATTTAAGCAGATATGGGTATATCTACTTAATGAAACACAAGTCTGAAACATTTGAAAAGTTCAAAGAAATTCAGAGTGAAGTTGCGAATCATCGTAACAAGAAAATAAAGTTTCTACGATCTAATCGCGGAGGCAAATATTTGAGTTACGAGTTTGGCCTTTATTTAAAAACAATGTGGAATAGTTTCACAACTCATGCCACCTGGAACACCACAGCGTAATGGTGTGTCCGAACGTCGTAACCGTACTTTATTAGATATGGTGCAATCTATGATGTCTCTTACTGATTTACCACTACCGTTTTGGGGTTATGCATTAGAGACAGCTGCATTCACGTTAAATAGGGAACCATCTAAATCTGTTAAGACGACACCGTATGAACTATGGTTTGGCAAGAAACCTAAGCTATCGTTTCTTAAAGTTTGAGGTTGTGATGCTTATGTGAAAAAGCTTCAGCCTGATAAGCTCGAACCCAAATCAGAGAAGTGCGTCTTCATAGGATAAAAGAAACTGTTGGGTACACCTTCTATCACAGATCCGAAGGCAAGATCTTTGTTGCTAAGAATGGATCCTTTCTAGAGAAGGAGTATCTCTCGAAAGAAGTGAGTGGGAGGAAAGTAGAACTTGATGAGGTAATTGTACCTTCTCCCGAATTGGAAAGTAGTTCATCACAGATATCAGTTCCAGTGATTCCTACACCAATTAGTGAGGAAGCTAATGATGATGATCATGAAACTTCAGATCAAGTTACTACTGAACCTCGTAGGTCAACCAGAGTACGATCCGCACCAGAGTTGTATGCTAATCCTGTTCTGGAGGTCATGTTACTTGACCATGACAAACCTACAAACTATGAGGAAGCGATGATGAGCCCAGATTCCGCAAAATGGCTTGAGGCCATGAAATCTGAGATAGGATCCATGTATGAGAACAAAGTGTGGACTTCTTGCCCGATGATCGACAAGCCACAGAGAATAATTGGATCTTCAAGAAGAAGACTGACGTTGACGGTAATGTTACTGTCTACAAAGCTCGACTTGTTGCGAAAGGTTTTCAACAAGTTCAAGGAGTTGACTACGATGAGACCTTCTCACCCGTAGCGGTGCTTAAGTCTGTCCGAATCATGTTAGCAATTGCCGCATTTTATTATTATGAAATTTGGTAAATGGATGTCAAAACTGCATTCCTTAATGGATATCTTAAAGAAGAGTTGTATATGATGCAACCAGAAGGTTTTGTCGATCCTAAAGGTGCTAACAAAGTGTGCAAGCTCCAGTGATCCATTTATGACTTGGTGCAAGCATCTCGAGTTGGAATGTACGCTTTGATAGTGTGATCAAAGCATATGGTTTTATACAGACTTTTGGAGAAGCATGTATTTACAAGAAAGTGAGTGGGAGCTCTATAGCATTACTGATATTATATGTGGATGACATATTGTTGATTGGAAATAATACAGAATTTCTGGATAGCATAAAAGGATACTTGAATAAGAATTTTTCAATGAAAGACCTTAGTGAAGCTACTTACATATTGGGCATCAAGATCTATAAAGATAGATCAAGACACTTGATAAGACTTTATGAGTACATACCTTGATAAGATTTTGAAGGAGTTCAAAATGGATCAGTCAAAGAAGGAGTTCTTGCCTGAGTTGTAAGGTGTGAAGTTGAGTAAAGACTCAAAACCCGACCACGGCAGAAAATAGAAAGAGAATGAAAAGTCATTCCCTATGCCTCAGTCATAGGTTCTATAAAGTATGCTATGCTGTGTACCAAACCTATTGTGTACCTCACCATGACTTTGGATAGAGGGTACAATAGTGATCCAGGAGTTGATCACTAGACAACGGTCAAAATTATCCTTAGTGGAATAAGGACATGTTTCTCGGTTATGGAGGTGACAAAAAGGTTCGTCGTAAAGGGTTACGTCGATGCAAACTTTGACACTGATCCAGATGACACTAATTCTTAATCTGGATACATATTGAAAGTGGGAGCGATTAGCTAGAATAGCTCCGTGCAGAGCATTGTAGACATAGAAAATTTGCAAAATACATACGGCTCTGAATGTGGCAGACCCATTGACTAAACTTCTCTCACAAGCAAAACATGATCACTCTTTGGGTGTTAATCAAATAGTGAGGTGAACTAGATTATTGACTCTAGTAAACCCTTTGGGTATTAGTCACATGGAGATGTGAACTAATCACATAAAGATGTGAACTATTGGTGTTAAATCACATGACGATGTGAACTAGATTATTGACTCTAGTGCAAGTGGGAGACTGGAGGAAATGTGCCCTAGAGGCAATAATAAAGTTGTTATTTATATTTCCTTATATCATGATAAATGATTATTATTCATGCTAGAATTGTATTAACCGGAAACTTAGTACATGTGTGAATACATAGACAAAACAGAATGTCCCTAGTATGCCTCTACTTGACTAGCTCGTTAATCAAAGATGGTTAAGTTTCCTGACCATCATGTGTTGTCATTTGATGAACGGGGTCACATCATTAGGAGAATGATGTGATGGACAAGACCCATCCGTTAGCTTAGCATGTTGATCGTTTAGTTTTTATTGCTATTGCTTTCTTCATGACTTATACATATTCCTCTGACTATGAGATTATGCAACTCCAGAATACCGGAGGAACACCTTGTGTGCTATCAAACGTCACAACGTAACTAGGTGATTATAAAGATGCTCTACAGGTGTCTTCAAAGGTGTTTCTTGGGTTGGCATAGATCGAGGTTAGGATTTGTCACTACGAGTATCGGAGAGGTATCTCTGGGCCCTCTAGGCAATGCACAACACTATAAGCCTTGCAAGCAATGTGAATAATGAGTTAGTTGTGGGATGATGCATTACGGAACGAGTAAAGAGACTTGCCAGTAACGAGATTGAACTAGGTATAAGGATACCGACGATCGAATCTCGGGCAAGTAACATACCGATGACAAGAGGAATGACGTATGTTGTTATGCGGTTTGACCAATAAAGACCTTCATAGAATATGTAGGAACCAATATGAGCATCCAGGTTTCGCTATTGGTTATTGACCAGAGATGTGTCTCGGTCATGTCTACATAGTTCTTGAACCCGTAGGGTCCACATGCTTAACGTTCGATGACGATTTGTATTAAGAGTTATGTGTTTTGGTGACCGAAGTTTGTCCGGAGTCCCGGATGAGATCACGGACATGACGAGGAGTCTCGAAATTGTCGAGAGGTAAAGTTTGATATATTGGAAGGTGGTATTCGGACACCGGAAGGGTTCCGGAATGTATCGGGTACATACCGGAGTACCGGAGGAGTTACCAACCCCCCCCCCCCCGGGGGGGGGGGAGATATGGGCCATAGGAGTGGGCTGGTGCGCCCCCCACAAGGGAGGAGGCCGAATTGGATTAGGGAAGGGGGTGCCACTGATTTGCCCGTGAGTGCCGTAGCAAAAACTGATCATATTACAAATTCTAATATTTTGATGATGGGTACAATGGCACTTAAAATACCGTCACCAGAACCAGAGCCTGAAGAAGTCAAGCCTAATTTTCGTACGCCAAGCTGGATAATTGTCGGTGCTATTTCGTCCAGGTCACATGAGGTTTACGTGCAGAAGCGTTCTAAATCCAAGGTGCTATAGTACGGTTAAGGTATATTTTGGTTCCTAGTGATCAGCGTGGCCGGATAGTTAATTAGTAAATTCTTGGTTGTTAGGTAAAGGAACTTTTCCTTAGGCGTGAGATTTAGAGGAGTCGTAGTAGTACTAGGAGTCATGTTCGGTTTATGGTTAGGAGAGAGAGTTCGTATCAGTTTTGCTTTGCTCATGGGCCGGTTTGATCGGGTGTGTGATGCCTATATAAAAGGCTGGCTACGGCCGATGTAAAGGGGAGATTTTTGTATTAGTCGTGAGTTCAATAAAACTACAGAAAACGTCCCATGTCGGGGGACACCAAATATCTTTGTTGCTGATCCGAAGGGATTTTGTTGCTGCTACGTGTGGAGTCAATCCAATCTACTCGACACAAGTTTCTGATCTTACAGTCTTGCATCTTTGCTCGACCGGAATTTCTTGTTCCTGCTGCTAGTACCGTGAAAGATCGGGCCGTCGATGACTCGCCATCTAGTCGAGTCTCCATCAAGTTGTCTTCAGAGCTAAGGTTGTTCATGGTACGGTACTGTGTGGATCGAGATGTCAACCTCAGTCAACAAGGGTGATGAGGTTGCTGCTGATTCTGAGGAAATAGTACATCCAGTGTATGTGGATGATATTCCACAAAATATTCGCGATGGTTTTGACCACACATGCAACTACATCAAGCAATGCCATGATGCGCTCGGCAAAAGGATAGATGTCCTGATCACTCGGTTTGATGGTTTGGCAGACATCATTAATATGCCCACAACGAATTCTGCACCACCATAGACTGCTCCAGCTGCTCCACTGCTTTATGAACCACCGGCTCGTGATGGACATGCTGGCGTGCTTAGTCGCTGTCTGGCGGCACAACCACATGCTGGAGATGATGGCCTCGATGACGGTGTTGACCATGAGGCAACGAGGTACGCGCCACGACCACGACACTATGAGCCTCGTCCTGAAACTTCCGTTCATGGTGGAGTGCATGACCGAGTTGGTCAAGCTGTGCGTGTGCCTTTGGATGATGGAATTGGGCGATAAAATTTCAATCCTTCGTTCTCCGGCAAGTGCGAACCGAAGGATATTTGGAGTGGGAGATGCGTGTTGATCAAATTTTGATGCCCATCATTATGGCGAGGAGAAGAAAGTTCAACTTGCTGGAATTGAGTTCACCGTTACTGGCGCTAATTTGGTGGAATCAATTTGTCGCTCAAGACATCGGCCGATGACTTGGCGAGGTATGAAAGAATTCATGAGGCGACGTTTTGTTCCTGAGCACTATAAAAGAGATATGTACAACAAGTTGCAGCGGCTCTCTCAAGGTAATATGAGTGTTGATGAATATTACAAGGAGATGGAATTGCTTGTGATACGTACAGGGACAACGGAGGATCCAGAGGCGACCATGGCACGTTTCTTTAACGGGCTAAATATCGAGGTGCAGGATCGTGTTGGGATGGTGGTCTACTACAACATAAGAGATCTTGTGCACCAAGTTGTGCGTGCGGAACAACAGATTAAGCGGCGCCAAGTCAACACAGTTCCCAGTACCACTTTGAACACATGGCGACGCTCGCAATATAAGAGTGAGGATGTCGGTCCTAGCTCCAGGGCGACATCATCAAATCACTCTCATGGTTCCGTGCAAAAGGAGGCTTCAAAATCAGGATTGTCGATGGCTGATTCTAGTGCACAGTCGACCGGACGCACTAGTGACATAGAGTGTTTCAAGTGTGGAGGAAGGGGACATATGAAGCGTGAATGTCCTAATGAGAAAAGAGTGTTTCTCACGAGAGATGGCTATGCATCCGCTAGTGATGAAGAGGCAGTTTCTGACACTTCTAGTGAAAAATCTAAGGATGCTGAAAATGTCGTTGCGAGTTTTGAAGCTGCTGTGTCATATCCTTCACTAATGGTGCAACGAGTGCAAGAGGATCGCATTGAGAATAAGGGACAACGTTGGAACATTTTTCAGACTCAGTGCAAAGTCAATAGCACCAATTGTAAGTTGATTATAGATGGAGGAAGCTACACCAACGCGGTCAGCAAGGGATTGGTGGAAGCTTTGGGATTACCTACATGGAAGCACCCACAACCACACTGCATTGAGTGATTATACCAGTCTGGTAAACTGAAAGTTACTCACAAGGTGCGTGTGAATTTTTCAGTAGGTGATTATAAAGATACAATAATTTGTGATGTCTTGCCAATGGATGCATGTCACTTGTTGTTGGTAAGACCATGGCAATATGACTGTCGTGCCACACACGAGGGTCGGTCCAACACTTACTCCTTTTGGGATGCCGGAAGATGTTGTGTGCTCCAGTCTATGTTTGCGGAAGAAATCAAGGTGGATACAAATATTTCCTTGAAGAAGAAGAAGGTCAGTACAATTGTTGCAAAACCGAGGATGGTTTTGATTCAAGGAGGAGGGGACGATGTGCCCGTCAGTGCCGTAGCAAAAACTGATCATATTACAAATTCTAATATTTTGATGATGGGTACAATGGCACTTAAAATACCGTCACCGTAACCGAGAGCCCCAAGAAGTCAAGTTTAATTTTAAAGACGCCAAGCTGGATAGTTGTCGGTGCTATTTGGTCCAGGTCACATGAGGTTTACGTGCAGAAGCGTTCTAAATCCAAGGTGCTATAGTACGGTTAAGGTATATTTTGGTTCCTAGTGATCAGCGTGGCCGGATAGTTAATTAGTAAATTCTTGGTTGTTAGGTAAAGGAACTTTTCCTTAGGCGTGAGATTTAGAGGAGTCATAGTAGTACTAGGAGTCATGTTCGGTTTATGGTTAGAGAGAGAGTTCAGATCAGTTTTGCTTTGCTCATGGGCCGGTTTGATCGGGTGTGTGATGCCTATATAAAAGGCTGGCTACGGCCGATGTAAAGGGGAGATTTTTGTATTAGTCGTGAGTTCAATTAAACTACAGAAAAAGTCCCATGTCGGGGGACACCAAATATCTTTGTTGCTGATTCGAAGGGATTTTGTTGCTGCTGCGTGTGGAGTCGATCCAATCTACTCGACACATGTTTCTGATCTTACGGTCTTGCATCTTTGCTCGACCGGAATTTCTTGTTCCTGCTGCTAGTACCTTAAAAGATCGGGCCGTCGACGACTCGCCATCTAGTCGAGTCTCCATCAGCCACCCCCCCTTTCCTTCTCCTACTCCCTCTCCTTTCCCCCTCCATGAGAAGGAAAAGAATGGGGGCCGAATCCTACAAGGACTAGGAGTCCTAGTAGGACTCCCCCCTTATGGCGCCCCCTAGGGCCGGCCTCCTCCCTCTCTCTCCTTTATATATGTGGGCAGGGCACCCCTTGGAGACACAACAATTGTTCCAAGCCGTGTGTGGCATCTCCCTCCACGGTTTACTCCTCCGGTCATATTCACGTAGTGCTTAGGCGAAGCCCTGCGCGGAACACATCACCAACACCGTCGCCACGCCGTCGTGCTGACGGAACTCTCCCTCGACCCTCTGCTGGATCAAGAGTTCGAGGGACGTCATCGAGCTGAACGTGTGCTGAACACGGAGGTGTCGTACGTTCGGTACTTTGATCGGTTGGGTCATGAAGACGTTCGACTACATCAACCGCATTAACATAACGCTTCCGCTTTTGGCCTACGAGGGTACATGGACACACTCTCCCTGTCTCGTTGCTATGCATCTCCTAGATAGATCTTACGTGATCGTAGGAAATCTTTTGAAATTGCATGCTACGTTCCCCAACACACATGACACCACTAAGGGAATCACAACATACATACTATCAAAATATTGAACACATATCAAGTTCACATGATTACTTGCAACATGATTTCTCCCGTGACCTCAAGAGCAAAAGTAACTACTCACAAATGATAATCATGCTCGAGATCAGAGGGGTATTAAATAGCATATTGGATCTGAACATATAATATTCCACCTAATAAAACATATAGTCATCAACTACAAGATGTAATCAACACTACTAGTCACCCACAAGCACCAATCTATAGTTCCGGTAACAAGACTGAACACAAGAGATGAACTAAGGTTTGAGATGAGATGGTGCTGTTGAAGATATTGATGGAGATTACCCTCCCCAAGATGGGAGAGTTGTTGGTGATGATGATGACGATTATTTCCCCCTCCAGGAGGGAAGTTCCCCTGGCGGAATCGCTCCGTCGGAGGGAAAAAGTGCTCCTGCCCAAGTTCCGCCTCGAGACGGCGGCGCTCCGTCCCAAAAGTCCTCTCCTTATTTTTTTTCTAGGTCAAAATGACCTATATACCGGAAGATGGGCATCAGAGGTGGGCGGTGAGCACAACCCACTGTAGGCGCGCTGAGATCCTGGCGCACCTAGGTGGGTTGTGCCCACCTGGTGGGCCCCGTCTGGTAGTTATTTGCTCCAATATTCATCATATATTTGCTAAAAAAATCCGTGAAGTTTCAGCTTGTTTGGAGTTGTGCAGAATAGGTGGCCTGGCATAGCTTTTCTAGGTCCAGATTTCCAGCTGCCGAAATTCTCCCTCTTTGTGTGTACCTTGTAAATTATGAGAGAAAAGGCATTAGAATTACTCCAAAAAGCATTATTATGCATAAAAACATCATAAATAACAGTAAGGAAACTTGATGCAAAATGGACGTATCAGGTACCTGGTAAACAATTCCAATGTAATCAAGGAGTGAGGCAGGGAGACCCCTTATCTCCCCTAATTTTTGTCTTGGCAGTTGATCTCTTACAAACTATGTTGAATAAGCTATGCACACAGATATGATCAAACCTCCCATTCCACATGCAAGCAACACAGAGTTTCCCATCATTCAATATGCTGATGATACTATCCTAGTTCTGCCTGTTGATGCCACTCAATTAATGCATGTCAAAAACCTTATGCTGCATTTTACAGCATACATTGCATACGACAACCAGGTTTTGGGAGGATACTTGGTTAGGGGACACGCCGTTAGCACTGCAATATCCTACCTTATATAATACTGTGCAACATAATCAGGATTACGTTGCAACAGTATTACATTGAATATACAGTTTCAGAGGGCTTTAGTCAGGGAACGATGGGACTCATGGTTGCACCTAGTGTGGAGGTTGATGGATGTCCATCTCTCCGACCAAGCAGACAATGTGAAGTGGAAACTGACAATGAACAGAGTGTTCTCAGTTAAATCTATGTACTTAGATCTTATTATTCTGGCCCAATCCCAATATCGATACACATTTGGAAAGTAAAGGTTCCGTTATGCATAATTTTTTTGTAGCGACCTGACCCAAAATCGGTCAAATCTCTGTGTCTGTACCATCCCAAGATCATGCTGGTACTCACAGTACATCGATAAAGTAATCAAAGTTCAATCACACCTGAATATCATTACACGATTCTCATATAGAGTCTTTATTACAAGGGAATAAATTCGGCTCAAGGCCAACTCATGAGAAATAAACTACTAATGTCATGGAAGCGAGAAGATAAAGCGAGTCCATCCGACTCAAAGGGCAACCGCCAAGCGGAGCGTAGCCTCACTCCCGATCGAATATACCCGCAACATAAGACGTTGCAGCCATGTAGGTCAGCTTTTTGAATAAGCTGGCAAGTCATGAAGAATAACAATAATAAAGTTACTAACACTATATGCATTTTGGCCGTGGAGCTCTAAGTTTCATCATTTTGCTAAAAGCCAATTTTCTCCTACTATAGTGGACTTGCTTGCAAATTACTACAAATTGTTGGTAGTTATTGAGATGGTTCCGCCAACCAAAATCTCATTCCCAAATTATTAAGTCATAAAACCCTCAAATTAATTCATTAGTTTTAGTGTTGAGATTTCGAATACTTCCAAGTTCCAGAGGCTCAAATTGTCCGTGAATCGGGACACGGCTAATCGATTAGATCTTTAACTCTGCAGAGGTTTATGACTTTTCCGCAAGAATCATTCCCTCCTTTTAAGTCTTCGCACTTCATGGTGTTTGAAGACGGACGAATGAAATAGGGTCTTCCAAAGAGTTCTTCCGCTACCGCCAGCACTCCATCCAATCCTACCGTTCTTCTACATCTCGTAGTACCGCCCACCAGCGTCACTACTAGGGTTAACCCAGCCAGAGCCCATAATGGCTTGCGGCTGCATGTAAGCTTCCGGTCATGGGGCATCCATCCGCCTCTTCGTGGCTGGGTGAAGCTTTCCGCAAGATGTCATGGCACTTCTCCATGCATCCCGCCAACCACTGGGTTCTCCAGTGGTGCCCGCCAACCGCCCTCCACCCAAAGAGTGAATTCAAGTCCATCTTGATTCTTGTAGTTCATGGGGTTGTCATCATCATTGACTCGCACATCTTTCTTATGAATTTCACTCAACCAAAACCCGCTCACGAGCATAGCAAAGTAAACTACTTAATTCCGGGTCATGGTAACAAGGGATTGGTTCATCCTACCACATGATACTACTCAAGATTAATAACTTCAAAATTTCAACTACTGCATGCATGGTGGGTGGTGACAATTTCTAATGCACAAAAACATAGGTATAGAAAATAACATGATCAAAACTTGCCTTGCCGATGATCCTCGTAAGCTAAAGATTCAGAGTAGCAAGCTTCAGACTGAAACTCTACCGAGACAAACAATAATCACAATAAGCATATAGCATAGGATCACATAATACAATAGCATAACAAAGTAACATAACACACCAAAACAACCAAATCAAATTCCAAGGAAAACTCAAGAAAACCAACTCAAGTTTCCTACTTCAAACAACAACTAGAATAGTTTTATATAACCAAAATTTCCCTAACATAGCCTATCATGATTTTATGTTAACTTAACAGAAAAGATTTCATTAAGTAACTAGGAGCAAAAAGAATTAATTTAAAATCTATCATGAAACTCCTATTAGGCCTAATTCAATTTCTATTACGAAAATAAAATAAAACATTTATTTATTATAAATAAAAGTTCATCCTATAAAGTGACAGAAACTATCCTAGAATAATCAATCACATGTTAAAATAAATTTATTTACTAATTAAAATAATAGGAAAACATTAGCTATTTAATTAATTAGGATTTAACAAGATTCTGCTTAAAACTATTTTTTATTAATCCTAAAATACCCAAATTAATTCCTATGGTTTGGCAATGTCAAAATAAAGTTGGGACAAAAGAATCATCCAAAAGTAATTTTTCTAGCTCATGTTATAACAGATTTACTATTCTGACTAAAACTAAAATAAAGCAATTTTAATTAATTTTAACATAGCGAAATATATTTTCTACAGAAACTATAGAAAATTTGCAAACCAACAAAAAAAGAATCACCTAAAAATATTAAACATAATAAAAGATATGAATTTTTCAAAACAGGAACTATTCTGTTAAAACAGAAAACGAAAATAAATGAAAAAGGGCTAAACGGGCCTAACTAACGCACTGAGCGTAAAATAGCTAATTGGGCCCTAGGGTTAAACTAGTCGGGCCGGCTAAAAAAATAAACCCTAACTTAAAAATTAAACCGGAACGAACCGGTGCGGGTTTTTTTATAAAAACATTCTTCGGTTCTAATTCACACCGTAGATCGGTGATCGGACGGCGGGGTCTCGGTGACTCACCGGCGCTCGACGGCGGCGGCGGCGGTGGCGAGTGTGCCGACGGCTCCGGTCGTCGGGGAGGGCGGCGGAGTGGCTCGGCGGGTGCGGACGAGCTCGGGAGGCGCCTGTGAGTCGGTGGGGTCGGGAGGTGTAGGGCGGCGGCGACGAAATGGCGGCAAGGGAGGCTCGGGCCCGGACGCTGAGAGAGAGAGGAGGGCTCGGCGAGGGGGGGGGGGAATGGGGTGCGGGGGCTGGCTTATATAGGCGGGGCCTCGGCGTTACAGTAACGGGGCGATCGGGGAGATCGGCATCCGGATCCCACGGGATCCGCGATCGTGGCGGCGGCGTGGCGTGGGGCGGGGTTGAAGACGGGTGGGGCTTGCCTGTCGGTGAGAGAGAGAGAGAGTGTGCGGTCGGCGACCGCGCGAAAGGGCTTCAAAAGGGGGTGAGGTGAGGGCGGTCCGGGCGGCTCTACTGGCTGTGTGGGTCGGCTGCGCCTGGCGCTGGTGGCTTCGGCGCTGGCTGGGCTGAGAGGTTCAGGGCGCCCGGGGGTTCTCTTTTTTAATTTATTTTAAATAAAACAAAAACAGAGATATCTTTTAAAATATAAATATTTTATATAGGACATATATATACCAAAATGATCAGGGGAATATTCCCTATCATTTGAACATTTTTCCAAAGGCAAAATCCAAACTTTATAAAAATCCATTTTTCCAATATTCAAATAAAATTCAGATTTGAATTCAAAACTTTTGGCATTGTTTCCTCTGATATTTTTGGAGTGTCATGTTTGCTCCTCTCATACTTTTGATCAAGTATTTATCAGGTATAGTTTTTGAAATGATTCCCACTTGCCAAAGTTTGAATTCAAATTCAAAACTCAAAATCCTCTGAAACTTCAAATGGCATTCAAATTCAAACAGGATGCATTAGATGCTTAGCTATTATTGTAAAACATTCCAAATAGGAAATTTGGGATGTTACATTTTTTTCATGTGGTTTGTTCATAAACAGGTGATTCTTACCAAAGATAACTTACTAAAGCGATGATGGATCGGGAGACCACGGTGTTGTTTTTGTGTTCATGACGAAACAATCCAACATGTATTTATTTGTTGTCCTTTAGCTAAGTTACTTTGTCGATCTATTCTTATTGCATTTAACATCACGCCGCCAGATAGCATAGATGCGCTGTTTGGGACGTGGTTAAATGGGGTACAATGTGACGCCCGGGTAATTAAGCTACAGTAATCCCCACTAATGTTGCCACGTCACCTCGGTTACTGTGGATAAACTCGCGTTAGTTCGGAACCTAGTTCGAATTTCAAATTCAAAATCGAGCAAACAATAAAAGTTTGCAAACTTTAAAACTAAAATGTTTGGAGTGAACCAAATAATACATAGGTAATTATGGTGGAGAAACCGAACTTTGATAAAATGTATAAAGGTCCTAAAACAATTAAAACAATAGTGAAAACCATTGTTTAAGTACCTTTTGTAATTAATAAAATGTCAAACTAGTTTATTTGAGGATTAGACTTTTTGTGACTATGGACTAAGTTGAAATACTAAATTAGATGCTAAGTGGGTATTTTAATAAAACTAAAATAATAGGAAACAAAACTAAAACAGAAAAGGTAAAATAAATAAAAAGTAAAAGCAAAAGAAAAGAAGAGAGACCCCCTCTCACTGGGCCACGGCCCAAGAGCCATCGGCCGCCAAAGCCGCCCAACCGCACCCCACCCCTCCTCCTTATCCCACCTGGGAAAACCCTAATCCCCACACCCCCACGCCGCCCACGCCCCCGATCCAGATTTGGATCGGGACGAACCCCGACGACCGCCACGCCCTCGCCTCCCCACTCGATTCGGATCGGGCGCTTGTCTCGACGAGCGTCGCCGTCGCGCTGTGGCCCGCCCCCGACGATCTGCGCCCACAGATCCGCCCAGCGCCGCCGCCACTGTCGCCGCCACGCCGTCTCCATCGCCTCGGAGGCGACGGCCTCCCCGCCTCATCACCGCCCCGACCCCGGAGGCCACCGCTCGCCGCCCCACCTCGACGTCGTGGTCCAGGGCCACCGGGCCGCCCCGTCATCATCTCCTCCCGCCGGTCTCACCGACCCGCCGCCCGAGGACCCGCTGCTGCTCGCCGCCCGGTCCGCTTCACCACCGGCGCGGCCTTCCTCCTCCGCCCCTGCCGCCGGTGCCGCCCGCGCCACACCGTCCTTCTTTCGCCAACGGGGTGAGCTCCCGTCGACTTCGCCCTCCCCCCTCCAACACGACGCCATGCCATCCGTCGCGCGCCGCTCTGCGTGGTCGCGCCCGTCATGTTCTCCCGTGACGCCGCAGCGTTTCGAAGCGCGTTTCGCCTGCTATGCCACACTCGACACACCACCGCGCCGTTAGCCTCCGCGCCCCTTCGCGCTGTGGGCTGCACCGCGCTGCCGGCATTCTCCCGGTGTGCCGCTGTGACTCATCGTGGACGGCCCGCTCCGCCCGCGACGTCCGCTGCCTTTGGCGCGGCCGCCCTTGCCGGCCTCGCCCCATCGCCATTCCGCCTCGAGGTCGCGCTCGCCTCGGCCGTGTTCGACCACGACCAGTTGGGCTAGCTTCCTCGTCCGGGCGACCACGCCCGGCGGCGCTGGCGCCAGCCGTCGCCTCGCTCGGGTTCGCCTCCTGCACAGGCGCCACTTCCACGCCCGCACCCGAGCGCCTAAACCCACTAACCCCACAGGGCTAATGACAAAGGGCCCCCTTAACGATTTAAAATAAATAAATAAATAAATAAATAAAAGGAAAATAAAATGAAAATGAAATTAGTAAAATCAATAATTAATTAATTAATTAATTAGTGAATTAATTAAGTTAATTAATTTGGTTTAACTAAATTAACTAGAATTAGTTAACCTAATCAAGTAATTAAGCTAATTAACCTGCTTAGTTAAACTGCATAATGACTAATGGGACCCACGGTCAAAGTTGACCAGGTCAACGGTCGAGCGTTGATCGCCGACGTCATGCCGACGTCAAGAAACACTATTCTGGATAATGTTAATTTAATTAATAATTAATAAATTAGAAAATGATTTAAAACTTTAAAATTAATATAAAATAATCCGTAGCTCGATGAAAATACTTTCTACATGAAAGTTGCTCGTAACGACGAGACGAATCCGGACACGCAATCCGCTCGTCCTCCACACACCCCTAACCTATCGAACCTGCAAACTTTCCTCTCCGGTTCATCCGTCTCGACAGACGTCTCGAACCGGAAAACTTTCCGGATGTTTCTTAACCAAGACCCCCTCATACCACGTTAGGGCACGCTTAGCATCGCTTCTTGAAATGTCATGCATCGATATGCATCTGTTTACTTGGTATTCATTGTTTCTTCCCCTCTTCTCTCGGTAGAGACTACGAGACCGACTTCTTGCCGCCAGTTCGACCACGGTGTTGACGACCCTCTCACTTGCCGTGAGCAACCGGCAAGCCCCCTTGATCACCGTGATATCGCTTACTCTTCTCTATACTGCTTGCATTAGAGTAGTATAGCATGTTCTTGTTTTCAGATACTCCTATACCGCTGCATAGCTTTGTCCTTGTTATTCATTGTTACTTTACCGCAATCCTATATGCTTAGTATAGGATGCTAGTACTTTCATCCGTGGCCCTACATCCTTGTCCGCTCTGCGTGCTATATTATCGGGCCGTGATCACTCGGGAGGTGATCACGGTATATACTATATACTTATACATGATTCATGTGGAGACTAAAGTCGGGTCGGTTGGTGGAGCACCGCGAGTGATTCACGGATTGGGGGGCTGAAAGGACCTTTGTCCCGACGGCCTCTGGATGGATCTTTGAGGCGGAGCGACAGGCAGGTTGAGACCGCCTAGGAGAGAGGTGGGCCTGGCCTGTTCGGGCGACGCGGATACTTAACACGCTTAACGAGGTCTTGGTATTTGATCTGAGTTAGCTACGAGCTTATACGCACTAACCATCTCTGGCGGGAGTAGTTATGGGTATCCCGCGCCGTGGTATCACCGGCACTTCAGACGTCGTGACGGGCGGCGCTGCCGGATTGGACTGGAACGCTGTTAGGCTAGGTCTGCTCGGCACAGACATAGCAACTTGTGTGTGCTTTCGAGGCGATGGGCCCTGCACTTCGCTTAGGTTTAGACCGCGTGTTGGCCTCTCTGTTGTGCCTAGGTGGGGCTGCGACGTGTTGATCTTCCGCGGCGGGCATGACCCAGAAAGTGTGTCCGCCAAATGGGATCAAGCGTGCTGGGTAAGATGGTGCACCCCAGGGAAGTTAATCTATTCAGATAGCCGTGATCTTCAAGAATAGGATGACTTGGAGTTGTACCTTGAGCTTATGACAACTAGAACCGGATACTTGATAAAACACACCCTTCCAAGTGCGGATACAACCGTGGTCGCTTCTCTCGTGGATATGAGGAGGGATCGCCGGTAGGATTATTGCTATGTGATGTTACTTGGAGGACTTCAGCTTGTCCTCTTCTACTGTTGCAAGACAGGTGTCCGTGGCGTAGTCTTCGTTAAGACTAGCTATCCCTCTTATTCGGCATTCTCGCAGTTCAGTCCACCGATATGGCCCTTTACACATATATCCATGCATATGTAGTGTAGCTCCTTGCTTGCAGTACTTTGGATGAGTACTCACGGTTGCCTTGTTCCCCTTTTCCCCTACCTCTACTCGATTGCTGCAACTGCACGATGGAGCCCAGGAGCAGACGCCACCGCCGATGACGACTACTACTCGAGGTGCCTACTACTACGCAGCAGCCCGGCGACGACGCATGTGAGTAGCTTAGGAGGATCCAGCAGGAGGCCCGCGCCTCTTCGATCTGTATCCCAGCTTTGTGCTAGCCTTCTTAAGGCAAACTTGTTTAACTTATGTCTGTACTCAGATATTGTTGCTTCACGACTCGCCTATGATCGAACACTTGTATTCGAGCCCTCGAGGCCCCTCGGCTTGTATTATGATGCTTGTATGACTTATTTTATTTGTAGAGTTGTGTTGTGATATCTTCCCGTGAGTCCTTGATCTTGATCGTACACATTTGCGTGCATGATTAGTGTACGATTAAATCGGGGGCGTCACATACAACCTGAGATTGCGACAAGTATTCGGATTGGAACATGCGCACTTCTCTGGGCTATCTAGAACTGTAGGAATGATATGATTTTTAACAGATTACATCTTCTAAACTTCTTGCAGGTTATTTTCAGAGCTACGGCATGAATCTGTACGTGGTTGTTACTCACTCCTATGGGCTCCAGGGGGCATTTGGCTACTAGATACAACCAATGGGAGATGGTAGCTCGGGCTATCTTCAACCGGTTTGGATGGCAGTCACATAATAGGATAGGTCCTTAATGTAGTCTCATCCAGCCGGTTGTGGCTTTGATTTATTTGCTTAGCCTCTTTTATTTGTGCTCCTTCTGTGAGCTATACTCCGGATTATAGACTTTGTATTTTGTTGCACTTGCTAAATATCATGGCCGCGTGCATCTTTCGGATGCAGAGGCCGGGGAATAACCTCCTTTTTGCGGGGACTTCAGAGAGCTTTATTCAAACGAAAGCATTCGCTGAGCAGTCAGCCAGAAGGTTGCTGATCAGGAAGCTAGAGGGTAGTATCTAATCAGCTCTCAGTTACATCAAGCGTAGAACCACGCTTAGCACATAGATGTGCAGGACCGTTTGCAGATCTTATTACATGTTGAATATTGAAAGAAATAAAACTAAGAGCAAGCTCTCCAATTTCAAAAAGAATAGGTGCTATCACCGACCAGTCGATGTAGCGAGAGTTCCACAGGTTTACTGCCTCTAGACAGTCGGTCTCCATGATCACATGCGTGTAGCCTCGTAATGTTGCGAAGATCACTCCTTCCTTAAGCGCTAGGGCCTCCGCAATGAGAGGGTCCGTGACACCTGGGAACGGCATGCACCATGCACCCTTGAATCCCGATGAGGAGCGTGCAACACCCCCCAGCCATGCATTCCCGTCATCTAGATGAACAGCGGCATCTGTATTGATCTTGATGTATGGGTCATCAGGGGGTTGCCAGCCATAACCCGGCAGTATTGAAGCAAACTGCCGGGGTAGATCCAGTATGGCGAGATCCTCTCTGATCTTTCTCACCGAAGTAGCTGGATCCCATCCTTCTCGATCGTGGGTCAAGCGATTGCGGGACATCCATATAGCCCACATCACTGTGACGCAGATTGCCCGATCCTTATCAGAAAACCGGGGTTCACAGAGGATATCTTTTGTCCATGTGTGAGGATGGAGACGTGGTAAATGAACCTCAAAAATAAGTCTGGCCTCCTCCCAGAACCGACGCGCATGCGGACAGTGCAGCAGCGCATGTTCCAGTTCCTCTTCCATGGCAAGGCAGATCTTGCAGGTGCTGATCTCTCTTATGTGGAGATATTTTAGGGTGCACTCATCAGGAATAATGCCCCTCAATACTCGCCACCAGAACACTCTGACTTTAGGGACTACTTTGAGCTTATAGACTGCATTCCACAACTGTTTTTGATCCACTAAAGTACCGGTAATCTGCCCCTCATCTAGAGCCAATCGCTCTTTTTGATTCACTAGAGCTCGATACGCCGATTTAACAGAGTAAATGCCTGATTTCTCATGTGCCCAAGCAAGAAGATCTTCGCCGCCTCCCTGTCGCAGTGGAATATTGAGAATGGCAGTTGCATCGGGTGCAATGAAGGTCCCTCTAACCAACTCCTCATGCCATGTCCAACTAGTTGTATCGATCAGCTCGCTGATAGTTTCGATCACCGCATTTGCTGGTCGCATCAATGGAGTCATAGAAACTGTGGAAGGAATCCACTTATCTTCCCATACAGAGATGGAAGTTCCTGAGCCAATTCATTTCAGCAGCCCAGTCTGCAAAGCTTCCCGGCCTGCTATGATTGCCCTCCAGGTGGCTGAGGAGGATTTTGGTACTGATGCATTAAGGAAGTCTGAATCAGGGAAATATCTTCCTTTCATAACCTTGGCGCACAGAGAGTTGGGATTCATCATGAAACGCCATCCGTGCTTCCCTAACAGCGCCAAGTTAAACAACTGAAAGTCAAGGAATCCCATTTCGCCTTTGCACTTCGGTGTGGCTAGTTTATCCCAAGCGATCCAATGTAGGGAATTCCTGTCGATTGAGCTACCCCACCAAAATTTTGCCATGCTTGAGGTGAAACTTTTACACACCTTTTTTGTCAACAGAAAGCATCTCATGCTTAACATCGGAATAGCCTGAACAATAGATTTCAAAAGGGTCTCTCTACCGGTGCAAGCAAATAGCCTCTCCGCCCAACCTTGCATGCTGCCTCTTGCCCGATCAGCTAGATATTCAAAGGTTCCACTATTTATCTTGCCAAGAGCAGTGGGTAAACCGAGGTAGCGTTCTGAGAAAGCTTCAACTTGTACACTAAGAAGTTGCTTCAAATTTTGTCTAAGAGTCATCGGTGGCGTTTGGGCTGAAAAAGATGGAGCTCTTGCTCCTGTTGACACATTGTCGAGAAGCATCCCATATATTGCAAGGATCTCATTCAGCCTAATCGCGCTTTCCACATTCACCTTGATGAAAATGAGGCTATCATCAGTGAATAATAGGTGATCCACCCATGGTGCTCTGAAGTTCACTCTAATGCCTCTATCAAAAAAGTTCCCGTAGTGCTTCAGGAGTGAAGTGAAGCCTTCGGCGCAAAGCAAAAACAAGTAGGGGGAGACTGGGCACCCCTGTCGAAGCCCTCTGGATGGGTTGAAATAAGGTTGCAGCTCTCCATTCACACGGACAGAGAACCGAATAGACATGACACACTTCATGATCAGCCTGACCAGATTAGCATTGAATCCAAGCTTCAAGAGTATGGTGTGACGCCCCCGATTCAATCGTACACTAATCATGCACGCAAATGTGTACGATCAAGATGTGGACTCACGGAAGATATCACAACACAACTCTACAAATAAAATAAGTCATACAAGCATCATAATACAAGCCGGGGGCCTCGAGGGCTCGAATACAAGTGCTCGATCATAGACGAGTCGGTGGAAGCAACAATATCTGAGTACGACATAAGTTAAACAAGGTGCCATAAGATGGCTAGCACAAACCGATACAGATCGAAGAGGAGCAGGCCTCCGCCAGGGATCCTCCTAGGTTACTCCCGGTCGCCGCGTCGCGGGCTGCACGTAGTAGTAGGCACCTCTCGAGTAGTAGTCGCCATCGACGGTGGCGTCTGGCTCCTTGGCTCCAAAGTCTGGTTGCAGCAATCGATTAGGGGTAGGGGGAAAAGGGGGAACAAGGCAACCGTGAGTACTCATCCAAAGTACTCGCAAGCAAGGAGCTACACTACATATGCATGGATATATGTGTAAAGGCCATATCAGTGGACTGAACTGCAGAATGCCAGAATAAGAGGGGGATAGCTAGTCTTAACGAAGACTACGCTCGGACACCGGTCTTGCAACAGGTAGGAGGGACAATCAAGTCCTCCAAGTAACATCATATAGCAATAATCCTACCCGCGATCCTCGCTCATATCCCCGAGCGAGAGCGACCACCGTTGTATCCGCACTTGGAAGGGTGTGTTTTATCAAGTATCCGGTTCTAGTTGTCATAAGCTCAAGGTACAACTCAAGTCGTCCTGTTATCAAGATCACGGCTATCCGAATAGATTAATCACCGCAGGGTGCACCATCTTACCAAAGACGCTTGATCCCATTTGGCGGACACACTTTCTGGGTCATGCCCGCCGCTGAAGATCAACACGTCGCAGCCCCACCTAGGCACAACAGAGGCCAACACGCCGGTCTCAAACCTAAGCGCGCAGGGTCCGGGCCCATCGCCTCGAAAGCACACCTCAAGACGTCTGAGACGCGGCCGAAGGCATCTAGCCCATCGTGCATTCCACCAATCGGCAGCGCCGCCCGTCGCCGACGTCTCAAGTATTTTCGGCTGATACCACGACGCGGGATACCCATAACTACTCCCGCGTAGATGGTTAGTGCGATAAGCTCAGAGCCAACCCAGATCAAATACCAAGACCTCGTTAAGCGTGTTAAGTATCCGCTGAACGCCCGAACAGGCTGTGCCCACCTCTCTCCTAGGCGGTCTCAACCTGCCCTGTCGCTCCGCCACAAAGTATCTGAAGGAAATATGCCCTAGAGGCAATAATAAATGTTATTATTTATTTCCTTATATCATGATAAATGTTTATTATTCATGCTAGAATTGTATTAACCGGAAACATAATACATGTGTGAATACATAAACCTACAGAGTGTCACTAGTATGCCTCTACTTGACTAGCTCGTTAATCAAAGATGGTTATGTTTCCTAACCATGAACAAGGAGTTGTTATTTGATTAATGGGATCACATCATTAGTTGAATGATCTGATTGACATGACCCATTCCATTAGCATAGCACCTGATCGTATAGTTTGTTGCTAGTGCTTTTCTTCATGACTTATACATGTTCCTATGACTATGAGATTATGCAACTCCCGTTTGCCCGAGGAACACTTTGGGTGCTACCAAACGTCACAACGAATCGGGTGATTATAAAGGTGCATTACAGGTGTCTCCGAAGGTACATGTTGGGTTGGCATATTTCGAGATTAGGATTTGTCACTCCGATTGTCGGAGAGGTATCTCTGGGCCCTCTCGGTAATGCACATCACATAAGCCTTGCAAGCATTGCAACTAAATGTGTTAGTTGTGAGATGATGTATTACGGAACGAGAAAAGAGACTTGCCAAGTGAGATTGAACTAGGTATTGGATACCGACGATCGAATCTCGGGCAAGTAACATACCGATGACAAAGGGAACAACGATGTTGTTATGCGGTCTCGACCGATAAAGATCTTCGTAGAATATGTAGGAACCAATATGGGCATCCAGGTCCCGCTATTGGTTATTGACCGAGAGGTGTCTCGGTCATGTCTACATAGTTCTCGAACCCGTAGGGTCCGCACGCTTAACGCTTCGATGGCAGTTATTATGAGTTTATATGATATTGATGTACCAAGGTTGTTCGAGTCCCGGATGAGATCACGGACATGACGAGGAGTCTCAAATGGTCGAGACATAAAGATTGATATATTGAAGCCTATGTTTGACTCGGAATCACTCCGGGTGAAATTGGGAATTTTATCGAGTACCGGGGTTACGGAACCTCCCGGGAGTCAATGGGCCTTGATGGGCCTTAAGGAAAAAGAAAAGGGGCCATATGCTGGCGCAGCCTTCCCCTTCCCTAGTCCTATTAGGATTAGGAGAAGGGGTGCCTCTCTCCCTCTCCCTTGGTCAAACCCTAGTTGGACTAGGATTGGGGGAATCCTACTCCGGTGGGAGTAGGACTCCCAGCGCAGCCATAGGTGGCCGGCCAGCCCCTCCCTTCCCTCCTTTTATATACAGGGCAGAGGGCACCCCATGACACACAAGTTGATCTACGGATCTTTCCTTAGCCGTGCGGTGCCCCTTCCACCATATTCCACCTCGGTCATATCGTCATGAGCTTAGGTGAAGCCTTGCGCTGGAGAAGTCATATCGTCATGAGCTTAGGCGAAGCCCTGCGCCGGTGGAGCATCATCATCGCCACCACGCCGTCGGCCGACGGAACTCATCCCCGACACTTTGCTGGATCGGAGTCCGGGATCGCCATCGAGCTGAACGTGTGCGTAACTCGGAGGTGCCGTGACGCTCGGTGCTTGGATCGGTCGGGTCGTGAAGACGCACGACTACATCAACCGCGTTGTTATAACGCTTCGCTTTCGGTCTCACGAGGGTACGTGGACGGACACTCTTCCTCTCGTTGCTATGCCATCACCATGGTCTTGCGTGATCGTAGGAAAATTTTTGAAATTACTACGTTCCCCAACAAAGGGTATCCGAGCCTGGTTTTATGCGTTGATGTCATATGCACGAGTAGAACACAAGTGAGTTGTGGGCGATACAAGTCATACTTCCTACCAGCATGTCATACTTTGGTTCAGCGGTATTGTGAGATGAAGCGGCCGGACCGACATTACGCAGACGCTTACGCGAGACTGGTTTCACCGCCGTGAGCACTCGTTGCTTAAAGGTGGTGGCGGTGTCTCTCTCTCTCACTTTAGTTGAACTGAGTGTGGCTACGCCCGGTCCTTGAGAAGGTTAAACGAGTCTATTTGACGAAGTATCGTTGTGGTTTTGATGCGAGGTAAGAACGGTTCTTGCTCAGCCCGTAGCAGCCACGTAAAACTTGCAACAACAAAGTAGAGGACGCCTAACTTGTTTTTGCAGGGCATGTTGTGATGTGATATGGTCAAGACGTGATGCTATATTTCATTGTATGAGATGATCATGTTTTGTAACCGAAGTTATCGGCAATCGGCAGGAGCCATATGGTTGTCGCTTTATTGTATGAAATGCAACGCCATGTAATTGCTTTACTTTATCACTAAGCGAGAGCGATAGTCGAGAAGCAATAGTTGGCGAGACGACAACGATGCTACGATGGAGATCAAGGTGTCGCTACCGGTGACGATGGTGATCATGACGGTGCTTGCCGGAGATGGAGATCACAAGCACAAGATGATGATGGCCATATCATATCACTTATATTGATTGCATGTGATGTTAATCCTTTATGCATCTTATTTTGCTTTGATTGACGGTAGCATTATAAGATGATCCCTTACTAAATTATCAAGAAGTGTTCTCCCGAGTATGCACCGTTGCGAAAGTTCTTCGTGCTTTGAGACACCACGTGATGATCGGGTGTGATAGGCTCTACGCTCAAATACAACGGTGCAAAACAGTTGCACACGCGAATACTCAGGTTATACTTGACGAGCTATGCATATAAGATATGACCTCGGAACACGGAGACCGAAGGTCGGCGTGAATCATATAGTAGATATGATCAACATATTGATGTTCACCATTGAAACTACTCCATCACACGTGATGATCGGTCATGGTGTAGTTGATATGGATCACGCAATCACTTAGAGAATTGGAGGATATTTTTCTAAGTGGGAGTTCTTAAGTAATATGATTAATTGAACTTAAATTTATCATGAACTTAGTACCGATAGTATCTTGCTTGTCTATGATGTGTAGATAGATGGCTCGTCTTTGTTGTTCCGTTGAATTTTAATGCGTTCCTTGAGAAAGCAAAGTTGAAAGATGATGGCAGCAATTACACGGACTGGGTCCGTAATTTGAGGATTATCCTTATTGCTGCACGGAAGAATTACGCCCCGAAGCACCGTTAGGTGCCAGGCCTGGTGTAAGGGCTGCGCCGAGGTTGTGAACGTCCGCAAAGCAAAGTCGATGACTACTCTATAGTTCGATGTGCCATGCTTTACGGCTTAGAACCGGGACTTCAACGTCGTTTTGAACACCATGGAGCATATGAGATGTTCCAGAGTTGAAGTTAATATTCCAAGCGAATGCCCGGATTGAGAGATATGAAGTCTCCAATAAGTTCTATAGCTGTAAGATGGAGGAGAATGGTTACGTCGGTGAGCATATACTCGTAATGTCCGGATATAACAATCACTTGATTCAACCGGGAGTTAATCTTCCGGATGATTGCGTCATTGATGAATTCTCCAATCACGCCACCAAGCTACAAGAGCTTCGTGATGAACTATAATATGCAAGGATGACCAAAACTATGCCCGAGCTCTTCGCGATGCCGAAAGTCATGGAGGTAGAAATCAAAAGGAGCATCAAGTGTTGATGGTTAACAAAACCACTAGTTTCAAAAAAAGGGCAAAGGAAAGAAAAGGAAACTTCAAAAGAGCGGCAAGCAAGTTGTCGATCAAGAGAAGAAACCCAAGTCTGGTCCTAAGCCTGAAACCGAGTGCTTCTATTGCAAGCAGGCTGGTCATTGAAGCGGAACTGCCCCAAGTATTTGGCGGATAAGAAGGATGGCAAGGTTAACAAAGGTATATGTGATATACTTGTTATTGATGTGTACCTTACTAATACTCGCAGAGCACACTGGTATTTGATCTGGTTCTGCTAATATTTGCAACTCAAACAGGGCTACGGATTGCCGAAGATTGGCTAAGGACGAGGTGACGATGCGCTGGGAAATGGTTCCAAAGTCGATGTGATCGCAATCGGCACGCTACCTCTACATCTACCTTGGATTAGTATTAGACCTAAATAATTGTTATTTAGTACCATCGCTGAGCATGAACATTATATCTGGATCTTGTTTGATGCGAGACGGTTATTCATTTAAATCGAGAATAATGGTTGTTCTATTTATATGAATAATATCTTTTATGGTCATGCACCATTGAAGAATGGTTTGTTTTACTTAATCTTGATAGTAGTGATACACATATTCATAATGTTGAAACCAAAAGATGCAGAGTTGATAATGATGGTGCAACTTATTTGTGGCATCGCCGCTTAGGTCATATCGGTGTAAAACGCATGAAGAAACTCCATGCCGATGGACTTTTGGAGTCACTTGATTATGAATCACTTGGCACTTATGTAACCGTGCCTTATGGGCAAGATGACTAAAACACCGTTCTCCGAACTATGGAGAGAGCAACAGATTTATTGGAAATCATACATACCGATGTATGTGGTCCAATGAATGTTGAGGCTAAATGGCGGATATCGTTATTTTCTCACCTTCACAGATGATTTGAGCAGATATGGGTATATCTACTTAATGAAACACAAGTCTCAAACATTTGAAAAGTTCAAAGAATTTCAGAGTGAAGTGGAAAATCATCGTAACAAGAAAATAAAGTTTCTACGATCTGATCGTGGAGGAGAATATTTGAGTTACTGAGTTTGGCCTACATTTGAAACAATGTGGAATAGTTTCGCAACTTACGCCACCGGAACACCACAACGTAATGGTGTGTCCGAACGTCAGAATCGCATTTTATTAGATATGGTGCGATCTATGATGTCTCTTCTTGATTTACCGCTATCGTTTTGGGGTTATGCTTTAGAGACGGCTACATTCACTTTAAATAGGGCACCATCTAAATCCTGCTGAGACGACGCCTTATGAACTGTGGTTTGGCAAGAAACCAAAGTTGTCGCTTTTGAAAGTTTGGGGCTGCGATGCTTATGTGAAAAGCTTCAACCTGATAAGCTCGAACCCAAATCGGAGAAATGTGTCTTCATAGGATACCCAAAGGAGACAGTTGGGTACACCTTCTATCACAGATCCGAAGGCAAGATTTTTGTTGCTAAATTCGAAACTTTTGGAGAAAGAGTTTCTCACGAAAGAAGTGAGTGGGAGGAAAGTAGAACTTGATGAGATAATCGTATCTACTCCCTTATTGAGAAGTAGTACATCACGTAAAAACAGTTTCGTGACACCTACACCAAATAGGAGGAAGCTAATGATGATGATCATGAAACTTCAGATCAAGTTTCTCTGAACTCAGAGATCAACCAGAGCAAGATCCGCACCGCAGTGGTACGGTAATCCTATTTTGGAAGTCATGTTATGGAACATGATGAACCTACGAACTATGAAGAAGCGATGGTGAGCCCAGATTCCACAAAATGGCTTGAGGCCATGAAATCTGAGATGGGATCCATGTATGAGAACAAAGTATGGACTTTGGTTGACTTGCCCGATGATCGGCAAGCAATTGAGAATAAATGGATCTTCAAGAAGAAGACCGACGCCGATGGTAATGTTATCGTCTATAAAGCTCGACTTGTTGCAAAAGGTTTTCGACAAGTTCAAGGGATTGACTACGATGAGACCTTCTCACCCGAAGCGATGCTTAAGTCCGTCCGAATCATGTTAGCAATTGCGCATTTTATGATTATGAAATTTGGCAAATGGATGTTAAAATTGCATTCTGAATGGATTTACGGAAGAAGAGTTGTATATGATGCAACCGAAGGTTTTGTCGATCCAAAGGAGCTAACAAAGTGTGCAAGCTCCAATGATCCATTTATGGACTGGTGCAAGCCTCTCGGAGTTGGAATAAACGCTTTGATAGTGTGATCAAAGATTTGGTTTTATATGAGACTTTTGGAGAAGCCTGTATTTACAAGAAAGTGAGTGGGAGCTCAGAGCATTCCCGATATTATATGTGGATGACATATTATTGATCGGAAATGATATAGAATTTCTGGATAGCATAAAGGGATACTTGAATAAAAGTTTTTCGATGAAAGACCTCGTGAAGCTGCTTACATATTGGGCATTAAGATCTATAGAGATAGATCAAGACGCTTAATAGGACTTTCACAAAGCACATACCTTGATAAAGTTTTGAAAAAGTTCAAATGGATCGAGCAAAGAAAGGGTTCTTGCCGGTATTACAAGGTGTGAAATTGAGTAAGACTCAATGCCCGACCACCGCAGAAGATAGAGAGAAAATGAAAGATGTTCCTATGCTTCAGCCATAGGCTCTATCATGTATGCAATGCTGTGTACCAGACCTGATGTGTGCCTTGTCAGTAAGTTTAGCGTGCAGTACCAAAGTAATCCAGAGTGGATCATCGACAGCGGTCAAGAACATCCTTAAGTACTTGAGAAGAACTAAGGATATGTTTCTCATTTATGGCGGTGACAAAGAGCTCGTCAGAACGGTTACGCCGATGCAAGCTTTGACACCGATCCGACGATTCTAAATCGCAAACCGGATACGTATTTACATTAAACGGTGGAGCTGTCGGTTGGTGCAGTTCCAAACAAAGCGTCGCTATGGGATCTACATGTGAAGTTGAGTACATAGCTGCTTCGAAGCAGCTAATGAAGGAGTGCGGATGAAGGAGTTCATATCCGATCTAGGTGTTGTACCTAGTGTATCGGGTCCAATGAAAATCTTTTGTGACAATATGGTGCAATTGCCTTGGCAAAGGAATCCAGATTTCACAAGAGAACCAAGCACATCAAAAGACGCCTAACTCCATCCGGATTTGGTCCGGTGGGAGACATAGAGATATGCAAGATACATACGGATCTGAATGTTGCGCACCGCTGACTAAGCCTCTTCCACGAGCAAAACATGATCAGCACCAAGACTCCATGGGTGTTAGAATCATTCTTGTGTAATCTAGATTATTGACTCTAGTGCAAGTGGGAGATCAAGGAAATATGCCCTAGAGGCAATAATAAATGTTATTATTTATTTCCTTATATCATGATAAATGTTTATTATTCATGCTAGAATTGTATTAACCGGAAACATAATACATGTGTGAATACATAAACCTACTGAGTGTCACTAGTATGCCTCTACTTGACTAGCTCGTTAATCAAAGATGGTTATGTTTCCTAACCATGAACAAGGAGTTGTTATTTGATTAATGGGATCACATCATTAGTTGAATGATCTGATTGACATGACCCATTCCATTAGCATAGCACCTGATCGTATAGTTTGTTGCTAGTGCTTTTCTTCATGACTTATACATGTTCCTATGACTATGAGATTATGCAACTCCCGCTTGCCCGAGGAACACTTTGGGTGCTACCAAACGTCACAACGTGAATCGGGTGATTATAAAGGTGCATTACAGGTGTCTCCGAAGGTACATGTTGGGTTGGCATATTTCGAGATTAGGATTTGTCCTCCGATTGTCGGAGAGGTATCTCTGGGCCCTCTCGGTAATGCACATCACATAAGCCTTGCAAGCATTGCAACTAAATGTGTTAGTTGTGAGATGATGTATTACGGAATGAGAAAAGAGACTTGCCGAATGAGATTGAACTAGGTATTGGATACCGACGATCGAATCTCGGGCAAGTAACATACCGATGACAAAGGGAACAACGATGTTGTTATGCGGATCGACCGATAAAGATCTTCGTAGAATATGTAGGAACCAATATGGGCATCCAGGTCCCGCTTATTGGTTATTGACCGAGAGGTGTCTCGGTCATGTCTACATAGTTCTCGAACCCGTAGGGTCCGCACGCTTAACGCTTCGATGGCGGTTATTATGAGTTTATATGATATTGATGTACGAAGGTTGTTCGAGTCCGGATGAGATCACGGACATGACGAGGAGTCTCGAAATGGTCGAGACATAAAGATTGATATATTGGAAGCCTATGTTTGGACTCGGAATCACTCCGGGTGAAATTGGGAATTTTCCGAGTACCGGGGTTACGGAACCTCCCGGGAGTCAATGGGCCTTGATGGGCCTTAAGGGAAAGAGAAAGGGGCCATATGCTGCCGCAGCCTTCCCCTTCCCTAGTCCTATTAGGATTAGGAGAAGGTGGCGCCTCTCTCCCTCTCCCTTGGTCAAACCCTAGTTGGACTAGGATTGGGGAATCCTACTCCGGTGGGAGTAGGACTCCCAGCGCAGCCATAGGTGGCCAGCCAGCCCTCCCTTCCCTCCTTTATATCTGAGGAGAGGGCACCCCATGACACACAAGTTGATCTACGGATCTTTCCTTAGCGCAGCGGTGCCCCTTCCACCATATTCCACCTCGGTCATATCGTCATGAGCTTAGGTGAAGCCTGCGCTGGAGAAGTCATATCGTCGCGGAGCTTAGGCGAAGCCCCGCGTCGGTGGAGCATCATCATCGCCACCACGCCGTCAGGTCGACGCAACTCATCCCCGACACTTTGCTGGATCGGAGTCCGGGATCGCCATCGAGCTGAACGTGTGCGTAACTCGGAGGTGCCGACGCTCGGTGCTTGGATCGGTCGGGTCGTGAAGACGCACGACTACATCAACAGCGTTGTTATAACGCTTCCGCTTTCGGTCTCACGAGGGTACGGGACGGACACTCTTCCTCTCGTTGCTATGCCATCACCATGGTCTTGCGTGATCGTAGGAAAATTTTTGAAATTACTACGTTCCCCAACGATGTCGATCGGGGCCGTCGTGGAACCCGGGCCCACCTCTACCGTGATGGAGCCACCCGTCCTTTCAGCCCCATCTCCTAACAGTACCACAAGTAATGTAATAGTGTACAAGATATAGTATATACCGTGATCACCTCCCGAGTGATCACGGCCCGATAGTATAGCACGCAGCGAGGCGGACGAGGATGTAGGGCCACAGATGAAAGTACTAGCATCCTATACTAAGCATATAGGATTGCGTAAGGTAACAACTGTGAAGTTACAAGGACAAAGCTATGCAGCGGTATAGGAGTATCTCGAAAACAAGAATATGTTACACTACTCTAATGCAAGCAAATGTAGATAAGAGTAGGCGATATCCGTGATCAAGGGGGGGCTTGCCTGGTTGCTCGGCAAGAGAGAGGGGTCGTCGGTGACGTAGTCGATCACAGGACATCAAGATCGGTCTCGGGGTCACCGGAGAGAAGAGGGGAAGAAACAGTAAATACATAGCGGCAAGTGCATAACAGGACAATGACGAGCTAGACGTGTTCTAACGCAGCTTAGGCGACATCTTGGCGAGGGGAAACATCCAGGAAAGTTTTCCTGTTCGAGACGTCTGTCAGACAGATGAACCGGAGAGGAAAGTTTGCAGGTTCGATAGGTTAGGGGTGTGTGGCGGACGAACGGACTGCGTATCCGGATTCGTCTCGTCGTTCTGAGCAACTTTCATGTAGAAAACTTTTTCATCCGAGCTACGGTTTAATTTCTATTAATTTTCAAAGATTTAAACAATATTCTGGAATTAATTTTAATACGAAAATAAATGCTAAAATGCTAGGTGCACTCAAAGACAACAGTGTACACAAGAGTGTACCAGAGGATGACATGTGGGTCCAAGGGGTCCCAGTTGACCAAGTCAACAGCCCAGTCATCAGCCCAGTCAACAGTCAACTGGTTTGACCGTTGACTAGTCAAATATGGCAGGTGGGGCCCAGTTGCCATACTCTGTAGTTTTCTAACAATGTTTAGTTAATTCTTAATTTAGGGGTTATTAGAGGGTGGCCCACGTGTCAGAGGCTCATTAAGTTAAAAAGGGGATTAGTGGCCTAAATAGTGGGTTAAAGCCCTGAGCCCACTAGGCAAAAACCAGCGGTGGCCTCGGCTGGGCACGCTTTGCACTGTGGGAGGCCACGGCCGAGCTCTGTGATGGCGCATGGAGCGCCGACGAGGAGGGGCAGTTGGGCGCGGCTGCGGTGGTGGCCGGAGCGAGTAGCAGCGGGGAGCGGGGTGCGGCGTGTGGGGGAGGAACGCCGAGGAGCGGGGCTAGGACGGCAGCAGTAAAGGCAACGGAGGCGGGCGAGCACGGCGATCAAGAGCAAGGAGGAAGAGAGGCGCGGTCGGGAAGAGGTGGCTGCGGGTCAGCGACGAAGCGCACGCCGGCAGCGCAGGGAGCCTTGGGTCGCGGCGTGCTTTCGCGCCGTGGCGGCGCGAGGCACGGTCAGGGGAAGGCGGCCGCGGACATGTGTGGTCGGAGTGGTCCGCGGCGGTGACGATGGCGGTGCTACACGAACCCGCGACTAGAGTACGCGCGTGAGCAGATGAAGAGGGAGAGGAGGTGCGCAAGCTCACAGTGAACGCGTTGACGAGCTTCGGGGTGGCACGAGGTGGTCGGAGGCGAACGGATCGAACGGCGGCTCGGGCGCCGCGGCGGTGCCAAGGCGTTGGCGTGCGCCTGCAACATGGAGGGCGGCGGTGCTGAAGGAGCACGAGGGGAAGGGAGGTTGGGCGTCAAGGACGGGCGTTCGCCATCCGGAGCGGCGGCGTGGCGCGGTCGGGGGTATTCGCCCCGATCCAGAAACAATGCAGGGAGAGGGAGGAGTGTGGAGTGGGGAACGAGGGTAGTGGGGGCCGGTCGTCTAGGGTTAGGTCGGGCGTGGCCTAATAGGCCGTGGAGTCTTGGCTGGGCCGCCAGTTAGCTAACTGGGCCGATTGGTCCAGCGTGGGGGGTGTTCTTTCCTTTCACACATTTTATTTTCTGTTTCAAATTTAGCTACTGTTTTCTATTAAACCGCCAAACTAAATGAGTTTTATTAGATATGAGACTTGTCACATAAATCAAGCACATTATTTCTAAGGGTCACAAAAGTTTAAGGCGAAAGTAGTTGTCCAACTATTTTAGAAATTTAAGAGGCCAATTTTAAATGTTCTTTGGATCACTAAATAATTTCGAGGGCACTTTGGAAATCCAAAAGAGGTTGGTTCCAACATGACAAATTTCACGGATTATTTTCCACACCTTGAACATTTCAGTTTTCATATTTGAGCAGTTTGAATTTTGACTTTAATTTGACTTTGAGATCTGGGTTGGATTAGAATGAAACTGAGATTAGCATGTAATAATGATGACAAGGCATCATTAAAAGGGATTACTGTAGCATGATTCTCGGGTGTTACAAATCTCCTCCACTACAAGAAATCTCGTCCGAGATTTAAGAGGGGAGTAAGGGAAAGTTCTCGTTACGATACTCTAACGGATCTTCTCAAAGAAGTTAACCCCTTTCGTTGATGCCTTCAATCCTTCATCCCGATGCATCATGATAAACTTGTCATCATTTCTTCGGGAACTCCATCGTACTTACGAAAAGATAAGGGGCAGCTCACTACGACATAATGCTTTTGAGGAAAACAATCTGGGGTTATCCCATGAATTAGTATAAGATTATCTCTCGAGTTGAACGTATGGAATACCTCGAGAGTATGGTACGAAGGTACCATAATAGGCTCCAAGCGGATAGATAGTTGCTCGAAGCCTGAACCAGAGTGAGAAAGGGGTTCAGAGTAGCGAGAGTAAGTATTGCGTCTGATACCATAATAGATCACTATGACGGTGGCCCGTGAATTACATACGAGGCCACGTGCGAGGAATAACTTTGGGAATAGGGGGTGTATAGGACAGTCAGGTTTCGATCCTGTGAAACTGTGGGTTATGGGCCCACCATGTGGGTTTTTTTTAATTAGGAGCGGTGACATCTTTCACGGCCATGATAGCAAGGCATGTCAGAGAGTACCATGTCAGTTATGTCGGCATCAACGTTGGTACCAAGGGCGAGGGACGAAGAGAACCACTTTCCTGCTCGTTGAACGAGGCGGACCAATAGGCAAGGTTCTCGTCCATCGGTGGCTACCGGAATGTCATCACAATAGTAACAAGGTCTTACTGACAGAGTTGTACATCGAGGTGTTTGCACAAGCAGTGGATTATTACTGCTTATATCATATAGATCATAGAAAAGGTTTAAACAAACCAATGGATGGAAAATATGATCATCAGATTAAACAGAACAATGGAAAGGAAAATATGTTTAAACACATATTTCAAGGGTATATCCTTCCCAAGGACAAGCGAGCAAGATATCCTGACAGGAGATAATGTAGAAAACACTTTAGGTAAGGGAGAGAAATTTCATGACATTACCCATACAACGGTGTTCGGATAATTGAGCAAGAAACATTTAGCATTGGGCTTGAATGTTCTTGTTGAAAATCGAGTATCACGACATGCTTCGAGATAGCATTGACATGGCCTTGTGTGAAGATCGACTTTGGAATCACGAAGGATTCATCAGGAATAAGTCTTACAATTTCCTCATGGATGAACGGATAACCTTGCTGAAAAGGAAACTATAATGATAGGTCCTCCAGCCGGGGGGGGGGGGGTGCTAGGCATGACATCATACTACCGGTTCATCAAAGGATCAACATCATAACTCTTAGAAGTTGTCCCAACCATCATATCTAACCGAGATTCAGATCCGATTGGTGTCAGGATACCTCAGACTTAGGATACCTGAGAAGAAAAGGTGCAACGCAAATTGACGAGATGACAATGTAAGATTCTCAGTGGAAAGGAAATATGAAGTGATTTCCGTTAACAAGAGTCCATCATTAACCCAAGGAGAGGGCAAGGAGGTGTCTGGTGAACTCAACGGTAATTTACCGAGATTCCCAAAAGATGGATTTCCACAATTAAGTGAACAGGAGATAACATATGTCAGATCAAATTATATAAGGAAGTATGCTCGAGGAAAACATACACAAGTAAACATTGGTTGAAAGGTGCGCCCGATGGGTTGGGTTGCACGACCAATGTCAGGATGGTGATTCAGAGAAGTATTTCTATGACAAGAATTCTCAAGAGGTGGAACAATCTCAGAACATCCTTGACATAAAGGATGGTAATTACTCCAAGGCAAAGTAGAACGATTGCTGGGTAGCAAGGAACTCAAGGTATAATACGAAACACGAACAAGTTTGTGTTGGTGGGAAGGCAATAAGGTGGTCGATGATAATACAATTCATCGAGGGCAAGGATGGTATTCCTCATCATGAATTCAATTGATATCCTGGATGAGCTCAGAATGTTGACGATCACGACAATGATATAGCCAAACAGGCTAGGCACGGCGTGATCGGGTACAAACTCGTACTTATAGAAGCTTACTGTAGAGTTGTTGAACCGTAGAGCGGACTCGGTTCAGTTATCGGGGTCTTTGAGTGTTCAACAACTCGAGCCCGCGAAAAATTGGAATCGATGGGAAGGTAGCACTTGATGAAGAACTCATAAAAAGTTATGTAGTTCCATGATAATCTCGATATACCAGAGGGTAATACTCGACACAAGATCAAAGTAAAGGTTGGACTGGTGTATTGATCCATAGAAGACAATTGTTTTAACTTGTCCGAGAAATGAGATCAAGAAGAACAATCATGGTCGGAACCACGATTGCAAAAGGCCGATCCTAGATATAAGATGAACTTATACGAAAGAATAATTCATTTAAGAGAAGCTTTAATGATAAGATATACATCGTGTCCATGGTCATGAACACAAGTTCAAGGTCGACTCTCACTTCTCCAATGCAAAACCTTTCATTCACTTCTCACGCTCGAGGAAGTTGCAGGGTTGAGATTATATCCGCGAAGCACCGGAAGAGTAATATTCGTGAAAACTTTCGGTTCACACGGTTTAGCTTAAAGCATATGTTCAACCCATAGGGGCTTCTTAGAAACATATACCACAAGTTTCAAGAGTAAATAACACAAGCTCGGAGGTAGAGCATGGTTGACAAAGCAGAGGATGCAATTTACCAAAGGCATTATGTATCGGGAAGGTCTCACAAAGTTATTGAATATGAAGGATCTTGTGGGTGAAATCCAATAATGGACCTGATGGTCCACAAAGGGTCCGACGTGAGCATCAAGATTTAACTAGAGGAAGAAGAATGCAAGGAGATCAATTTATAGAAACAATGACTAACTCAATTGTCAAATGCAAAGGAATTATGATTCCCAAATCAAGGGATCGAAGCAATGCTCGATTAGGGATGGATAAGTTGAACAGCCTTAGGGTACAATCAGCGACAATTGGATTGGTCGAGAACCAATTCCAGTTAAAAGAATGGCAGCTCAGCCGGAAAGGTAATTTATAAGGATCAATGATGATTATGGTATTCGCAAACATATTGAGTCAATGACCCAAAATGATAATGACAAGGAAGGTCAATATGACTACGAGACTTATGGGATTAACCATAATGCAAGCTAGCAAGGATTTCAAGAGCCAAAGGCTCCAGAGGATTTTCGGAAGATCGAATAGTAATTTGAAGAATTTTGAAACACATGAACAAGCTGGGTTGAGCGGATACTCGACGAAAAGTGCGAGGATTCATTTGAAGGGGTATTCATGTGGCAAAGAACTGCTAGGCAGTAGGCACAAAGTATTCTCGGAACAATAGAAAACTTCGGGGTATCTTGTAATAACAAGATCAATGGGGGATGATCGTATGAATGGCAAGTGTAAGTAGTTATCCATACGGATTTATCGGTGGCCAGGAATAGCAAAAGTGATGGGCACAAAGTCTCGAGGGATCATCGAGAGTATCTTGGAATCTTCCGATTAGCGTATCGATCATCGAAGTGAGGGCTCTCCGGAGAAAGTACTTGCGAGAACCTAAAGTTAGTTTTGTTTTTAGCAAATTCATTTAACCCGAATAGAAGAGAGTTCAGAATCCCAGAGTAAAGATCGAGGAGTAAAAGATCCTAATACCACCCAATGGCGACGTGTGCCCGTAAGACACACAGCCATGTTAGTAAAAGTTTTGCAATGTCTAGACTCAACTTCGGCCAAGGAGTTGGAAAGGGGGATTCCTACAGGCAGTCGGCTCTGATACCAACTTGTGACGCCCCCGATTCAATCGTACACTAATCATGCACGCAAATGTGTACGATCAAGATCAGGGACTCACGGGAAGATATCACAACACAACTCTACAAATAAAATAAGTCATACAAGCATCATAATACAAGCCAGGGGCCTCGAGGGCTCGAATACAAGTGCTCGATCATAGACGAAGTCACGGAAGCAACAATATCTGAGTACGGACATAAGTTAAACAAGGTGCCATAAGATGGCTAGCACAAACCGGGATACATATCGAAGAGGAGCGGGCCTCTGCAGGATCCTCCTAGGTTACTCCCGGTCGCCGCCGCTGGCTGCACGTAGTAGTAGGCACCTCCAAAGTAGTAGTCGCCATCGACGGTGGCGTCGCTCCGGCTCCAAAGTCTGGTTGCGACAATCGAGTAGGGGTAGGGGAAAGGGGAACAAGGCAACCGTGAGTACTCATCCAAAGTACTGCAAGCAAGGAGCTACACTACATATGCATGGATATATGTGTAAAGGCCATATCGATGGACTGAAGCGCAGAATGCCGAGAATAAGAGGGGATAGCTAGTCTTAACGAAGACTACGCTCGACACCGGTCTTGCAATGTAGGAGGGACAATCAAGTCCTCCAAGTAACATCATATAGCAATAATCCTACCCGGCGATCCCTGCTCATATCCCCGAGCGAGAGCGACCACCGGTTGTATCCGCACTTGGAAGGGTGTGTTTTATCAAGTATCCGTTCTAGTTGTCATAAGCTCAAGGTACAACTCCAAGTCGCCCTGTTATCAAGATCACGGCTATCCGAATAGATTAACTTCCCTGCAGGGTGCACCATCTTACCCAAAGACGCTTGATCCCATTTGGCCGGACACACTTTCTCGGTCATGCCCGCCGCGGAAGATCAACACGCCGCAGCCCCACCTAGGCTGTGAGAGGCCAACACGCGGTCTAAACCTAAGCGCAGGGTGCAGGCCCATCGCCTCGAGCACACTCACACGTTGCATCGAGGCCGAAGCAGACCTAGCCCATCAGCGTTCCGGTCCAATCCGGTAGCGCGCCGTCAGCCGACGTCTGAAATGCCGGTGATACCACGACGCCGGGATACCCATAACTACTCCGCGTAGATGGTTAGTGCGTATAAGCTCGTAGTCAACCCAGATCAAATACCAAGACCTCGTTAAGCGTGTTAAGTATCCATGAACGCCGAGCAGGCCAGGCCCACCTCTCTCCTAGGCGGTCTCAACCTGCCTGTCGCTCCGCCACAAAGTATCGGTCGGGGCCGTCGGGAACCCAGGCCCACCTCTACTGGGATGGAGCCACCCGTCCTTTCAAGCCCCCATCTCGAACAGTACCACGGTAATGTAATAGTGTACAATATATAGTATATACCCGTGATCACCTCCCGAGTGATCACGGCCCGATAGTATAGCACGCAGACGGACAAGGATGTAGGGCCACAGATGAAAGTACTAGCATCCTATACTAAGCATATAGGATTGCGGTAAGGTAACAATGGTTACAAGGACAAAGCTATGCAGCAAAGTATGGGAGTATCCGAAAACGGTAACATGTTACACTACTCTAATGCAAGCAGTGTAGATAAGAGTAGGCGATATCTTGTGATCAAGGGGGGCTTGCTGGTTGCTCGGCAAGAGAGAGGGTCGTCGGTGGCGTAGTCGATCACGAGGACATCAAAGATCGGTCTCGGGGTCTACCGGAGAGAAGAGGGGAAGAAACAATAAATACATAGCGAGCAAGTGCATAACAGACAACGAGCGAGCTAGGCGTGTTCTAACGCAGCGCTAAGCGTCTTGGCGAAGGGGGAAACATCCGGAAAGTTTTCCGGTTCGGACGTCTGTCACGATGATGAACCGAGAGGAAAGTTTGCAGGTTCGATAGGTTATGGTGTGTGCGGACGAGCGGACTGCGTATCCGGATTCGTCTCGTCGTTCTGAGCAACTTTCATGTAGAAAACTTTTTCATCCGAGCTACGGTTTAATTTCTATTAATTTTCAAAGATCTAAACAATATTCTGGAATTAATTTTAATACGAAAATAAATGCTAAAATGCTAGGTGCACCCAAAGACAGTGTACACAAGAGTGTACCAGAGGATGACATGTGGGTCCAAGGGGTCCCAGTTGACCAAGTCAACAGCCCAGTCATCAGCCCAGTCAACAGTCAACTGGTTTGACCGTTGACTAGTCAAATATGGCAGGTGGGGCCCAGTTGCCATACTCTGTAGTTTTCTAACAGTGTTTAGTTAATTCTTAATTTAGGGGTTATTAGAGGGTGGCCCACGTGTCAGAGGCTCATTAAGTTAAAAAGGGGATTAGTGGCCTAAATAGTGGGTTAAAGCCACGAGCCCACTAGGCAAAAACCAGCGGTGGCCTCGGCCGGGCACGCCCACACCAGGAGGCCACGGCGAGGCTGCTGTGATGGCGCATGGAGCGCCGACGAGGAGGGCAGTTGGAGCAGGCTGCAGTGGTGGCCGGGCGAGTAGCAGCAGAGGAGGCGAAGTGCGGCGTCACAGGGGAGGAACGCCAGAGCGGGGCTAGGGCAGCAGAAAAGGCAACGGAGGCGGGGCGAGCACGGCGCATCAAGTAGCAAGGAGGAAGAGAGGCGCGGTCGGGAAGAGGTGGCTGCGGCCGCGACGAAAGCGCACGCCGGCAGCGCAGGGAGGCCTTGGTCGCGGCGTGCTCATGGCCAGACGGCGCGAGGCACGATCGGGAAGGCGGCGCGGACATGTGTGGTCGGAGTGGTCCGCGGCGGTGGCGATGGCGGTGCTACGAACCCGCGACTAGAGTACGCAGCGTGAGCGAATGAAGAGGGAGAGGAGGTGCGCAAGCTCACGGTGAACGCATTAGCGAGCTTCGGGTGGCACGAGGTGGTCGGAGGCGAACGGATCGAACGGCGGCTCGGCGCCAAGGGCGGTGCAAGGCGTTGGCGCGCCTGCAACATGGAGGGCGGTCTTGAAGGAGCACGAGGGGAAGGGAGGTTGGGCGTCAAGGACGGGCGTTCGCCATCCGGAGCGGCGGCGTGGCGCGGTCGGGGGTATTCGCCCCGATCCAGAAACAATGCAGGGAGAGGGAGGAATGTGGAGTGGGGAACGAGGGTAGTGGGGGCCGGTCGTCTAGGGTTAGGTCGGGCGTGGCCTAATAGGCCAGGGAGTGCGGCTGGGCCGGCCAGTTGGCTAACTGGGCCAGTTGGTCCAGCGTGGGGGGGGGGTGTTCCTTTTCCCTTTCACACATTTTATTTTCTGTTTCAAATTTAGCTACTGTTTTCTATTAAACCGCCAAACTAAATGAGTTTTATTAGATATGAGACTTGTCACATAAATCAAGCACATTATTTCTAAGGGTCACAAAAAGTTTAAGGCCGAAAGTAGTTGTCCAACTATTTTTAGAAATTTAAGAGGCCAATTTTAAATGTTCTTTGGATCACTAAATAATTTCCAGGGGCACTTTCGAAATCCAAAAGAGGTTGGTTCCAACATGACAAATTTCACGGGATTATTTTCCACACCTTGAACATTTCAGTTTTCATATTTGAGCAGTTTGAATTTTGACTTTAATTTGACTTTGAGATCTGGGTTGGATTAGAATGAAACTGAGATTAGCAACAGTAACAATGATGACAAGGCATCATTAAAAGGGGATTACTGTAGCATGATTCTCGAGGTGTTACATATGGCTTCCAGGAAATGCCATTCAACCCTATCGTAAGCCTTCATCATGTCAAGTTTGGCCGCACAAGTGTAATTCTTCCCTTTCTTTCGTCTCTTCATTGTATGAAACTTTCAAAGGCAACAAGAATGTTATCTTTGATCAGACGACCTGGGACAAAAGCACTTTGTTCCTTGCTGATAATATCATCCATGCACCCTCGTAATCGGTTGGCTATAACCTTTACTGCCAGTTTATATAATACTGGACAAAGAGCAATTGGACGATATTGTGAGATACTTTGGGGGTGACATACCTTGGGGATCAGTGTGATAGACGTGTCATTTAGGCCCAGTGGTAGTTCGCCTCCATTAAGAAAGGCCAGCTCTGCTTGAGTTACTTCTTCTTGTAGCAACTTTCAGTGGCATTGGAAAAAACCCGCCATAAAACCATCCACCCCCGGTGCCTTGGAGGGAGCCATTTGAAACAATGCTCGCTGAACTTCGGCTGACTCATATGGTTTGCTCAGGAGCTCATTCATCTCCGGCGTGACCCGGGTGGGCACATACGATAACAACGCATCAGTGTTGTTGGCACCCTGCGATGTATAAAGTGCTTGATAGAAGGCTAATATTTCGGCCTTATCCTCTGTTTCGGTGACACAAGTAGAGCCATCGTCTCTCTTGAGACCCGATATACGATTAGTGCGTTTCCTTTGTCTAGCTTGTGCCTGAAAGTATGCCGTGTTGCGGTCGCCCGTGCACCACGGAACTCGGGATCATTGCCGCATCCAGATTTCCTCTAGGCGGAGTGCTTCTCTTAGCTTCTGCATTATGCTTCTCTCCTCATCGGATGGGCCCCTTCCTACTGAGTGCTGGCGCAGCCTGTCGAGTCATTTTTGCAAGTTATGAACGGATCTTGACAAGCTGCCGAATTCGCGAGCTCCCCATGGCACGAGTTGAGTCTGCAATGCCCCTAGGGAATCCATTATACCTTGTAGACCAGGACCGCGGGTCTGCCCCCGCCATGTTTGTGCGATTAGCTATTCATAGTCCTGGTGAGACTGCCAAACATTTTCATAGCGAAATTGTTTGGCTCCAATCGACCTATGTGGGAATGCGTGGTTTCTGAATTCAGCAATGACAAAACAATGGTCGGATTCCATAGCCACACATGCCTAACACGCATATGATCAAATTTCTTCCTGAACTCTTCATTGGCAAAGGCTCTGTCGATCCTTGCCTTGGCATTCGCATCTCCAGGTTGGCGGTTATCCCAGGTGTAAGCAACACCGGACCACCCTAGATCTTGAAGAGCACATTCGTCGGTGACCTCTCGAAACTCTCTCATCTGTCTCTGAGGGCGAGCTGATCGACTGAAGTGTTCGTCAGGGTACAAAGTTTCGTTGAAGTCACCCATGCACATCCATGCACCGTGAGGGATGGCGTGTAGGGTTCTAAGGAAGCGCCAGCTGTGGTGACGATCTGCTGCTCTTGGCGCGCCGTAGAAGCCTGTAAACCTCCAAACATTCGGTCCCGGAGAGTCATCATGAACCAAAACATCGATGTGACTGTGACTGTAGGTTTTAAGTTCCACCTTCAAAATCTTTAGACCAGAACAGCCCTATGCCTCCGCTTAGGCCATCACTGTCTGCAAAACTGCCAGCAAACCCAAGGGTATGCCGCAAGTCCTCTTCTTTTCCCTCTGATTTTCGTCTCCATAGCAAAAACCAATTCGGGCCCTTCTTGCTTCACCACATTGTGAAGCTCGCGAACTGCCTTGGGGTTCCCAAGCCCAAGGCAGTTCCACCTCAAACAACTCATTGTGCCCGGCAGGGCTGGCTCGCAGCTCCTGCCGAATTCTCTGAAGTCGTGGGTGTTTCTCTTTTCTTCTTCGGTGCTTGTTCCACTTCTGTACCTTCAGTAACATCCTCGCCACTTGCTGCTGCAGGATCATACTGTATAATGGCATTGGTCTGAGGATCAACATGCTCTTCTGCAGTTGGCGTGGGCATAATAAACTTTCTGTAAACTTGTTTCGGAGGTCCCCCTTTCCTCTTGTTCATGCCGTTATTATTATTCTTTCTAGGCGAGGTTACCTCAGGATTGGCATCTTGAGTAGTGCTAGACTCAGGAACATTCGTCTTCCCTCCTGGTTTTGCATTAGTCTGGCTAGCTCATGAGCTCTCACTAGATGCAGGCTTCTTTTTGTCCTCCGGTGCATGGATACTGGTCTTGAAGGGTATATCACCATTCTCATCTCTAGTTCCCGGCGTCGGACAAAGCAGGTCTGGGTGGCCTAGTCGGCCACAAGAAAAACAGAAGTTCGCGACATTTTCATATTGTATGTCATACCAGTCGCGGCCACCACGAGCTGCTGAATCTATGAGGATCCATCTCCGCAGAGGCTTGCTAACATCAATAGTGACCCTTGTCCTCAAAAAGCCCCCAATAGGATCGAATTGCACTAAATGGGCGTTCACATCAATCTGTTTTGCCACAGCCTGCCCTCTCTTTTCATTACGAAGATTGAAGGGTAGGTTGAGAACCCTAGCCCATAATGCAATCTGTCAAACTTCTGTTCACATGGTTTCATGCTCTCGGAGAACTCCGTCAGGATGACAACGTGCTTGCTAACATGCCACGGGCTTCCGTCCCATACGCGATCGCGATCGCGCTTGCTGGCGAATTCCGCCACAAAGATGTTTTCCCCCGCAGACCTGAAAAACAGGCCTTTAGGGCCCCAGGTAGGTCGAAGGGCATTGGAGATCGTCTGGATGTGGAACGTGTGTCGGTGGAGAACTTTCCCGGCCAGTGACCACTTCGTCGGTTCGCCCTCGTCGACGTCGTCGATCACCAGCGGCGTGGCTTCCTCTTCCGTCAGATCCAGTCGCGCCCTTGCCGTGCGTGGCGAGAGTACGCCTTCTTTTCCCTTGCCAGCGCCAGATGCATCCATCCTTGCACCGCCGCAAAGTGCCCCGTCGATCAAGATCGGTCGTGCGCCGTCGTTTCCCCTTGAAACCCTAATCGCCTATCGGGAGGCTCCTAAGTTTTCGGGGCAACATGCTAATGGGGGGGGGGGGGGGATAACCTCCTTTAAAAAAAAAACCTCTGTTCGGGATTACAAAATGAGAAGCAGAAAGGACGAGGAGGGGAACAGATAGGAGAAAGGAAAAAAAGAAACTGCCAACAGGGCCGAGAGCGAGGGAAAACATAATAGGTCTCCTAAAAGTTAGCGGGCCCGATAAAAAAACTCGCCAATTCTGCGCGAATCTCGGCAGAGATCACACGGCTCACAAAACGGATGAAAGCCAATTGTTTTCATCCGGCTAAAAAATATCAATTCCGTTCTTTTAAAATTGCTTGGCATGTACGAAGTAGTAATAGCTACTGAACTTGATGGTTTAATTTCAATGAAACCGGGAGGGCTTTGCCCTCTCCTGATAATCTAAAATAGCACTGTGTAGTAAGACCTTGTGAAGGATCTTTTGTGCAGAATGGAACAAAAATCTCAAATGGTTACAGTGATCTCCATTAACAACGGGTGCTATGCATCAGCAGTGCACCCAGTGCAAATACAACCGGATACAGAAAAATGACATCTCCTCTCCTTCATCTCCTCTGGAAGTTGAACCTCATAATCGCAAAACTGAACATGAAAGCGAAACCCACGGTGAAAGCAACATGAACTACTGCAACAACCCACAACAAGTCAACGTCGAACCCATAGAACTCTGCGATGAACTGGGCCACAGTTTGATCTCTCGTGACGAGTTTCGTTTGAATATCGCCAAACTGCGAGGCAACCAATCCGTATAGTGTCCACGCAACCGGGCAAATCCAACTATACCATCTCCACCAAACAGGAATTTTCTGAAGAAAACGGTTAAATATGTGACCCATATATTTCAGAATAATATGTTGATCAATCTAAGACAAGTAATCAGACACCAAAGCAAGTAATATGCAATGATGTAGTACTTACAGGTCGAGGAATAAGATATCCTGAGAAGAGGTTCCATGCATTGTAGACTGCTCCTGAGATGATTGCTGCTACGCTCTCGTTTGGTGTCAGTCCTACCGCCATCATCCCGTAGAAGGTGAAATATAGAAGCGTGAAGTACATGAAGAACAAGTACCAAAAAAACTTGGCAACACTCCACTCAAATCCAATCATCGAGTAGACTAGTACACCATATATCACGGTCTGCACGAGGATGTATGGGAATTCAATCGCAACCTACAGAAGGATAAACTAGTATCATTAGATTTTGAACCTGAACAGACAAAATAGTGTTCTAGTGTTATGGATAGTTGTACTCAAATGAGGCAGATTCAAAAGCAAATTCCTTTAATTATGGTCATATATACAACATGCAAGTAGATTTGGAGTATTTGACAAAATACCTGTCCAAATGCATATGGGAATGCTGAATACATGCCGGCTGCTCTTTCTCTATAAAAAACTGTGCGCTCCACTGCCACCACCGGTTGAACAGTACCGGAGTTTTGGATTCCGAGGTAAAGAACTGCAGCATACATTGATCCCACTGCATTGAACAGATCCTGTTCTCTTTTACTGTACCAAGATAAGAATATAAATTTTAGATAAGTATCCGATGTTTGTTAATTAGATAGAAGTTAGGTTATAAAATGTTAGAAGATGTACGTTTTTTGTCCCAGGCCCCAAAACATCGTCCCAAACAGTAGTGCAATGATGACAGTGAAGAGAAATCTCATTGCTGTATAAGATGGGTTCCTCCAATATGATAACTTCTGCTTCCATAAGCAAGCAAGGCATTGTGTGAAGAATGATCTAGAGTACTGTGAAGGGAAGTCGAGATCACTGCAATCAGGATGTGGTGTGCTTAGCTCTTCTATAAGTTCCTTGTTCCTTCTGACATTCAAGAAAAATAAAACCGATTAATTTGGAACTAAATTAAACATCATCAATTGAACTTCATAGCAGGATAGCTTACTGGTATAGTTCTGATCGCCTGTAGATTTCACAGAAGTCGACACTAAGCATCTCCTCTTGGACAATAGATGTCACTTCCAGCATCCATGTTGCTGGGTTATATCCATCTTGTATCTTACTAACGCATTCAATTCCCTGTACGAGTCAAAAAAAAAAAGGGATTTTACTTTTGATATTATTTAGCTGGTAATGATTGTAAATTTCTGAGTAATAACAGTTCACTTTACTTCTCTTTTTACCTCGAAGTACTCAATCAATTTTGAGGAATTATGGCCTAGTGGGCCGACATATATCTCTTCTCCTCCTCTCTTCATTAGGAAAAGCTGTAATCATACATTCGGACAATGGTAAATGCATGAACTATGCTTAATAATTTAACAAAGAATCCAAAATAGGGATAAAGAATTATCAACCTCATCAAATGCTTCAAATATGTCAATACTTGGCTGGTGAATAGTGCAGACAACCGTCCTACCAGTATTTACAGTATTCCTTACCGCCCTCATGACAATTGCGGCTGCCCGAGCATCAAGGCCAGATGTTGGTTCATCCATAAAAATAATTGAAGGGTTAGCAACAAGCTCCACAGCAATAGTTAGTCTCTTGCGTTGCTCGGTTGATAGGCCATTAACTCCTGGAAGACCAACAAGTGCACCCCGCAATGAGGTGAGCTCTACAAGCTCCATGACCTCCTCAATAAACATCTGTTGTTAGAGATCAGTTCATAAGTTCTCAACTAATTTAAAGTAAAAAAACAAGACTAGATATTGCTTCAATCTAGATAGCTAACCTTTCTTGTGACTAAATCAACATCCGATGGAAGCCGCAGCCATGCGGAAAACGCGAGTGACTCATAAACGGTTACGTGCGGAGAATGAATATCATTTTGCTCACAGTATCCTGATATACGTGCAAATGTCTCTTGCTTCTTTGGATAGCCTGAGATGGTGATATCCCCCTCTATGTAACCTCCAGTTTTTCTTCCCGCTAATACATCCATAAGAGTAGTTTTTCCGGCGCCACTCACACCCATCAATGCGGTAAGCACTCCTGGCCTGAAAGAACCACTAACTCCCTTTAGAAGCACCAAGCGGTCATCTGTCACTCCTTGTGCCGACATTGCCTGCCAGTGTCAGACAACATAATTTTTATAAAGATATATTTATAATCCATGTATTAATTATTTTGATGAAGAAATATACCTGTGGCATGTCCACTGAGTATTTTACAGCGTTAAAGCTTAGTGACAGTTGCGCAAATGGGAGCACCATGCCCTTCCTTCTTGAACTAGAATCCAAGTTGCTGGTCGCACAGTTCTGGTTGGTGCTGCCAGACAATTCTAGCTTTCTACATTTCATTTTCTCGGGATTTTCCAAAATTTCTCCAGTTACGTTGGCATGCTTTTCCTTTATTGCATTTTCAGGCATTGTTGGGTGAGTGTCACCTAATGCTGTAAAAATAAAGCAGATTAACCCTTTTAGGTCACCTATATTTGCAGTTCCTCAAAAAGGTCACCTATATTTATTACTCCCTCCGTTCCATAATGTAGTGCCTATAGATTTTTACAAAAGTCAAACATTACAAACTTTGACCATGTTTATAGAGAAAAGTAGGTACATCTAGAATACCAAACGCACATCATTGGATACATCGTGAGTTATATTTTTAGAATGTACATGTTTGGTATTGTAGATGTAGACAGTTTTCTCTATACACTTGGTCAAAGTTGGCAAAGTTTGACTTTCACAAAAATCTATAGGCACTACATTGTGGAATGGAGGGAGTATCAAATTGTTGAATTTTAAGATATAAAAGCAGTCTACTAAAAAATACTTACGATTCAAAACTGAAAGAGCTAGGGTGTATAGCAGGTTGAAGAGGAGTGTGTATCCAATCATGGCACCAAATCCAATCCAATACCACTTGGCCTCAGTAAAAATTCCACGAGATTTCAGGACCATAATTCCCATTGTATCATTTTGTCCAGGAAGAATCTATAACATTTGGGCACCATGTCAAACTTGCTATTTCCTAGTGGCTAATTTTATTGCTGGTTAGTTGGGTTCTTACCTTGTTCCAACTATGGCCCAGAAATTCATTTGTTGAAATAGCATTCTGTGCGTACGACAATGGAGATACCCAGTAACCCCAAATCCACCATTTCTTCACATCAGCTGGAGCATATGAAGAAAGATTTGGATGAAAATATGTTAAAACAGTTACCACCTAACATCATTTATGCAAGTAGTGATAGCAACATATTTTAAGTGACCAGAACAAATTTATTAACTCACATCTTGCAAGAATAAAGCCACCCAATATTGTAAAAGACGCCAATGCTAAGGGCCCAAAGGTGCTAGACACAACCATGTCTCTTCCAAGTCCAGCAATGAAGCGGAACAGTGAGGATGACATCTGATTGAGTGCAAGGAGCAGCATATACTGCTTGAATAATCTGAGAACAATATATATAATATTAGTGAAACAATCAATTCAATTACATCCATGCAAATCAAATTTCTGTCTAGAGTTTATATTTTGAATGACTGTCTCTCTTCTAGGTTACCCTGAAATGAAGGCATGTGTTCCGGTGCACCTTACCTGCTTACGCTGGGATCAAATCCGATGGCATAGTATGTTGTGAAAACATAAACTCCGACCTCAAAAAAAGTTATAGGAATCTGGAGAATCCACGCTGGTATGGTGTAGGCCCATGCAGGAAAAAAAAGAAGATCCCTCTGCTTGAAGAAAACAGGAAGTTTCGTGGCAGTCATGCCAAGCTCTGAGAAACCATTGAACATGATTGCGTCAATGGCGAAGTACAGTGCCCCCATATATATTGTTCCGTAAGTGGGATCACGGTGCATGTTGGTACGGAAAAATGTACTCATCGCGAGGAATGCCATAAGAGATAGCTGTAATGATGAAAACGTGCAGAATGATGTTAGCGAATCTTCACCATAATTCCTAGCAATGTAAAAATAACTAGAAAATACAAACTTACTTGAGCAGCTTTAAAAATAAAATAAAATGAGTTCCTCTTCATAAGTAGAAACTCTCTATCCATGGTTGCCTTGAGAAGCTCTATCCTACTGACGCCAAACTTTGAGGTAGCAAGAGCAGCAGGGTGGCTCTTGGTCCTGTCAAATGGCTCTAAAAGCTCATTATGAACAAATTGTCCCATGTGGAAGGAATGGAATGAATCAGCAAATTGCTTCACGGGCACAAAATGATATGGCATGTCACTCCTATACCAATATTGCTCTTGATCTTTCCTTGATGTCACCTTTTCAATGCATCCATATGAAGATATATATTAGTACCGTTCATCTTTAAAAATTAGAACGATCAAACGCCATAGCAATTTATAGATGATGCACATACTTCCTGCAAGAAGTCCGCAACACCCTTTCTCTGCGGGCATCTGAAGCCCATTGACTCAAAGAACTCTAGAACGTGTTCACGGGCTCCTTGGTACACAACATACCCATCAGAGAGGAGTATAATATCGTCAAATAAGTCATATGTTTCTGGTGCCGGCTGGAGCAAGGAGATCACAGCAGTCCCACCAAGGACGTGGATAGTCTGCCTAATGGAGTTCACAATCTGGTATGTTGTTGAACTGTCCAGCCCAGTAGATATCTCATCCATGAACAGAGCTCTTGCTGGACCAACAAGCATTTCACCTAGCAATTAGATATATAAGAAGCTTAATTCTTGAAGAAGATGATACATATGATTTAAAGCCGTTTTATTATGTCACTAAAAATCTCAAAGTTTTGTGCGTATCAACAACACAAAGATCTTATTATTATATAAAATTTCATTCTACCATTAAGCATACCTGTTGTCACACGCTTCCTTTGTCCACCGGATATACCCCTTAACATGTCATTTCCTACCACTGTGTCAGCACAGATATCCAATCCTAGCACCTGCGGGTTTGTAACAGAGTAGCAGATAGTGAGCTGATTAAGAAGAAAATATCCCAATAAAAACGATCCTTCTATTTCTAGCATTAAATCTACAACTGGCATGTTGTACCTTCAGTATATACTCTGTAACAACGTTGTATTCTTGTCCTCCCATTGCTGAGGCCTACATGAGTACATTAAATACTTGAGTGGTAATTACCTGATACATATGAGTAATCATCTCCAAATGTTCGTTGTCTGAGCTCTTATGTGAAAATAACCTCACCTTCATATAAACATCGATATCATTATCTGGCTTGATGTTCTCTGTATTTTCCCTTCTTGCCAACTCAGTCAACATTTCTGGAAGAAGCAGAACAACAAAATTCAACAACCAATTACTTGGTCTCAGTTATACTATTATTCATTCAAGTTCATACCATATCGAGAGCCAACACCTTGGCAGCGTGCTGAAAAGGCCAAGGTCTCCCTTACAGTCATCTCCCCAGTGTGGAGATCATGCTGGCTGATGTACGCAGCTGTTCTTTCAGGGACAAATTCATTCATCTCATAGCCGTTGTAGGAAACCTTACCCGAAACCTGTCCGATAGCGAAAAACACCCAAAATGCATTTATCCATGTTAACTCTACTAGAGTATCCATCTATAGCTTAAGAAATAAACATAACACGCGGTTTGCGAACCTTGAGCTCCTTGTCAAGCTTCCCGGCCAATGCCAAGAGCAACGTGGTCTTGCCAGACCCGGGAGGTCCTAATAGCAAAGTCATCCTACATAAAAAAACAAGACCATGGATTGTTAGCGCAGAACCGAGACGGGTAGTTTGGCATTATTCAAAACATAGTGTTAATTGTTTCACCTCCGTGGCTTGATGATCCCACTAACATCATGGAGTATGGTCATCGAATGCTTCCTTCGGGGAAAGATGTGGAGAGCATGCCCGATAGCCTAGAGAAAATCACCACCAAGAGAATACCTTAGCACATACGAAGGTATAAATCTTTGCATATCATGCAATCACATAGGCAAACGAAGAACATTATACATGAAGTTGGCCATGTCCAACATATGCTCTATTAAATGCCATAGAGCCTCGCGGTGGCTATGTGATGACTGTTGCCAGGAATGGTGATTTCAATGATGTCATGATGCCATAGAGGGCGCAGTGGCAGTTGCTGGTCGTTACAGTGAGAGTCATTTACCCAAAACCACCACACTTGGGGCTAGGGTAACAACTTAGTACTATATTTAAGGTAGGGCACAAGGAACCACCAACTTCGTGCCTAACGACTAACGCAGAGCACTGATTGTCCGATAAGCTCGAGAAAACAGTGAAACTGACAAGTTGGGCCCACCTGTCAGGCTGACGTGGCGTGCTTGCGTGGGCAATCTGCTGAGTTGGACGAGGGTCCCACCTGTCAATGACTCAAAGTTTTTTCTTTTGCATTTTTCTTTTTTTACTTCTTCCTCCTTTTTCTCTTGGCATTTCAACAAACAGGTTATGGGCGACGCCTGGAAATGTCACCTGCTCGCCGCCAGGGTGCCGTGCTCTCGGGGTAGACCGGGCTTGGTGCTAGCCTTCGACCGCAGCCACGACCAGGCGAGCCCGTGTCGTCCGCACAGGCGAGGCCGCGCCGGCGGCGCGCCATGGAGCCGGCAGATGCAGCCGCGGCAGGGAGTAGCTCGGGCGGCGCCCATGGTGTTCTTCTGGGGTTGTGGAGGCGACGGTGGTCTCGGGCTGCTCGTGCTCAGCAGGGGCCGCCCTTGTCGAGCGTCGCCGTTGCTAGCGCGCCCGTGGCCAACGGTCCGACGCACGGCGGAGCAACGGCGAGCTGAGGGGTGATTCGTGCGGCGGCTGGCGGAGCAGCTCGGCGCGACGCCGCTGCCGCCCGACGCAGACAGCGCAGGGCATCCATGGGAACGCATGCGTCTTCGTCCCTGTGTGCGCAGGGTAGCTTGGTGGACGCCGCCCAGCTCGGCGCAGTGCGTGCTGGGCGGGGACGAACCAGCGCCCATGGTCGACTGGGATTCAAGGCTCGCCGCCGTGAAGCTCCAAGTCATTATCGCCACTGGCCCACTGCTGCTCCCAGACTGTAGCTGGCCCAACCACAGGCGGCGAGGTCAGGCTGCTCTCCTTCCACGGCAATACATCGAACGGAAAATTAGATCTTTCGCCCCACTTTACTTCTTACTTAGATAATTTGCCCCCTAGAAGCTGCCAGGTGAGGTCGAGGCCACTGATCATTGACACAACCTGGGTTAAATTATCTAACCCCTTGTAAATTGAGACAAATCATCTAATCTTCCGTCCATTCACATTGTCTTACTTTGACTTTTAAGACATAAGAGTCTTGTGGTCTATTTTAAGCTGAACCTTGTGTTTGCAAGATTTGTGAATCTCTTGGTCGAGGGCTATAGATATATGCACTTACTTGTCAAAGAAATATTGTGTGGAGAACTATACTAAAAATATAGAGATGGAAATTTCTTTTGGAGCTCAGGGTTCCATGTTACTAGAAAAAAAACATTATTTTCAAGTTTTTGAAATTTTTGAAACAAACCTACATTTACACATACATGTATCCTACCAGTGTGTAAAGTTTCATAACGGGATGATTTAACAAAAATCCACAAACTTGTTTTGTTGTGTGTAGCTCCATTAGTGCGAAATGATGCTATTAAGCCCTCCTATCACATATAATAGGCAAAAATGATGATGTACACATCACACACCCCTTCAATAAAAGTGTGTGCCATATCGAAATATCACACACATTTTTAAAAAAGTGGTGTGCAATGTAGCCAACATCGCACACGGTTATAATAATACAACCGTGTGTGATGCCTTACACACAATTTTTGTGAAAAAATAATAATATGTGCAATGTAGCCTATCATTTCACATGGTTAAAAACACACCCATGTGTGATGCCTTGCACATGGTTTTGTAAAGAAACGTGTATGATGTAACCAGCATCAGATATGGTTATAAAAACACAACCGTGTGTCATATCTTACACACGGTTTTTGTAGCAAAAATATATGAGATGTAGCCCATCATTGCACACGGTAAAAACGCAACCACGTGTGATGTCTTATACATGCTTTTTACAAGAAAGACATTTGTTGATGTAGCCTACTATCGTGCTCAGTTAGAAAAAACGCACCTGTGTATGATGCCTTGCACATATTTTTTCAAGCAATGTACAACCCCATTTTTTCTGAGTTTTAAGGCGAATTGACATTTGCTTCCTTGTATGACTTTGATACCTTTCTATGCTCAACATGCACTATGACATCCTCCATACTGAAATTTGTTATTTTTCAGGTCCATTTGTTATTTAAGTCAGTAAGTTGATTTCTAGGCATTTAATAGATGTAATTTAAATATGAACTACAAGTACATGAATAGTGCACAAAATGATTTAAAAACATAATTAGGATCTTGTATATTTTATACCTTATAAAGATATTTAAAAAAATCAAACATCTATGTGGCAAGAGTCAACCACAAACATTGAGTTTATCAAGGAACAAGGTCTTAATTCTAGAAAATGTAAATGAAGCATGAAAACTATGAAACTTTGAATGGTGTCATGATATGACCTCAATAGGTTGCGGTAGACATTGAGAAAGTTGTCACAAAATTTTGCATGTAGACAACTTAGAAATCAAACCATTTGCGAGGAAGAATCATGGCTTCGAGAGAAATATTGTTTAGGTTTGTAGGCAAATTGACATTTTCTTCGTTTTATCTTGCTTTTTTTCTATATCAACATACATCATAGCAGCATTCATGTGAAAATTTAGCATTTTGCAGGATTCATTTGCTATATTTAACTCATTAGGTTGATTTCTAGGCATTTAATGGATATAATTCAAATTTGAATCACAAGTACATGCAACAATGGATAGAAATGGTTTGGAAAATCGTATTTAGGGTATTTAGTATACTTGTATGTGAAAGCACAAGTGCTCCCTGGGTGATTTTGGTAATCAATGTCAACATATCTCTTGTTGGACTAACACCTTTACCTAGTATGTTTCAGATAAGTTCAACAATGAAGTGGCATTGGACTAAAGGATGTGGAACCCCTTCAAGATGCTAAGGACAAAGAATTGGCTCAAGCTTCAAGCACAAGACTCTACATTTTATATTTTAGTAATCCAAGATCACATTGAGTCTATGGGAAAAGCCAATACTATCAAGGAGGGATGAGGTGTTGCTTAATGGCTTACTTGCTAAAAATGATTAGTGATATGCTCCAAAGCCCTCAACTACTTTCTCACATCCACGTATGACCTAAACCAAAAGTCTAACTCGGCCCTACCGATTCTTCCTATCCGGCGCCACCGAGTTCAGATGTCATAGCCACTGCCACAAACCCTAGGCAAATCGGTCTCACCGATTAGGGATCTCGGTCTCACCGAGATGGGGTTGTAATCTCTCTGTGTATATCCATTACCAAAATAGGTCTAACCGAATTTGAGTAATCGGTACTACCGAGATTACAATGCAAACTCTCTGGTTAGCTTATTACCAAAATCGGTCCCATCGAGTTTGTGTAATCGGTATCACCGATTTTTCCTGACCAACTCTCTGGTTAGCTTATTACCAAAATCGGTCTCGCCAAATTTGTGTAATCGGTCTCACCGAGATTATGTTATGCCCTAACCCTAACCATATCGGTCCTATCGAGTTGCATGTCGGTCCCACCGAAAATCCTAACGGTCACTAGATTTGCTAAATCGGTCCGACCGAGTTTTTCAATTCGGTCCCACCGAGATTGGTAAGTTGTGTGTAACGGTTAGATTTTGTGTGGAGGCTATATATACCCCTCCACCTCCTCTTCATTCATGGAGAGAGCCATCAGAACGAACTTACACTTCCAATACACATTTTCTGAGAGAGAACCACCTACACTTGTGTTGAGGCCAAGATATTCCATTCCTACCATATGAATCTTGATCTCTAGCCTTCCCCAAGTTGCTTTCCACTCAAACTTCTTTCCACCAAATCCAAATCCTGTGAGAGAGAGAGTTGAGTGTTGGCGAGACTATCATTTGAAGCACAAGAGCAAGGAGTTCATCATCAACACACCATTTGTTACTTCTTGGAGAGTGGTGTCTCCTAGATTGGCTAGGTGTCACTTGGGAGCCTCCGACAAGATTATGGAGTTGAACCAAGGAGTTTGTAAGGGCAAGGAGATCGCCTACTTCGTGAAGATCTACCGCTAGTGAGGAAAGTCCTTCGTGGGCGACGGCCATGGTGGGATAGACAAGGTTGCTTCTTCGTGGACCCTTCGTGGGTGGAGCCCTCCGTGGACTCGCGCAACCGTTACCCTTCGTGGGTTGAAGTCTCCATCAACGTGGATGTACGATAGCACCACCTATCGGAACCATGACAAAAACATCCGTGTCTCCAATTGCGTTTGAATCTTCCAAACCCTTCCCTTTACATTCTTGCAAGTTGCATGCTTTACTTTCCGCTGCTCATATACTCGTTGCATGCTTGCTTGATATGTATTGTGTTTGTTAAACTTGTGCCAAAACTCCACTTTAACATAAAGAAGTTAAAAACTGCAACTTTTGATACTTAGTGTCTAATCACCCCCTCCCCTCTAGACACCTCTTCTCGATCCTTTCAATTGGTATCAGAGCATTGGTCTCCATTGCCTTGGTTTAATCACCATTGGAGGAAGATGGATGTGTCTACTTTAGGGAGTCTCAGACATAGAGTGCCTATTCTTGATGGAGAATATTTTCATGAGTGGAAAAATGAAATGCTTGAGATTTTCAATGAATATCATTTGAACAAGTACATTGCTAGCCCTTGTGCACCTCATATTGATCCCTTGCATCCCACACCCAAAGAGGATCTTGACATGGTTCGCAATCTTAGAACCATCAATCTTATCATAAGAGGATTGCCCAAAAATTTGATTGGTAGTTTGCCTACTCTTGATTGTGCCTATACTATATGGAGATTTCTTGAGGAATGATTTCCAGATTATTCCTTGAAAAATTTAGATGAAATTCTCCATAAGTCTATTGCCTTGAGTAAGATGAATTCTAGTGATCCTAGCTCTGGTGATTGTCTATTTGAGCTTACAAATCTTATGCGTGCCATAGGAGATGTTGGAATCATTAGCAATATTATTTTCGAAGCTATTAGAATTCATAAAGATAATCGTAGAAATGATCATTTGTCTAATGAATTACCCTCTCTAGCAATTAATCAATCACAAGATGATGTTGAACATGGATACTATGATGAGGATGATGATAGTGAATATGATCTTGATGATGCAATGAGACACTTTGGTCTTATGGCAAATCTTCGCAGCTACATGGCTGGAGGAAAGGAATGGGTCCTTGATAGTGGATGTACTGATCATATGACCAGAGATAAAGATATGTTCCGTGAGCTTGCTGAAAACAACGGCCCTCGAAAATATGTCAATTTTGGTGATAATTCAAAGGGTAAGGTGGTTGGCCTTGGTAAGGTGGCCATCTCACATGACAACTCCATACAAAATGTCATGCTCACTGAACCTCTTGGCTACAACTTACTTTCCGTATCTAGACATGCTGATTTCGGTTTCAATGTCCTATTTACTGAAGTAGATTGCCAAGTGTTTCACAGAGATAATCATAAAATGGTCTTTACCAGTGTACATAGAGGTGATCTATACATTGTTGATTTCACTAAAAAGGCTCAACCTAGAACTTGCTTTATTGCTAAATCCTCTAAAGGTTGGTTATGGCATAGACGATTAGGTCATGTAGGCATGCGAAACCTTGACAAGCTTATTAAAGGAAATCATATCCTTGGCGTTAACGATGTCATATTTGATAAGGATAGACTTTGCAGTGCTTGTCAAGCAGGTAAACAGGTTGGAGGAAGGCATCCCGTGAAGAACATCATGACCACAAGGAGGCCACTCGAGCTACTTCACATGGATCTTTTTGGTCCCAACGCTTACAAAAGTCTCGGTGGAAATTCTTTTGGTCTAGTTATAGTTGATGATTATTTACGTGGGTGTTCTTTCTCGATGATAAATCGCAGGTCCAAAAGATCTTCAAAAACTTCGCTAGGAAGGCCCAAAATCAATTTGACGTGAAGATTAAGAAGGTTCGGAGCGACAACGGAACGGAGTTCAAGAACACAAATGTGGATACCTTTCTTGACGAAGAAGGGATTTCACATGAGTTCTCGGCTACGTACACACCTCAACAAAATGGAGTCGTTGAGAGGAAGAACCGGACTCTTATTGAGATGGCAAGAACGATGCTTGATGAGTACAAGACGCCAAAGCACTTTTGGGCGGAAGCGGTCGAGACAGCTTTTCATGCAACAAATCGCTTTTATCTTCACAAGCTACTCGGCAAGACGGCATACGAGCTTCTCACCGGTAACAAACCCCAAGTTGGATACTTTCGAGTATTCGGCTCAAAGTGCTACATTCTTGATAAGCATCGTCGTTCTAAATTTGCTCCTAAGTCTCATGAAGGTTTCCTACTTGGTTATGGCTCAAACTCTCACACATACCGTGTCTACAACAATTTCACCCGAAAGGTTAAAGAAACGGTAGATGTGAAGTTTGATGAATCTAACGGCTCGCAAGTAGAGCAATTGCCAATTGATGTAGGAGACAAAGACCCCTCGGAAGCAATCCAAGACTTGTCTATTGGCAAGATTTGTCCAACGGAGGTGAAGGAGAGTACCTCGTCCGTCCAAGTGGAAGCTTCTACCTCAAGACAAGGTGAACCAAGAGTTGATATGGAAGCATCCATGAGTGGGACACACCAAGATGAAGGAAACGAGGAAGTGCATCAAGATGAACGCCAACAACCTCCTTCTCCACCACGACAAGACAACGACAACGTCAACAACGAAGAAGGCCAAGAAGAAGAACAAGATGAAGAAGATGTTCAACCAAGACCCAAGCAAAAGCTTCACGAGTTCGAGCAAGAATTGCTAAAGATCATCCAGTCGAGCAAATCTACAATGATATCCAAACCGGGAGAATCACTCGCTCTAAAACTCGTTTAGCTAACTTTTGTGAACACTATTCATTCATCTCTAGCATTGAACCTATGAAGGTTGAAGAAGCATTGGAAGATCCGGATTGGATAAACGCCATGCATGAAGAGCTACACAACTTTGAGAGAAATCAAGTGTGGACATTGGTTGAGAAGCCCGACAACAACCACAACATCATCGGTACCAAATGGGTGTTTCGCAACAAGCAAGATGAAGATGGACAAGTAGTTCGCAACAAATTAAAGCACGTCTCGTCGCCCAAGGCTACACTCAAGTCGAAGGTATGGACTATGGTGAGACATATGCTCCCGTTGCTAGACTTGAGTCCATTCGCATCTTACTTGCTTATGCTAATCACCATGATATCACCTTGTACCAAATGGACATTAAAAGTGCTTTTCTAAATGGTGAAATTGAGGAGGAAGTTTATGTTAAGCAACCTCCCGGCTTTGTCAATCCTAAGAAACCTGATCATGTCTAAAAACTTCACAAAGCCCTTTATGGTCTTAAACAAGATCCTAAAGCATGGTATAAATGCTTGACCAAGTTCCTTATTGAAAAAGGCTTTGAAATTGGTAAAATTGATTCTACTATTTTTACTAAAAGGGTTAATGGCGAACTATTTGTGTGCCAAATTTATGTTGATGATATTATATTTGGTTCGACTAACCCTCATTTTAGTGAAAAGTTTGGAAAGCTAATGTCGGAGAAGTTTGAGATGTCTATGATGAGTGAACTCAAATTTTTTCTCGGTTTGCAAATCAAGCAAACTAAGGAAGGTACCTTTGTCTCTCAAACAAAGTACACCAAGGACTTATTCAAGAAGTTCAATATGCAAGAATGCAAAGGTATGACTACACCCATGCCTACTAGTGGACATCTTGATTTGACCAAAGATGGTGAACCGGTTGATCAAAAAGTTTACCGCTCTATGATTGGTTTATTGTTATATCTATGTGCTTCACGTCCCGATATTATGCTAAGTGTGTGCATGTGTGCACGTTATCAAGCTGCTCCTAAAGAATGTCATCTTTAGGCCGTGAAAAGGATAGTGAGATACTTAATCCATACACCAAATTTTGGCATTTGGTATCCAAAGAGGGCTTCTTTCGATCTTGTTGGCTACTCCGACTCGGACTATGCCGGTGACAAGGTTGATAGAAAGTCCACTTCGGGTACTTGTCAATTTCTTGGTAGATCTCTTGTATCTTGGTCTTCCAAGAAACAAAACTCGGTATCCTTATCCACCACCAAAGCGGAATACATTGTCGCTGGTTCATGTTGTGCTCAATTACTTTGGATGACCCAAACTCTTAAAGATTATGGGATATATGTGAAACATGTTCCATTACTTTGTGACAATGAAAGTGCTATCAAGATTGCTCACAATCCCGTGCAACACTCTCGAACTAAGCACATTGAAGTTTGTCATCATTTCATTCAAGATCATGTTGCCAAAGGGGACATTAATCTTAAGGATGTTCGCATCGATAAGCAATTGGCGGATATATTCACTAAACCACTTGATGAGAGAGTGTTTTGCAAGTTAAGAGGTGAATTGAACATCATTGATGCTTCAAACTTGGAGTAGGAACTCCATTTGATACATGCAAGGCATGAGCCTATGACTGATCCTTGACATTTCTCTTATGATGACAATCTTATGTCTTGGATATATTTGCACCTTGCGTGTTATCTAACCCTTGTAGGTACTTGTATGAATCCAAATCTATGAGATTGCAACTCACTCACATCTTGAGCAATCTCTACATCACCAAGTCTCTACACAACGGTGGTTGAAGACAAGGAAGCACGGAACCATTCAAACATATCCTTTGAAAAACTTACTATTGAACTTCATGATTGTCATTTTGGATAAACAAGTGCTCTTCCTTGCAAAAACTAACCCATGTAGGTAGATGAACTCCAATTCCAAGTGGTGCTCCTAACTTTTGATGAGCTACATCAACCTTGAGCAACCCACAAAAGTTCAACTACATGATCATGATCAACACCACCACCCAAGGTATGTTATTCCATCTTAGAGAAGCTTTACTCCAAGTCATGGGACAAAGCAACTCAACAAGATGTGAATACATCAAGATGCTTTAACGAAAAATGGCAACCCCATTTTGAGCTTAAACGATGAGTATGACCTATGATCAAGTGATCTCACTTGACTCCTAAGTCAATATACTCTAACATAGGTGACTTTGTCACCGCCCAATTCTAGATGAAGTTCTCTTGTGTTTCCTTTTGCATTTGTCTCTTGCATATTTGTTTCCCTCTTCAAAAAAAACTTCATCTAGATTTCTTTTCTTTACTGTTTGTTCTGCATTCCCTGCATCCAATTCATTGCAAATCTTTCAGTTAATTCCTTGCAAATCCTTGTAAGATCTTACTTGTCTAGTGAGCTGAGGTGACAAGTGTTTTCTCTGTGATGAACTCGGTCCCACCGGTCTCTTGTTTTCGGCCCAACCAAATTCTTTCGGTGCAACCGAAGCATACCACTCGGTGCCACCGATTTCACTACAGGAAAGCCATTTTGCCATTCGTTCCTGCATTACTTTTGATCCAGCTCCACTCAATGAATCTTGTCCTTTACAAGCAACACATTTACCTTAATGCTTTGTGCTGTGACTCAAGGACCAAACCTATTCACGACAAATTTCATAAGACCCTTCTTGGAAATTGATGTCAAAGGGGGAGAGAGAGATCACATAAAAGCTTAATCATATCTCTAGGGGGAGAGAATACTCAAGGAGAGAGTAATCTTCAAGGATCTCAGATGCTTGGTGTTCAAGAGGAGAGATGCTACATGTCTTGTTGAGGGGAAAGACATGTTCATATGTGCTTATGTGCATTAGCTCTGTTTATTTTCTTCGAGCACTGATTTTTTGTTCCCTATCTTCTCCCAGTATCCCATGCTAGATTCAGGGGGAGCAAGACATCTAAGGGAAGGAAATCCTTAAATTCATTGCATATCTTTACCTTTGGAGACATGTCTATATCCAATGTGGTACTCAGTACTCACTCTCTACATGTCATCCCAGTCTTGGTACTCTTGTGGTTTCTTTTGTTTGCTCTAGCTAGTAGGTGTATCTGTGTTACCTAACCTTGTTTACGCAGGTTCATCCCATCCTTAGCCAACTCAAGACCACAAGGTAAGTATATGCATCATAATCATGTGTATGAGGAATTCTTGCTGATGTACATACTGTTTGCAAGAAGGACTCATGAGCATGAAGGTACATTTCCCACATTCACATCTTTTGCTCTGATGCATATAGCCAAGATACATGTGACACATGCTTACTTTGTCATGTTTACGCATTCACATGTTCTTATATTCCATATTCACATGATTGCATACATGTAGGGGGAGTCTATGCATGTTACATGTCTTTCCAAAGCTTTACTTGCTATTCTCTATATCCTTATCTAAAGCTTTGATGTATGTTGTCATCAATTACTAAAAAGGGGAGATTGAAAGCACAAGTGCTCCCTGGGTGATTTTGGTAATCAATGTCAACATATCTCTTGTTGGACTAACATCTTTACCTAGTATGTTTCAGATAAGTTCAACAATGAAGTGGCATGGACTAAAGGATGTGGAACCCCTTCAAGATGCTAAGGACAAAGGATTGGCTCAAGCTTCAAGCACAAGACTTTACATTTTATATTTTAGTGATCCAAGATCACATTGAGTCTATAGGAAAAGCCAATACTATCAAGGAGGGATGAGGTGTTGCTTAATGGATTACTTGCTCAAAATGCTTAGTGATATGCTCCAAGGCCCTCAACTACTTTCTCACATCCACATATGACATAAACCAAAAGTCTAACGCGGCCCTACCAATTCTTCCTATCCGGCGCCACCGAGTTCAGATGTCATAGCCACTGCCACAAACCCTAGGCAAATCGGTCTCACCGATAGGGATCTCGGTCTCACCGAGATGGGGTTGTAATCTCTCTGTGTATATCCATTATCAAAATCGGTCTAACCGAATTTGAGTAATCGGTACTACCGAGATTACAATGCAAACTCTCTGGTTAGCTTATTACCAAAATCGGTCCCACCGAGTTTGTGTAATCGGTATCACCGAGTTTGCCTGACCAACTCTCTGGTTAGCTTATTACCAAAATCGGTCTCACCGAATTTGTGTAATCGGTCTCACCGAGATTACGTTATGCCCTAACCCTAACCATATCGGTCCTACCGAGTTGCATGTCGGTCCCACCGAAAATCCTAACGGTCACTAGATTTGCTAAATCGGTCCAACCGAGTTTTTCAATTCGGTCCCATCGAGATTGGTAAGTTGTGTGTAATGGTTAGATTTTGTGTGGAGGCTATATATACCCCTCCACCTCCTCTTCATTCGTGGAGAGAGCCATCAGAACGAACCTACACTTCCAATACACATTTTCTGAGAGAGAACCACCTACACTTGTGTTGAGGCCAAGATATTCCATTTCTACCATATGAATCTTGATCTCTAGCCTTCCCCAAGTTGCTTTCCACTCAAATCTTCTTTCCACCAAATCCAAATCCTGTGAGAGAGAGTTGAGTGTTGGAGAGACTATCATTTGAAGCACAAGAGCAAGGAGTTCATCATTAACACACCATTTGTTACTTCTTGGAGAGTGGTGTCTCCTAGATTGGCTAGGTGTCACTTGGGAGCCTCCGACAAGATTGTGGAGTTGAACCAAGGAGTTTGTAAGGGCAAGGAGATCGCCTACTTCGTGAAGATCTACCGCTAGTGAGGAAAGTCCTTCGTGGGCGACGGCCATGGTGGGATAGACAAGGTTGCTTCTTCGTGGACCCTTCGTGGGTGGAGCCCTCCGTGGACTCGCGCAACCGTTACCCTTCGTGGGTTGAAGTCTCCATCAACGTGGATGTACGATAGCACCACCTATCGGAACCACGACAAAAACATCAGTGTCTCCAATTGCGTTTGAATCTTCCATACCCTTCCCTTTACATTCTTGCAAGTTGCATGTTTTACTTCCCGCTGCTCATATACTCGTTGCATGCTTGCTTGATATGTATTGTGTTTGTTAAACTTGTGCCAAAACTCCACTTTAACATAAAGAAGTTAAAAACTGAAACTTTTGGTACTTAGTGTCTAATCACCCCCCCCCCCCTCTAGACACCTCTTCTCGATCCTTTCAGTATGCCATAAGAAATTGAAGGAAAGTTTAAACATCTTTGTGGCAAGAGTCAACCATAAACATTTAGTTTTATTGGTTTTTTAATTCTAAAAAAATCAAATGAAGTCTAGAAACATGAAACTTGGAATGGTGTCCTGATATAACCTTAATAGGTCATGGGAAAAATTGAGAAGGTTTAACGAAAGTTGTGATGTACACTTCTTAGAAATCGAACCATATAAGAGGAAGAATTGTGGTTTCGAGAGGAAATGTGTCGGCTTTGAAGGCGAATTGACATTTGCTTTAGTTTTTTTTACCTTGAAACTTTGTCTACACTCAACATACACCATAGCATCCTCCATGTTAAAATTTGGTATTTTTCAGGGTTTATTTATTTTACTTAAGTCATCAAGTTGATTTCTAGGTATTCAATGGATAAAATTCAAATCTCAACTATGAGTACATGCAATAGTGCATAAATTAATTTGAAAAATAATATTTAAGGTATTGATTTACTTGTGTATGCATATAAAATAAATGAAAAGAAATTTCAAACGTCTTTGTGTCAAGAGTCAACAAGAAACATCGAGTTTATTGTTTTTTTATTCTAAAACATGTAAATGAAGTCTGAAAAACATGAAAGTTGGCAAGGAGTCGCGATATGACCTCAATAGGATGTGGTAAAAAATGGAGAAGATTTCACAAAAGTTGGTGTGTACATTGCTTAGAAACCGAACCATGTGGGAGGAAGAATCGTGGTTCCGATAGCAAATGCGTCAGGTTTGAAGGTGAATTTACATGTGCTTCGTTGCCTGACGTTGACACTTTTCATACACTCAACATACGCCATATCATTGTCCATGTTAAAAGTTGACATTTTTCAGGCTTCATTTGCTATATTTTAGTTATTAAGTCGATTTCTAGGCTTTTAATGGATATAATTCAAATTTTAACTATGAGTACATGCAATAGTGCACAAAAGTGGTTTTAAAATCATATTTAGGGTATTGATTATAATTGTACTCAATATATAAGAAATGAAAAGAAATTTCAAACTACTATGTGCGAAGAGTTGACCACAAACACTGAGTTTATTGGTTTTTTAATTCTAAATAATGCAAATGAAGTATAAATAACATGAACTTGGCATGGTGTGATGATACGACCTCAATAGGCAGTGGTATAAAGTTGAGATAATTTCACATAAGTTGGTGTGTATACTACTTAGAAACCGAACCATCTTCCCAGAAGAATCGTGGTTTATATAGGAAATGCGTTTGGTTTGAAGGTGAATTGACATTTGTTTTATCATTTGATCTGGAAACTTTTTCTACACTGGACATACATCCTAACATACTCCATGCTCAAATGTATCATTTTTAGGGTTCATTTGCTATATTTAAGTCATTAATTTGATTTGTAAGCATTTAATTGGATATTTGTTTTACCATTCAGTTTGTAATATCATGTGCGATGGGCTCTTTTTAGCGTGCGCGTCTGCACTAGTGCTCACAACACATGTGGAATACATCCACCATGAAACTTTACACACATGTTGAATACATCCATATGCATGTGTGACTTTTTTACAACTTTGTAAAACTTTTAAATATGATTTTTTTTTCATAGAAAGAGCTTCATGGAGCTCAAGCTCTAAAACGTCTTACTCCCAACATTGTGACCTTTTCAGTTGGACTATCGTGAAAATTCTACTTCCTCCGTTCCTAAATATAAGTCTTTGTAGAGATTCCATTATGAACTACATACGGATGTATATAGATGCATTTTAAGTGTGGACTTATTCATTTTGCTCCGTATGTAGTTCATCTAGTAGAATCTCTACAAAGACTTACATTTAGGAACGGAGGAAGTATATAACTAGTAAGTCATCCTTTTTTTCAACAAATGCAAGACTGGTACACAATCATCTTCATCAATTATGTTTTTTTAACTTCTTAATCAACAAAACAATCCACCAAATCCAAATGGTCACAAGGCACTATAATGTCCGACCACCTTCCATTTACTGGTAGGCAGTACACACAAGATTTCCACATCATCGTCACAATTTTTATTTTTAATGATTTAGCAACATATCACCCACTGAAGCAAGAAGGTCACAAAAACTATAACTTGCAGCCGCTGTACATTTACTGTTACGTCTTCATATAGGGCGGGGATGTGGATGATTTACTGTTCTCATATATTATAATTTTGTTACCAGTAAATGGATTGCTACAAATTCTTGCAACAGGAACTTTTTATTCGATCCACAACTCAAGAAACAAAACACAGAATATCCTGCCATTTGTTGTACCATAATCTAAGTTAACTGATCGCAATTCAAATTCAGTACCCCCTCCGATCCATGTTAATTGTCGCAGCTCTAGTACAACTTGTACTGAAGTTGTACCAGGGCTACGACAATTAATATGAATCAAGAAACAAAGTAGAGGATATCCTGCCATTTGTTGTACCATAATCTAACGTTGACTGATCATGATTTATACCCAGTACTTTTCTTCTGCTTTTGAACTTATGCCTCTTTTTAGCTATATATAATACTCCCTCCATTCCACAATGTAGCGCCTATAGATTTTTGTGAAAGTCAAACTTTGTCAACTTTGACCAAGTGTATAGAGAAAACTATCTACATCTACAATATCAAACATGTACATTCTGAAAATATAACTCATGATGTATCCAACGATGTGCATTTGGTATTCTAGATATACCTACTTTTCTCTATAAACATGGTCAAAGTTTGTAATGTTTGACTTCTGTAAAAATCTATAGGCACTACATTATGGAACGGAGGGAGTATTGAGTTTGGACTTACGATGTTGAATGTATAACGTACCAATATGGTCATTTCTTTTCAAAATTTGTCATGACTTTTGTAGTGAAACGCTGACGATGCATGGAAAGGAGTACAGTATATATGGAACCCACCAAGCGCGAGAGCGAGAACTGTATAAGTTGTTGGACGTTTACCTCCAGCGTGTTCCTGACGGAGTTGACGAGCGTGGGCAGGGCCCGGTTGCCGACGAGCACCTCCGCCTCCACCTCCAGCTTCTCGAACCGCACCTCGATGGTCGGGTAATCTATCCCCACCCTGCACGCACAGACACGTACTACTACGTAAGTAGGTATCGGTACAGGTAGTGTGCGTGACGCAATGCCCGCGCGCGTGAACTCGTGACATAGCAACACTAGCCTCATTAGCGTAACGATCGAACCTGTCCATGCGGTCCTTGAGCTTGAGGAGGAAGCGCTCGTGATCGTCGTCGGCGGCGCGGACGAGGCGGTCGATGAGCGCGCGGCTCTCGCGGGCGCCGAGCCTGCCGACGTCCACGTCGATCTTCTCGCCCGTCTCCGCCTGCAGGATCCCCCGCCGCACGCGGTCGTACGTCGGCAGCCGCTCCAGCGCCGCCCACCGCAGAGCCTCCTCGTCGTCCTCCTCGTCCTGGAAGCGCGACGACGACCGCGAGAACACGTCATCGCTGCTTCGCCAACTGTCCCGGCGCAGGCTCGCGATCTTATGGATCTCCCTCGACATACTGGCTATCCTCTTCTTGCTTCTCTACTGCAGCTACACACTCTGCTCCTGTTTCTGTCTGAGCCAGCTCTGGAGATATTTATCTGCCGCTGCATTCGAAGTTGCGATATATATACGCAGACGGAAGTATGTGTGTTCTCCGCATGCGTTCAATTTTGACGTCGACGCGTGCGCAAGACGAGGGTTCCATGCGCATACGCCATAAGAACGTATGGGGACGGGCGTCCGTCGTCTAACCTCTAAAGCATGCATCCATGTCTGGCTGCTAGTTGATGTGCGCCTTGGCCGCTGACTCCGTCTGCTCTGTTTTCTCGACGATCGTTTTCCTTCCATTTTACCCAGTCCGAAGCCACAACAGCACGCGCAAGGGCACCAGAGTGAGAACCATTTACCATCTTCCTGCTGCTGACCGCCCGACCGCCGTAAAATCGACGGTGTGTGAATCTTCCAAAACAGAATTATATATGGACGACCATGCATGACGTCGCTCGCAGGGAGTTGATATATGTCTTCCACGAGTTCCTTCCGAGGAAGTTACAAATCCACTGGTCTTCGGATCAGACCAATACCATAGCTACAAACACTTCTAAGTCGGAGGAGACTCGGCAGATCGCCTTCTCGAGCCTCTCCTTAGGCGAAAGTTAATTACCCGCTTATCAGAGTTTTTCTTTCTTTTTGAACTCTCAACCGTAGAACTATTGTTTTACGGTAATATAAAATAAATAAATATATATACAAAAACAAAAGGCAAAAAGAGCCCTTGGGCTCATCCAACATCAGTTCTAGGAGACATCACAAAGTTAGATATAATCTTTAACTGAGGTGCTCAACAATTAATCCAATTCTTGAACTCTACTTCATACTTGTTCTTAATTTTGTGGGATGTGAGCACGAGGTCACTCTTGAGCAGAAATCTCCAGGAGGTGACATTGGGTAGTTCATGATTGAATATCCAAGAATTGCTCTGCATCCAAATATGACAACAACCCATGATGATGATGTCCAGGCAAAAAAGATCAGGCAAAGATGTCAAGCTCAAAAGAATTTCATCAAAAACTGATAGGCCTCTGTTGGCTGATTTTTTTGAATTTAGGTTCAAAAGCAACCAGAAGAAGATTTTATATCTAAGAATAACAACACTCTTCCACAATGACGTGAAGATGAAATGGGCTTCTAAATCTTGTCTCAAAATTTGGCACATTCTAATTGAAGACTATCCAGAAGACTTCCAAGGATAAAAATGTGCTTCATGGGTGGCAACAAAATATTTCCGGACATTTATGGAGCTGAATGTTCTGGATCATAATCTGAAATTGCTAGAATTGTCATAGGCTTGCAAACACAAAGGAGTGTGAAAGTTGCCAACCAAGTTTCTTTGTCTAGATGCTCATAGAAATGTCTTCATGGAGGGTGAAAGAAAATAGCTCTAGAGATTTGTGTTTAAGGAGGGTATCATTCCAACTGTCTTGCCACAACATAATATAACTATCTTGCCCAACTGTGCATTTTGCTACCTGCTTGAATTACGGAATGAACTTAATTATGCCTTTCCACCAAAAAAAACCCACTTGTCTAGTGGTAATGGATCTTCCCTCACAGTGAATTTCCCAAATTAACTTGACCCACGTCAAATCTTCAATAATTTAAAAATTGTGCAAGTGTTTTATGAGGAGGCATTTATTATGAGTGGCCAAATCAAGCACTCACAATCCTCCCTGCTCTTCTTGAAGACAAACTTTATCCAAACAATCAAGGAAGGGCATCTATCCTCCATGCCATACTTTCTCCAAAACCAGTGCCTTAAGTACTTCTTGGGTTGATCAACCACTCCAAACGGAAAAGATAGAGAACTCACATAAAAGATTGGGAGATTTGAGAAAACAGATTCCGGCACCAACTTCTCACCACATGATAACAAATTAGAGCAACCAACCAATGTTCTCTTTACTCTTTGCATTATGGGCATACAATATTCCAATTTAGGCTTAGTAAGACACAAACAGAAAGTTCTCCGTTATGTCATGAATATTAACGGATAGTCAGAACATGATAAAATCTGAAATTTGACACGGTAATAATTTATAAGTTCTTTGTTACATGGTAATGTCTCATTTTTCTTGGATTTATAGAAGTATTTTAATAAATTCCCCCTTTACCGAAAAAGGCTTTCGCCCCGCTTTATATTATAAAGCACATGCCCAAGCCAACAATCCACAAAGGTACACACACGCAAGCACACACACACCAAGTTCACACACAAACAGGATCCACAAGGGTTAATGCTGAGGGCACAGCTAAACAAGCCCTAGAACAGAAAAGAAAGACATCATCTAGTCGTGCTGGGGAAGCGGTGGCGCCAGACGGAAGGCGAGCGATCGAAGGTCGGCGAGGAGGGTGTTGATGATGTCCCGATCACGAGGCGGCTAAGCGGCCGCCAAAGCTGCAAGTACCCACACATTTTAAAAATGGCGTCGATGGCGCGGCGTAGAGGGACTTTTGGATGACAAGCTTATTGCGGAAGGTCCACAGCGTCGGCGAGGACCCCAACGCATAACCAGCGGATATGTCGGTGGCAGGGGAGGCATGGATCTCGCGAGAAGGTCGAGGAAGTTGAGTTGCACCACTGCCCACCAACCGTCTCGCGAAACTGGACCAAAAAACTGGGCGCAGGACACGTGAAGAAGATGTGATTAGCATCCTCCGCCGTGCCGCTGAGGGCAAAGCCCATCTCCGGGTCCGTTGCGCTTGAGGACTTCGACGAGGGGAGGCGGCCACGAATCCATTGCCAAGGAAGATCCTAATCTTGAGAGGCAAGCGAATGTCCCAGATCAAACCGAAGGGCTCGGGAGAGCGGCGAAGGCGCGATGGCGCGTCTGAGGACCTAGTAGAGAAGCGACCGGAAGACTCTAGGCGCCACGAGAGGCGGCGTCGGCGTCGGTGGCGCTCATCGGGAGAAAGGCGATGTCTGGAGGAGGTATCCCGAGCTGCCACCGAGAGGACCGAAAAGGGCGGATTAAACGCGAGGCGCCCTAAGTCAATAAGGGCCGTCTCAACAGAGACCCGAGGGTCGATCGCAATGGCGAAGAGATCGGGAAGCGGGCGGCCGAGGGGTGTCGCCGAGCCACCGATCAAACCAGAACAGCGTCGCGGACCCAGTACCAACGAAATGGGCGTGCCAATGCGAAGCACAGTGAAGCGGTACCACGACGGCCTGCCAAAACTGTGATCCGCCCGACGGCGGCAGAAAGCCGAGGCTGTCCACGGAGGTATTTGTTGCGGATGATGGTGAGCCACAATCCTCCGTCTCCATTGGCAATACGCCATAACCACCGGGTCGAGAGGCGATGTTCATGCGGCGGAGGACAAAATCCCAAGACCCCCCTGGTCTTTGGGTTTACAAATGTCCGCCAACTAACCATGTGGTACTTCTATTTGTCATCGTCGCCAGCCCAATAGAACCTGGATTGGTACTTGGCAATTTCCGTGTGAAGCGTTTCATGGAGGCTATAAAAGCTCATGAGGAACCAAAGGAGGCTGGCGAGTGAGGAGTTGATGAGGATCACACGCGCCGCCTTTGATAGCCAACGCCCTTTCCAAGGCTCGGCGGTGTTGCATCTGGTCACCGAGGGCGGAGGTCCGCCACGGTGGCGCGAATCACTAACGGGATCCCGGGTAGGTCGTGGGGAAAGACCCCAGCCGGCAGTTCAGCGGTCAGCAATAGCTGAGCCTCCTCGGAGGTAGCCAAGGACCATCACCTCGCTCTTATCGAAGTTAATCGTTAGGCCCGACATCTGCTGGAAGCACAGGAGGAGGAACTTCAGGTTAGCCACGTCCTGAGTGGAACCTTCCACCATAATAATGGTGTCGTCCGCGTATTGCAGGAGGGAGACCCCTCCCCCTCTGACTAGGTGGGGGACAATGCCATGGATATGTCCAGCACCCTTAGCCTTATCCGGGATGGCGGCGAGCATCGACCACCATGTTGAGCAGAACGGCGAGAATGGGTCTCTGACGGACCCCACGGAGGGTGGGGAAGTATGGCCCAATCTCGCCGTTGATGTTCACCGCATCCGCCCACAAGAAACTAATTGCATCACGCTGGGTCACCCAGCGGTCATCAAAGCCCTTACGCAGCAGCACTTCCGAAGGAAAGGCTAGTGGGCGATATCATAGGCTTTATGGAAGTCAAGCTTCGGAAAACAACACGAAGATGTTTCACCCGAACTTCGTGGAGGACTTCATGGAAGACCAACACGCCATCAAGAATAAACCGGCCTTGGATGAAGGCCGATTGGTTCGGGTGAGTGATTGAGTTAGCCAGCAAGGTCACCCTATTGGCGTACCCTTTGGCCAGGATCCGGAAAATCACGTTAATCACAGTGATGGGGCGGAACTTGCGAATATCAGAGGCGCCCGGCACCTTTGGGATGAGGGTAATGATCCCATAGTTGAGGCGTCCCAGGTCCATAGAACCCGAATAGAACTCCTCGAGTAATGCCATGACTTCGGTTTGACCTTTGCCGAATGTTTTAAAGAAGGCAACAGGCAAGCCATCCGGGCCCGGGGCCGGCGGGGTTCATGCCTTTAATAGCCGCGAGAACCTCGTCCTCGGCGAAGGGAGCAACCAGGGCCGCGTTGGCCTCGTCGGAAACCAACTGCGCCCCCGTCCAAGTGTCGGGGGCGAGACTAGCCTCACCCCGAGGGGTGGGGGTGAAGAGGGCTTTGTAGAAGCCGTCAACATGAGCCCGAACGGCCGCGGGACGGACAAGGGGGACATCATCCTCCCATAAACAGTGGATGGAGTTTCTACGGCGGCGGCCATTCGCAATAGCCTGGAAATAAGTGGTGTTTGCATCGCCGCGGAGCACCCACCGCTGGGTATCGCGCACCCTCAATAGGCCTCCTCGCCGGTGTAGATGGAGGATAGCTGGTCCTCAAGATCATATCTCAGCATCCACTCATCGGGAGAAAGCCGGAGGAATCGGCTGGCGTCCGAGGCTTGAATAGCCAGCAGGAGAGATTTTTTACGCTCGCGGAGGTCACGGCCAAGATTGGCACCCCAACCCTTCATGAATTGGCGGGCAAGCTTGGCGCAGAAGTGCCACGAGTCGACGGCGGACATGGAGCGATGAGGGGAGGCGCGAGCAAGCGTCCAACGAGCGAAACCGCGTCCGGAAGCCGGCCTGATTGAGCCAATAGGACTCGAACCTAAACCGCGGCGGGCAGGTGGGGCGCTCGTCCGCGGAGGAGAGGAGGAGAGGGACGTGGTCCGACCCAATGCGGTGTCGCCGCAGCGAGGTCGAGGGCACCTCAATTCCCACTCCGGAAACTAGGACACGATCCAGACGGATCGTGTCGGGTCGGCCTGACGGTTAGTCCAGGTAAATCTCGCCCCCGTTCTCTCGATTTCACGGAGGCCGAGCTCTGCGATCCAGTCGTTGGACAGCTGCATCCGGGGGAGGTTAATCCTATCATTATTCTTCTCATCCGGAGAACAGATGACGTTAAAATATCCGCCCACAACCACAGGGAGGAGGGAGGCGGAGATCTTTTGGTGGAGCTCCTCAAGGAAGGCCGGGGACCGGCGGTGATCCGCCGGACCATACACAATGACGACCTCCCACTTGAAGTTCGGGGCCCGCTCAAAGATCTCCATACTAACGAAGAATTCATACGATCCATGCCGCCCACTTGAAGGTGGCATCCTTAACCCTAAAAGGATGCCACCGGGTGGCCTGAGTTCCACTAGAAGGGAGTCGGTGCAGCGAAAAGGTGAGAGTTGAGGCAATCAAGCTCATGAAGGAGAACTTCGGTGCGCATGGTTTCTGGATCGCAATGATGTCAATGTGTTCGTCGCGACGCATACTCAGCGAGTTGGCGGCGTCGGCCATCATGGCGAAGCGCGGATGTTCAAAAAGGGCCGCATCTAAACCCCCATCGGGGCTGTGACCCAGAACACGGAAGCGCTTTGGCGGCGGTGCAGAACGCAAGTCGCCCACGAATGGCCCGTCGACCACGGAGGGGGCTGACCAGCAATCGTCGCGATCTGTCCCTCGGGGTCCTACGCAGCGAGCCCAGTCTCGGCCAACTTGCCATCCGGGATCTCGCGAGCCCTAATGGCGCGTTACATTCTAAGGGGGACCCACTTCCCCGAAGACAATGGCGAGTCGGTGGCCACCTTGGCTAGGTGTCAAGAAGAGCGGCCTCAAGTGCGAAAAGGAACAACTAGAAGAACTGGGAAGGGCGGGATCCACACGTGACTCGAGGTTCCGTGCAGCCGCCCGGATCTCAGCCCGCTCGGCGATGGACGGGACCGATGCGTCGGCCGGGCGAGCCGCATCGAGGCGGGTGCTGCGGTGAGACGTAGTCACCGGCGTCGAGGAGGAGCGGGGCCGCCTGGCGTACGCGACCGTCGGAGGAGGAACCGCGGATCCTGGCGTGGTGACGACCACAACCACCGCCGAAGCCGGGGAGGCCGGGGAGGTGGGGTGGGCGTCGGAGACCACCAGCGGGGGGACAAGCTCCAGGGTGTCGCCCGACGCTTCCTCCGCGGGCGGGGGCACCGGAGAGGGCTCGCCGAGGGGTGGGGTGCCGCCGTCACCACCCGTGAGGACCGGAGGGGTCGGCGCCGGGGGGGACGGAGGATCCGGGCCCACCGGAGAGGGGCAGCGAGCAGAGTCGGCGTACGGAGAGCGGGGCGAAGACGGGGGGGGGGGGCGACGAGCAGGCCCACACTCGAGATGTCGCTGACCGACTCCGTGGCAGGGGGAGAGGGCACCATGGGGGGTGCGGCCAGCTGGAGGGCCACTGCGAGGTCCTCAGCGGAAACCCGGGTGCGGCCCTGACCAGAGCCGCCGCGGCCCAAGGGGGGGTTGTCCGGCTCACGTGACGGAGAATGGGAGCGCTCCGAGAGGTCGTCCTCCTCCTCCTGGTCGTCGAAGCGGGAGTGGCGGGGTCGGCGGTGATGGGAGCCATCGGCATCCTCGGGCCCGCCCCCCTGAAGGCTATCGGCGGAGAGGCGGGGACGGCCGATATGGTTCGGCGGCTCGGGGTAGATGGTGAGGTCGTAGCCGTCGTCGTTGAAGAAGACCCGAAGCGTGGTGTGTAGCTTGGAGGCGTCGAGGCACTTCACCTTGACCCGGACCTCCTCCTCCTTGCGCAGAGAGAGCTCGTCGACCACCACCACCTTGCCCAGGATCTTGGACATACTGCGAATGACCCGCTCAGACCGGGCCATGTCAGGAAGGCCGGCGATGAGGAGCCAAGCCGTGTCCAGGACCGCCACAGCCTTGAGATCCCACCTCGGCTCGGAGATGTTCACCACAATCCCGTTGAGGCCAAGGTGATGTTGTCGCTGCTTGGTGCGAAGCCCATGCTCATGGCGTCGGGAAGATCACCGAGAAGGCGTTAGGCGCGGTGGAGGTCACTGCCAATCCCACTTGCACCGGCAGAGGTGGTTGAGCTCGGCCTCGATCGAGCCGATGGCGGCGCCCCCCCCGACCGTCACAAGGGCCAGGAGCGAGGGGAGGGGGCGGCACCGGCACCTCGATGTGGAAGAAGCCCATGTCATCGATGCCGTGGCGTACATCATGATCTCCCGGTGACCGGGCGCTCCGGACAGAGAACCGCGGGATGCCCGGCCTCCTTACAGAGGTAACAGGTCGGAGGGTTGGGACACGCCACCTGAAAGTGGCCAGACAAGCCGCAGATTGAAGCACGGGGCCCTCGGCGGTGGCACCCGAGGACGGAGTCACCATGGCGGTGGAGGGTGCGGCAGGGGAGGCGAGGTGGCCTTCTTCTTCTTCTTCTTAGCGCCCGGCGCCACAGTTCCGTTGCCGCCGTTGGGCGGGAAGGCAGCTGGGCGCGGAGGCTGGTAGCGGCGGTTGTCGGGGCGATGGACTCGAGGCGGGGCGCTGACGCGGGGAGGACCGGCGGTAGTCCCGACCATCACGGGCAGGCGGCGCGGGTCGGAGACCGGCATGTGAGGAGGCGCCCGGCCAGGCGGCACGGTCCCGAGAACCCCATGAGGAGGATCCGACGAGGCGGGCGAGAGGGAGCGGTCCTCCATGGCGAGAACAGCGAGCATGGCGGGAGGGGAGCGCCGGAGTCCCGGAGTCGCCGCCAAGCAGCGACAGGCAGGCGGGAGGAGAGCTGATTGCGGAGGTCCGCCTCGCCGGAGGCCGTCGGGAGGAGGCGCGAGGTTGGCGGTCATCCGCCCGGCGCTTGGCGAGGTCGGCATCTCCCACTCTGGGTCATGGCCGGCGGAGGGGAGGCGAGGGCGGCCGGCGAGGGGGCAATGGGGCGGCTGGAGGAGCGGGGGGGGGGCGGCAGGCGGGGCACGGCGGCTCGGGAAACCCTATGGGGGCGGATCGGCGTCGGGCGGGCAGGCCACACCAGGCGTGGTGGGCCGCGATTGGGCGTGGCGGGACCAGCGGCCGGCCCACGATGGTGGCGGCCAGCCCACTGGGGCCCATCGGCCCGGCAGCCCGAGGGAGGCCCACCAGGAAGGACCCAGGCCGCCCAGAGCAGAGCGGCCCGATCGTCCGGCCGGGGCAACCAACCGGGCACGAGGTTTCCCAGCGCTGCCATGGAGGCCGCCGTCCGGGCCGGGATGGGCGGCGCGACGAGGGCCGCACGCCGCTGGCCGGAGACGGGGAGGAGCCACCCAGGCGGAGATGAAGGAGCGGAAGGGGCCTTCTGGGACAGGATGCCCAGAGTCGAAGGCGTCGCCGCCCGGCGACGGACCGCCGGAGCGGGAGGCGGCGCGGCGGCGAGGGACCGCCAGAGGCGAGCGCCGCCCCATGTCATGTGGCGGCGACACCAGCCGTCGGCCACAGACGACGCCGCCGGGAGGCCGGGACCCCAAGGCGGCACCTTTTGCGATGGCGGCGGCGCCGCGCCAAGGCCACCGAGGCGCCGCTTCGGTCCCTGGGGCGGACTCCACCTCTGGAGTCGGACCTCCGGCTGGGACAGCAGAGGTGACGGACGGGGGCAAGGAGGAAGCGGCAGCGAAGGCGACAGGCGACCAGCGGCAACGTCGGCCTCCTCGGCGAGGTCGGCCCAGACACCAGCGGAGGCGGCGAGGCGCGGCGGAGGGGCGGGCGAGGGAGGGGCCGCTGCCTGGCAGCGGGAGACGGCGGCGACGGCGGCGGCACCGCCGAGGCGATGGGGGCGTCGCCAGAGCCAGCGCACGCGAGAGCCATCTTCCCTAAATTTCCTTTCATTCCCCCTTTACAAAATGTCCTGCTTTGACAAATTGTTGTTATAATTGCATTGTTTGCTTATGTTTACTCCGTTAATGTTTCTCAGGGGATAGAGATGTTAGACATGTGTAGTAGTATTTCAAGTTGGATTATAATTTTTTTATTTTGCTACAGTAAATGATGTTAAAGTTTTAAATTTATTTACATTTATCTATCTCACAATTTCTTGCAAAGTTTTGTGTGAATGAAGTTTTTAAGACTTAAGGGAGACTATGATATGTGAAGAATAAAGGAGATACATGAGCTTAAGCTTGGAGATGCCCAAGTCACCCGTAGATAATATTTCAAAAGTCTCAAGAGCTTGAGACTTTTGAAATATTACCTACATGAGCTAAGCTTGTGGTGCCCCTTAAGACATCCCACCTTTTTTCATTAACAATTATCGGTTAGTCTCGGTTATACCTACGTTTTTATTTGTTCACATGATATGTGTTATGCTTGGAGCGTATTTTGATTTTTTTTCTTTTGTTGATCAAAATCAATCATCATGTTGTCTTGATAAATATGCATTGGGAGTTATCCATAGTCCTTGCATTTATATAATTGTTGTATTTCTTCACTTGAACTTATTAGAGCATGGCAGTAATCATGTTAGAAACAATAAGAACTATCTTGCTTCACTTATATTTGTTTGGAGAGTTGAACAATAATTGGTAGTTGGCATTGGTTAAAATGACAAGTATGCTTGGTGGTGCAATTAAAATTGCATGAATTAATCTAGAATCATTTTGAAGATAGGATTACTCTACAATAGTTTTGAGATAGAATGTGATGTAAAGTAAAGGAGTGTAGATCCTACTCCTTTGCTTTAGTTTTTTGTTTGCTATATTGCTTAGTTCTATGGGAAGCTTATATTGCTGATATGGTTGCTACTCTGGTGCACTGGTCTTATGGGGTCTTATTATGACGACTTCTCAACTGTCTATTACAACAAGGTTTGCCCGACTCCGGTGAGGGAGGGATGGTGGTGGTGGTGCAACTTCGCTCATGTAGTGCTAGTAGTCGTTGTTTGGTGGTCCACAGACTTGGTTGTAATTTTTCTATTTTGCCATGATGATTTGTGTGTGGGTAGGGGAAGACAATTTTTTTTTGATTTAGTTGAGATTTTGGCAAGATTTGATTTGATTGAGTTAATGCACAGCATGGTTTTAGGAAAATGCCGATTATTTTAGATTACTGAAAGTTATTTGATTTATTTTGGTTTTTTACTTTGTGCGGCATCGGTTGATATTATAAAAAAAAGTCAACAATAAACCAAAGGGGGAGAGGCATGGGGAGGAAATAACCGATGGAGGAGGTGACACAAACCTACCAATTCCCCTTTAGTGCAGAGATGATATTTCTTTTTTTAGATTTTTTTAGGGGGTAAACCAACTTTATTGATCAAATGCCACAGACTGTGGAGTACATCTCGGATCATGGGGTTGCTCAAGCCACACATGGCGCCCCTAATCTAATGAATGCGAAAACTTGGCTAGACTATGAGTTTCATTGTTCGACTCACGGCTCTCGGAAATAAAATTACAGCTAAAGATAGATGAATGATGCTGAATCTCCCTAATGATATTTCTTTTTTTAGATAACATGATATTTCTATTCTTATTGTGTAATCCAAGCTAATGGGCCTAAATTGCTAGATCCTATCAGCCCACCAGTTGTTTCCTGCCAAGCCAACATGCTCAACTAAACGACATTTCTTATTCGACGCCCATTGCGCCCGTTAAGGTGTTAATCGCAAACAGAAAAATGTGCGTGTGTGGTGAGCCAAGCCAGGGATCTCCTTAAACTGTTGTAATCAACCTGGGCCACGATGCTTGTTATGATCACTTCTCCCTTTTCTTCTTTCTTTTCTTTTTATTTTTCTTTCAATTTACTTTTCTTTTATATTTCTTCCTTTTAATTTTCCTTTATTTTATTTTTCTTAAATTTATGAACTTTTTCAAAATCTACAAAACTTTTTACAAAGTCCTTAAACTTTTTCAAATTTATGAACTTTTTAATAATTGCTGAATTTTTTAAATCATTGATTTTTCAAAATTGATGAACTTTTTTAGATTTTGGTTTTTAAATCGATGACCTTTTACAAAGACAAATAACTTTTTTTTTCAAAATCAAAGAACTATTTTACAAAATTGATGAACTCTTTTTCAAAATCAACGAACTCTTTTAAAATGGATTAGCTAGTTTCCAAAATCAATGTCTTTTTTCACAATCGATTACATTTTTTCCAATTTTTGAACATTTTTGCAAAATTGATGATTTTTCTTAATTTATGAATTTTCTCGATTTCGTGAACTTTGTAGAATACTTGAGATTTTAACTAATCATGATTTTTTTTAGAAAAGGAGGATGACCCCCGGCCTCTGCATCTGGGAGATGCATACGACCACTTTATTGATTATTCTCGAGGACCTTACAAAGTATTACAACAATGAGCCTGAATCACCATCTTGGCAACACATGCCACTACTCCTATAAAATGATGAAGGGGTGCTAGCTGGGCCACTACCCAAACCACTCACCTAAGCCTAACATAAAAAGCGGAACCGAAACATATTGGAAGCCCACCGAGCCACATACCGGTGCAGGGCACAATCCGTCGACGCACTCATGTGTCGTCGCCGCCATCTTCCACAGTCCGTCTTGAGATCATATTGAGGCTTCTACCTTGTTCAGCCACTCGCCATCGGCGTCACCATGACGCCAGACAGCAACCTCCTCTGCGCGAGTCCATCTCCAGCGATCGGGCGGCGAGCCTCCACAACGCCATGCCGCCGATCTTCGCCGCCATCAATGAGTGAGATGAAGTACCGCTCCATCACGGCATGTACAAGGTGAGGAAGGCGAGGTCCCCATCGGAGACACGGCGGAAGAGAAGCACCGCAGCCCGAGACATTGCCGGAGCTGCGACCGAAGAAATCAGCGGGCCGCCACCAGGAACCAGACAAGCTCGCCATGCACACCCAGCATCCCCATGCCCAAGTCGACGCCTTCAAGAAGGTGACGACGCTGTGGCGCCGCCGCCGCTTAGCCACTGGGGCTAGGGTTTTCACCCGGGCGCATGGGAAAGGGGGAGGCAGGGGAGGTTTAGCCTCGGCGCCGCCACCAAGGAGGGAATGGCGTCCGGGACGCCATCAACGCCGTGTCCGCCGCAGGCGGCCAAGGGTTTTCCCCGGCCAAGCACCCTGCCACCACCTTCGAACCAGCCACAACATCAGCAGGCGCGTGTATGCCGGAGATTCAGGCCAGCCGGAGGTCATGCATCACAGCGGACCAGATCGCCTCCGATCGGCGAGGGAGCCAGGGCCTCCCACGCCATGACCTGCGCGCCACGGGACCTCGCTGCCAGAGCCGAGGGGAACAGCCTACCTCACCGACGAGCACTCCCCCGCCGAGGGCGCCGTCCGCACCAGCGAGGCGCCGCCTCAGATCCGGACCCTCACCACGAAAGGAGCGATCAGATTGGGGAAGCTGGATCCAGCCAAGTCGCCCGCCGCCACAATCCCGGAGCGGTGCAAGCCGCGGCCGTTCCTCCGGTGGCGGCGAGGTGGGGAGGGAGATGGGAAGGGTGTAAGGCGCGGGGATCTGGGTTCCCCCGTCGCCGCTAGGGAGGGCGACGCGGGGGACGGGTGGGACGGGTCCGTCTATGCGCGCTCAGCAAATTTGTTTGCATTTTAAAAAAATCATGTTTTTCTAAAATGTTTTCAAATAATTTGAAAATATAAGCGCGGCTCCTGCATGTTTTTGTAGCGCCTAGTAGCTCTACTGGTTAGGCAACCTATACTCGATCTAAACGGCGCGAGCTCGAGTCTTCACGGGATCCACTTTATTAGGGGTTTTCATGCTATAAATACATTTTCTCTGCGCTGCTGCGTGTTCGTGGGTCGGCCCAGCAGATGAGGCAGTGAGCGCCAGTTGGCTGAACAGGCACATAAAGCGCCATATAGGAGCTCCCCAACTAAAAACCAAGATACTACTCATTCACAAGCCTTAACCTTGAAGGAGGCCGCTGGGATGACGCGGAGACATGTCGGCGAGGCAACCGTATGATACATCAGTTGTTAGGCGAACTAGATGACCTGTCGCGCCATTTGGCACGCAAGACAAACTTGAACCAAGAACTAAAAGAGATCCCTTTGCCTTTTTTTAGCATTCAATTTTAATGTATACTTGTTTATCAAGTGCTATGAATCAATATAGAAATATTTTGGATTGTTTGTTGTGTAGGAAAGGCGAAAGCCCACTATGAACTGAAAGCAATTATTTTGATAAAATTAGGAGTGCACATGGGTTTTTTATCATATAACGGCCTTTCTTTCGAGTGTATATGACACTGAAAGAACACAAAGGTTTGATATCACAGATAACCAAATACGCGATTCAAATAGTTTTTGACACAAGTGATACATTGCAGTTAAGTTAGTACTACATGGTAAGATAGGATGAAATGTTTGGTTTTGTTGGCAATTGATACATTGTTCTTCCACAAGGAGAGATTGTGTCCATCTCTATCACTGGATTGGTAGGTCTCATGGTCTTTGATGGTTAAATGGAGCCTCTTGACAACTTCTGCAAGCATGTATTCTCCTGTTTATTTCACCATGGATTGGTGACAGCTGAAACGCATAGGAGCAGTATAGATTAATGTCCCGCAATTTATCAAGTGACATATATGACTACACTTTTGAAGATTCTCTATATGACTACACTTTTGAAGATTTTCTATGGGCAATGTAGAAGATAAAAGTCAGGCTGCTAAACCAACTACAAAAATAATAATATTTAGGCAATATTTCAAGCGAATGGGTAAGGAATTAATAAGATGGAGAGCTGCACTATCATCATTAACAGAAGGAAAAAGCATAGACAATGAAGAATATTTATCTCAGTTCAGAACATACATGAACATGACTACAGACACACAATATTTATTTTCCAATAGTGAGACCCATACATGTGCAAGACAAACTGAAGCCATAAAATTACTGAAATATAAATTCAGAAATAGGCGAACTAAAATAGATTTGTTCAGTTAAGTTGACAAAAGCATGGATTAAAATTAAACTGGCACTAAGTAAGCTGTTTTCCCTATAACCACCTAATATAAAGAACCCCATACATATTTCAGTAAACAAGTAGAGGAGCGCTCAATTTTAACATGCCATGACCTGTAGCCTAACTGTCTTTACTTAGCACTTTCTATCCCCTCTGATCCTTTCTATCACTTCTACCAGTGCACAAGAGAGCAAACAATCGCAAGCATACACAAACTTAAAACGCAAAGAATCAGATTTGGAAGAGAGAGGAGGTTACATTTGGGGCTACAGCTAGTGTCGTCTGAGCAGAGAGTAAATTGCTGGTGTAAGAAAAGAAATGAAGGGTCAGTTAGAAGCAAGCAAATGTAAGATGTTGATCCAGCAAGAAAATTAACGCAAGAAGTATTAACTATTAAGAGATACGCACCCGTCGAGCATCCACAGCAATTGCTTCACTTTTTCCGGCCACTACTAGAGCCATCTCCGGCTTCTCTCTCAACAAAAGCACCTGAGAGTCACAGTATTGTTTCTCGTCAAAAATCTTGGAGAAGTCATTTTCCAAATTTTGAAATAAGTTGTTCCTTTCATCAAGTAAATTTATCAGCTCAATCAAGCCTTCTTCCATTCTTTCAGTGGAATTACTTCTATGGGCCAACTCCTCTTTCCTAGAGTAACTGATCCGTTCAATATGGTTGAGCTGAGATCTCAATTCAGTATTCTCCACAGAAACTGCATTTAGTTCACTAACTGTACTTGCTAGTTGCTCCTCTAGCACCGAAATCTTTTCATTACTCTTCATGATTTGAGCTTCTAGTGGTTGGCTTCCATAAACAAGATTATCAAGATCATGTGATTTAGAAGCAACCTCGTGTTCTAATGATTTAATTGCTGCAGCCAACTCAATAAGTTGACCTGCTTGACCTTTTGCAACAGATGCCGACTCCCGTAGTAGGCTAAGATCAAATGACAAGCCCTTTGCCAATTCATCTTTCCTAGGTAGTTCAGACTATAAAAAGGAATTATGGGTGCTCGACTCCTCAAGAGACAATTGAACCAAGTTTAAGTCATTGAATAGCTTCATCATCATGGTGGATTGCTCATCGATGTACATTTGTACTTGAGCAGTATTTGTTCCAAACATGCTTGATTGGAGATAGATAACTTCTCCATATCAATATTAGAAACCAAATCAACCATCCTCTTGTCCTTGCACAGAATGTACAGCATTGCATCTCTCTTCAAAGCATTTTCAATTGAAATTCCGAGTTCAATGACCTTGGCTTTCAACTCAAGCTCTTTACATAATGCAGGCTTGATCCAAATTTCTTTTCCATATATTCAGGTAAGTTAGTTCCTTCGCATCCAGAAGCATCTTCAAACTACTAACCTCACTTAGCAAGTCGTCCTTTTCAATAGTAAATAAAGATTCCTTTTGCTTGTACTTCTCTGCTTGATGTTTTGCATTTTCATTCACTTCCACCAGTGCCTTGACTGCAGAGTCTGCATCAGCTATAGTTGCTGTGCCTCTTGAAATTGGCTAAAAGAATTGATGCATAATTTATTTCTGTTGTGCAAGACATTTTCCTCTCGAGCTCAAATTCAAGTGCCTGAAAGAACTATCACATTTGAAAACAAGAAATAATGATCAACCAACTCAACAAACTGAATTATTAAACATAACAATTTATCCTCAAATACATGCTCTCTGTTGCTTGTATGCCAAAATAAATTAACAAATGCATTGATCCAACCACATCGAATTTCATCATGTCTTGCAAGGCCAATACAGTGGTGAATTCATCCAACCACATTGAATTTCAAGGAGTTCACGCTACATGTCAATATTCTATATAAATCTTATTTTTGCAAGCTTTACTGTAGGTACGGTCTGTATTATGGAGTCGAGTTATACGGTAGGATGCAGATTTGTTAGTTCAACAAGGGCTCTATACATCAATTGGGATCTTGCTTGGACTGTCTATATTTCCTATTTCGTGTGAGATTTTTGGCTATGAGGCGCTATCGATTTAAAGAAACATGCGGCCAATAAAAAGGTAGTGTACTGGAGATGTTTGAATCTGGTCAACCGTGGGTGGAAAATATGAAGAAAGAGTCTCTCAAATCTATCTATCTTTTTCCCCAAAATTAGGAACGTATGAGAAGGTAAAGGAAATTAGAGAGAGAAAACAACAGACCACCACATCAACAGCAGCTCAAAGAAAGGATTCACAACGGCCAGCCACCGGTCAGATACTACTACCGCTCCGACAGTGATAGGTTCACCATTTTGTATTCCATTACTGGGAGCACCAAACAAGTCGCTCCCCAGGGATTGGTGAAGGCATGTGTAAGTGCTACGGCAAGAAAATTAGGTCAAGCTTACCTGCCAAACAATCTCGTCGAGGCACAGCCGCTGAGTGCAGATCCTCCCGTGCTTGTCGAGGAAGAGGCACTCGGTGGGTGGTTTTGTGCACACATCCTTCACCGCCAACGTAACAACAAAGATCACCTCGACACTGCAAATTCACAGCAAGTATATTAGTAGTGCCAAGCATAAGGCGAAAGTGAGGTGAGATAATGAAGGTTTGAAACAGGATACACTTACAACAAGAGCAATGTCTGAAACTCAGTGTCACTCACGAGCAAGCTCATCATATTCATCCTTGCCAAAAATATACAGGCAGACGTCCCCAATCATGGTATACACAATGGAGACCGACCTGGGAGAGTGACAACATCCGATGGAGTTTTTATGGACGAGGAGTTAAGAGGCACATATGCTTGGTTCAGACTTAATTCATGTGAACCATGGAACTGGAGTTGAAGATGCATATGTTGTAGCAGCTCAAATCCGAAAATATGAAGAAAGACTCTCCCAAATCTATCTATCTTTTTCCCCAATATTAGGCACGTACGAGAAGGTAAAGGGGATTAGAAAGAGAAACTCACGGGCGCGTCGGCTGGTGTGCTTGGCTGCTGCTCCACTCCTCCTGCCGAGTCCGGATCAAGGCGGCGCTCCTCGGCTTCGGCTCGAGCTCCTCCTACCGAGGCCGACGGGCGCCTGCAGAGCACTACAGCCACCTGGAGATACAAAATGCTCGGCGTATTAGCATCAACTCATTTTTTGTTGGATTGTAGTATGCCATCATAAGCAAAAATACTAAAATTGAAGCAGAAATAAATGGTTTCTGGTTGGATAAACTACACGTTTGTTTGGATTTGCATTAGATTGTTGCCTGGTTATTAGGATTTAGTGACTACCATGAGGTGTAATTATTCTATTCCCTGTACAAATGGACAAATATGTATTATCCAGAGAAGATCCAAATACTACCAAGAGCTCCAAACAGTGATGGATATACTTGTCAGGCCACCAATGCACTACTCTTTCTAGACTGAAGACTAATTATATTCATTCAAGGGCGGTGCAGAATAATAGGTTGCTAGTATATATTTCTTTTGTATAAAAATAAGAAAGACCCTACAACATATAACATGGCACATATACATATTCAGAAACTAAAAGGAAATAAAACAGTAGCTAATGAAAAGAAACGAATGGAAAGAAAACAAAAAAACTGAGGCACAGAACACTAACCTTAACAGCAAGGGGAACCTGGCGAGCTAACAGAGCGATAGCCAGCAAGGCAAGTGAAGGGAACTACAACAGGACCTACAAAACAGAAGGAACCACAGACCTACATGAGGGACAGTGTTTAAGAAAACGACAAGCCGAGTAAAGGAGACAAAGCACCCAAAATCCCCAAGCGCACGAACAACCTAGAGACTAATTTGGTTGAAATCCGACGGCTACCATGGAACAAAAAGAACAAATACATCATGCTACAGAACATCCAATAGATGACAAAATGAATGAAGAGCAAACAAAATACCTACTGGACACTGAAATCAAAGGCACTTGTATTGTATGGTTCACTAATCTGCATGTATAACAAGAATCATTCTATGCACTTGTAGAAAGGAAGCGATGTTGTGTTGGATTCTAAAGGACACATACTAAAGCAACAACAAGAGGCGTTCCACTAAATTATGAACCACATATATCAAAGCAGCAGATATTGGCTTGTGCACACGCAAGCAACAATCACATGTTACATTGGGTACCGAAACAAGTATCGTTAGTAAGAAAGCAAGAAAACTGGGCACATCCGACTTCTATTTGTTCAAAAGGAGCACTTAGCAAGCAAATCACCAGCACAGGCATAAGGAAAGACGGCTTAATGCACGTTGCAACCATGGATCAATTAACTTCCATTCATCAACCAGCAACAAGAATGAATGGTCTGGCAAATCACAAAGTACATATATGAAAGCATCAACAACTGGATTGAGCACACACAAACATGTATTTCTCCCGGCAACCAGTAGTATGTTGGGCGGAAAGAATTATGTGGTACATGATAGCTAGAGAAGCAAAGAAGAAACATCGCTTATTGGCTTACCTATTTTAAATTTCTATCATCTCAAATATATAAAGAACACAATTTTTTAACAGCATGAGCCACCATTATAATCAACGACCACATGACTCCTGCCAGAATGCCATCACCTGTTGTAACACACAGGGAAAAAATTCAGACTTGAACATGACTAAGAAGCTCGAGAGGGATTCGTTAAAAATATCAATCTATTCAAGCCAAAGTTGATAGTTAGAACGTTCCAGCCATAAAAAATAATCAATTGAATGAAGTTCTTATAATGGGGAAACATAACTTGAAGGCAGCAATCCTTGATATCCATCAGTTCTGACACAACAATAGCAAATAGGAGAAGTTAAGAAAGATCTAAAACCAGGTGTGCTGCTCGGTGAATCTGTGTAACAAGAAAGAGAGGTCGGGGAAGAGAGAGGGCACAAAGGGGAGAGGGGGAGCACATGCGTGTCAAGGGTAGCCTGGCCTCGCCGGCGTGCATCCCTCCCGCTCCAGATCAGGAACCTGGGAGAAGGTGAGGAGAGGTGGCGACGAGGTGCGCGCCAGCTAGCACGGCTGCTGCTCCCTTGTCTTGTCGAGGCGGACTGAGGACGTCTTGAGGCTGCTGCTCCTCTCACTTGAATCAATCAAACCAAATCTATTAGCGAACACAAAATTGGTATAAAACGCATCTGCAGCAAGCTTGCTAAGCAACACCACCTGCAATACTCTCTGCTGAAACCGAACGGAGCCGGACGTCTCTGCGGCCGACGCTCCTCCTGCCGCCGCCGGCCTGTGGACCACCGCTGCGGCTCGAGCTCCTCCGGGGTCACCGCTGACGTGTGGAGATGGAGGCGGGTGCAGCCTCCGTGCATCGCACCCGAGCCCAGCCTCCTCGCAGCTCCCGATCCAGAATGGATCGAGCCGCCGCATCAACCGCTGGTCGCGCCCGACCTCGCTGGCGGCTTGAGCCGACGCCACCGATGACCCTCTCCCGTCGGCCGCCACACCTCCTCTCCTCTTTCCTCTCTTTTCTCCTCTCCTCCTCTCCTCTCCTTCCTTCTCTCTCCTCTCATCTTCTCTCTGCTAGGGTTCATGCGGGATGAGGGATTGGGGAGGCTGGGGATGGGCGGGGGCTGGGGATGACGAGACGCCGTCACGCATGAAGAGTAGAGGAGGTGGCGCAAAGGGAGAGAGGGGAAGGAGAGTAAGCGGCACTGAGGGCAAGAAAGGAGACGAGGACAAGGCGGCGGCGGCAGGAGAGGAGGCGGCTGCGGGGGCGCGGGCTATGTCTTTTCTCTCGCGCTGCCCGCTCGCTTCCCCTTTTCTCTAGCTGTTCGCTTCGCTGCGCCGCCTGCTCGCTTTCGCTGCCCTCGTTGCTACAGTACCGCGCACACTGTTCATGCCTAAAAAAGGAGACGTGGCCACGGCCGCTAGATAGCCGGACTCCTTCATCCTTTATATGTTTAATTCTTGCTTGTTCAATTATCCTTGTAGGGTGGATCCTTGTTACATGCTCCCCACAAAAGGGCAGTACAAAAAGGAAAATAATAAGTCGCGGCTCGACAATGCACGAACGACTATACACCAGCTCAACAATGGCCTCTCAGCCCCGGAGAGGGTACATTTATCTCTATGGTTTTCATACTAATAAATTCAAGCGCACTAGCTCGATCCTGAAGTTGCAAATGTCAAGCCTTTGTTTATTACGGGTGGAATTGCCCTTGCTGAGTCAGATTCTTTCCGAGGCTGCCTTTAAGAGCAGAGGATCCGTGTGGCCGACACAGATGCTTGTCTTATCGGGCGCACACAGGGCGAAATTCTTGCATCCGCCCGTTGCTAGGAGCATGGTTAATAGAAACGCCGGCCACCGGCTGTATACATGTGCCATGTCGACAATAGCCTTTGTAAAAGTAGGCTCATGTAATAAGAATTTCTATATCACCGTTGCATGACCGGAGTAATCAATGCTTGCATGCATGGGGAGAAAGTAAAATACAATTGATTGGATTGTGAGACATAGGAGGCTGTGAACAGCGGGGCTAAGCGCTGGCTTTGGGCTGCAAGCGAGCTGCTATTTCGCGTCCGTGCTGCAGCAGGCGACTGACAAGCGCGCTTCCTTCTCTCTCGTATTTACTCTCCTCCAGCTCAGATTTTTGCTGATGTGGGATGCCTTGTAGCCTGCTGAGTAGGACTATTGTACTTGCTCTAGCCGCAGTTCAGAAGCCCTGCATCTTGGACCACGGAGTTAAGCTGCACATGTTTCCTGGTGAGTTATTTTAACACCTCCATTCAACGAAGAAATTTCTTAGGGGATCTAGGCTTTTGCTTCTAGAAAGATTAGCCTATATACAACACGTCAACACGTCCGCACCTGCCTGGAGTATTATAATTCTTTTTGCTCCGCCCATAGTTTCTTCCGCGTAACAATGACAACACCAAAGGACATGACATCATATGCATCTTTATCCTGTCGTGACGTAATACGTTCGACAATGACGGCATGTCCTTGTCGTATTACCCGCTCCAGTGCATTGAATGCGGTTATCGATGCGTTGATCCGTTGGCTGGGCAGCTGGGGTTGCTGCCAGCCCAGCCGAGTTCGAGTCCCGGCTCAGACGCGGCAACCCCAGCTGCCCCAAGGATTAACCCTTGGGTTGGTCTTATAGTTTTTAACATTTTTTTCCCTATCAGCATGCCTTCCTTCTAGCAACAAGTTGTGGAACGGTCCATATTTACAAATACGTACATACATTCACCATATAGATCAGCAGGTCCTTAGATTGACAAAGTCATCACATGCGCCTTGTTGATTGGCACATTGCGTACTATTGAAAGAGTAAAGTTGTTAGATCCGAAAACAAATCCAAGAAAGTGAGAGCAAATTCCGGATGGGCAAGTACCACCATAAAGAATCTTGGACTTCAATCCACCTAGCCACCGTTCCGGTGGTGCTTCTAGGTCGTCAAAGGGCGTGCGGAGGTGTGTCTTCGGCGGATCTCGTGGGATTCGGTCGGTTTTTGTCTTTGGTGGATCCATTTGAATCCGGTCTTCGTTCGTCTGCGTCCATGTGTCTGTAGGGTGGATCCTTTCGATCTATACTTCTCTTCATCGGCGACGGTTGCTGTTCTGATGCACTGGTACATGGTGCCTTAGCAAGACGACTTCCCGACTGCCTACTATAATAATGTTTGCCCGACTGCAATGAGGGAGGGGCGACAATGGTGGCGCGCCTTCGGCTCGATCTAGTGCTTGTACTATGGTCGTCGCTAGATGATCTGTGAACCTGAACATATTTTTTTTACTTTTGTTTTCTTCGTACTACCGTGACAGTTCATGAAGTGATCGAAAGTTTTCTCACAAAAAATCCAGATGGGTAGGTTCCATCATAAAGGATCCATTTCTTTAAAAGGACTCGAATATATTATAAAGACTCATAAGAAGTACATAGCACCCCAAACATAATAAAATTACATCAAGGAACCTGCGCCACCGAACGACCACTACCACCGTACAGACAAGCAGCCGACGCGTCATTGTCGCCACTCCCCTCTCGGAGCCGGCTCGGCCTTGTTGATAATAGCCGGGGAAGTATTCATGCACGTGTCCCTAAAGACCAGCACCCTAGAGCCAGGGTCGTCGTCACTAAACCTTCAGATATATGTCTCCCACCATAAGGAATCTAACCAACTAATAGATATTCAAAACGGTGCCCCGGCTCATCAACACCCTGTTAACAATAAAATTGAAACAAATAGTAAAAACAATTCAAAAAAAAATTGAAACCTTTTTTGCAAGCAAGATGCTTGAGTGCACCAGGCGCATGAAAATTTCATGGGAAAACGACATTCGTGGACCTCGCACCAAAAAGGACAAAATCGGCTATGAACATTGCGTTTTTCAAACTTTCTCACAGACCCAAAATTTGTCTTTTTTCTACGAGCTCCTCGAATGTCCAAATTCTATCAAATTTGGCACGGGCATCACACATTCTACCATCTTGCACACAGAAATTTCGGAATTTTTTGAATTTTTTACTATTTTAAGCAATCTTACTGTTCACGAACGAGAGCATCTAGACCTAGGTGCAGAAATGTCGCTTCCAGTGTTGCACTCAGTTTGCCTTCAATCAACATGTTTTGTTGGAAAATTCACGATGTTTTCATGCTACACTTGTCGGCAACGCGCCGTGAGAGAACCTCGATGCTTCCTTGGGACCTGCAAAACACCTTGGGAACCAAGGAAATTTGTTGACGCATCAGTTGACAAGCCACCAGTTGGAGACAAAGGACGTCAGTGAAGGAAATATGCCCTAGAGGCAATAAAAAAGTTGTTATTTTATATTTTCTTATTCATGATAAAGGTTTATTATTCATGCTAGAATTGTATTGATCGGAAACTTAAATACATGTGTGAATACATAAACAAATACCGTGTCCCTAGTAAGCCTCTACTAGACTAGCTCGTTGATCAAAGATGGTTAAGGTTTCCTAACCGTAGACATGTGTGGTCATTATCAAACACATATTCCTTCGACTATGAGATTATGCAACTCCCAGATATCGGAAGAATACCTTGTGTGCTATAAAACATCACAACGTAACTGGATGATCATAAAGATGCTCTACAGGTATCTCCGAAGGTGTTTGCTGAGTTGGCATAGATCGAGATTAGGATTTTTCACTCCGAGTATCGGAGAGGTATCTCTGGGCCCTCTCGGTAATACACATCATAAGAAGCCTTGCAAGCAAATGACTAAGGAGTTAGTTACGAGATGATGTATTACGGAACGAATAAAGAGACTTGTCGGTGACGAGATTGAACTAGGTATGGAGAAACCGACTATCGAATCGCGGGCAAGTAACATACCGGCAGACAAAGGGAATTACATATGTTGTCATAAAGGTTCGACCGATAAAGATCTTCGTGGAATATGTAGGAACCAATATGGGCATCCAAGTCCGGCTATTGGTTATTGACCGGAGAAGAGTCTCGGTCATGTCTACTTCATTCTTGAACCCGTAGGATCCGCACGCTTAACGTTCGTTGACGATATAGTATTGTATGAGTTATGTATGTTGGTGAACGAATGTTGTTTGGAGTCCCGGATGAGATCACGGACATGACGAGGAGCTCCGGAATGGTCCAGAGGTAAAGATTGATATATGAGATAATAGTGTTTGTGTCACGCCCAATATGCGACCCTATCCAAAAGGAACTCGAGGGTCCCACCAAGGATAGACCCGTATATTGAGACGCTTTTGCAAGGTGGATATCATTACATCAACATTACATAATACATAGGGATACATACATAAGACACAAATGCCACAAGAATACATCAACATCATATACAAGAGCAACATCCGACTACGGATGAAACATAAACAGAAGCTCAAACAATATCCACCTTGCTAGCCCAGGCTGCCGACCTGGAACCTATCCCCTGATCGAAGAAGAAGCAGAAGAAGAACTCCAACACAAGAAACATCGCTCTCGCGTCATGAGCATCGCATAACCTGTACCTGCAGCTGGTGGTGTAGTAATCTGTGAGCCACGAGGACTCAGCAATCCCATTACCATGGGTATCAAGACTAGCAAAGCTTAAAGGGAAAGGAAGGGGTAAAGTGGTGAGGTTGCAGCAGCGACTAAGCATATATGGTGGCTAACATACGCAAATGAGAGCGAGAAGAGAGACAAAGGAACGGTCGTCAACTAGTAATGATCAAGAAGTGATCCTGAACTCCTACTTACGTCAGACATAACCCAGAAACCGTGTTCTCCTCTCGATCAACCCCGAAAAGAGACACTCACGGTTACACACACGGTTGGTGTATTTTAATTGAGATCAACTTCGGGTTTTCTACAACCGGACATTAACAAATTCCCATCTGCCACATAACCACGGGCACGGCTTTCGAAAGTTCAAACCCTGCAGGGGTGTCCCAACTTAGCCCATGATAAGCTCTCGCGATCAACGAAGGATATTCCTTCTCCCCGGGAAGACCCGATCAGTCTCGGAATCCCGGCTACAAGACATTTCACAGCAATAAAACAAGACCAGCAAAGCCGCCCGATGTGCCGACAAATCCCGATAGGAGTCGCACGTACCTCGTTCTCAGGGCAACATCGGATGAGACTAGCTACGAGTAAAACCAACCCTCGAGTTGCCTCAAGGTGGCCCAGCAGTAGTTCGGTTCGAGCCAGCCAACACTTAGAGAAGCACCGGCCGGGGGCTAAAATAAAGATGACCCTTGGGCTCCGGAAACCCAAGGGAAAAAGGGAATAGGTGAGGCAAATGGTAAAACCAATGTTGGGCCTTGCTGGAAAAGTCTTATTCAAAGCGAACTGTCAAGGGGGTCCCATAAATCACCCGACCGCGTTAGGGACGCAAAATCCGGGAACATAATACCGATATGACGGAAACTAGGGCGGCAAGAGTGGAACAAAACACCAGGCATAAGGCCGAGCCTTCCACCCTTTACCAAGTATATAGATGCATTAATTAAATAAGATATATTGTGATATCCCAACAAGTAAACATGTTCCAACAAGGAACAACATCTCCATGTTCCAACAAGGAACAAACTTCATCTTCACCTGCAACTAACAACGCTATAAGAGGGGCTGAGCAAAGCGGTAACATAGCCAAACAACGGTTTGCTAGGAAGGGTGTCAAAGGTTAGAGGCTGACATGGCAATTTGGGATGGCTTGATAAACAGGTAATAGGTAGCGCAGCATAGCGATAGAACGAAGCAACTAGCATAGCAATGATAGTAGTGAGATCCAGGGTAGCGGTCATCTTGCCTGAAATCCCGCAAGGAAGAAGAACGAGTCCATGAAGAAGATGAACGGATGAAGCCGAACCAAGCGTAGACGAACGAATCCTCACGATCGCAACGCAACAGGAACTAACAAGAAGAAGCACACAACATAGTAAACACACCACACATGAACAAGACATGATGCACAACAAGCATGATGCATGACAAATCTAGATGAGGCTACTCATGGCAAGAGATGATGCAAACAAGAGCAACACACCAAAGCAAGTTTAAATGAGGCCGGGAACAACATATAACAATTCCGGTAAGTCCTCATATGCAAATTTCGAAATTGGTCCAGACCTGAATAAACCTTAGGTTCAAGTTGTTAAACAGCAAGTTAAGATGCACCACGATGATCTACACGAAATTCTAGTCAAGTTACATATAAAGTTCATTAGATTCGGAGCTACGGTCTAGAAGATATGAGCAAAACAAGTTAAGCATGGCATTGATGCAAAATGCATACAACATCAAGCAAACACCTCAAAACATGGATGCAAGATGATAATATGAAACTACATGCAAAATCAAGCAAGTTTCATATAGAGCACACTCAAAACGGAGCAACGGTTCAACACATACACACAATACAAGTTATGACAACAATCTGTCCAAAACAGCAAGTAGGCATATTGCAAGCATCAAAACAACATGCTACAGGACCTCAACATGAAAACAAAAGGCATGGGCATGATGTACAGGTAATTCATTACAAAACATGAACACTGAGCTATCTCCAGAAACAACTAGAACATGCTCAAAAACACATGGCAAGATTGCAACTAATAACAGTTTCAGGCATTGGCAGAAATAACATCAGGTTGCAATGTTAAGAGCTACGAAACAACATGTTACAGGAACTTATCATGGCAAACAAAGGCATGGTATGAATCTACTAATTGCATAGAACAAAAGTCCTATAGTTACCATAAGCCAAAAAGGATCAGAAAATATAGTAACACCCATGTCAATATCGAAAGTTTCGTTAACAGATTCAGCAACATGGCATGACAAAAACTGATAACAAGTAGGCATGTTTACAAGCTCAATGCATTCACTACAGAGCCTTATATGAAAAACTAAGCATACATACATCAAGAAGACATGGCATAGAAGACATACATGGCAAGAAAAATAACATAGCATACATGGATCAACCACAACAACCTTGGCAAAATTGAATAACATGTAAACAATCTGCCAGGAAACATTTGATAGCAAAAGTAGAGCTCGATTGACTCAAGCTAGACTACTCCATAATTGCAAACAAGGGCATGGATGGATATATCAAGACATGTATAACAAAACATCCTTAGTGAAGTATCTCAAAATATGCATGGATCTCTTGGTAGCATCACGTTAACATGGCATCAAAATATCAGCAAAACAGGGCTGAAATCAGCAACATCAAGACACCTAGTTTGCATGCTTGTGCTAGTCACCACATAGATCACAAAAATACATAGCAAGCACCAATGGAAAGAAGACACGACATATTACAAAACACATGTAGGACTCAAGTCCATAGGATGCACACATCAATCATGGCAAAAATGACAAAAGTGCAAGTTCTGATAAAAATCAGAAACTAACATCACATAGCACTCTTCCAACAGCATTTCGGGCATCAAAATGAGCTCAAATGAAAATTATGCAATGAGATGAAATGATCTACTCTTCGAGGCGAACATTTTGACATATTACACGCGCAAAACAGAGCTACGATGACAGAGATACGATGCAACGAAAATGCCACAAAATTACTGCAGATTAATGACTTAGTGGAATTTCACCTCCGGGGGAAGTCAACCCGGGACGAGGAAATCCCAGGACGGAGCGGATCCGGGACGGGAACGTGTTTGGTTGCGGGGATGGGTGGATCTCATCCACCCGGGCCGATCCGGGCCGGATCTCGCCGGATCCGGCCGGAGACGACTCCGGCGAAGTCGCGGGAGGCGCGGCGACCTCCGGCGACGAGACCGGCGAGGTGGCGGGACGGACGCGGGCCGGAGCGGACAGCCGGCGCGGACGACGCCGGAGCAGAGGCAGGCGAGAGAGGCGGCTCGGGGCGCCAGGGCATCCGGCGGCGGCGCAAGCGGCGTGGGTGCCGGCATGTGTGTGCGCCAGTCTGGCGAAAGGCGGCGGGCGGCGGCGTGAGGCGAGGCGGGCGACAGCAACGGGCAGGCGCGGAGGCCGAGGTGGCGGCGAGGCGGGCGAGGCAGGGCGGCCCGGCGGCCGGAGGTGGCCGCGGTGAGGGCGTGGCGAAAGGCGGAGGCGGTGTGTGCACGCCGCGGCGGTGAGGCGAAGGCCGGGTGGGGACGAGGCTGCGGGCGGCGGGCGAGGCAACCCTCGGTCGGGACCCAGGCGGGCTGGCGATGGCTCTGGCGGAGCGTTGGCGCAAGCGCGCGAGAGAGAAAAACGCGGCGTTGACGCGTGGCATGCGAGGATTGGGCGAGGAGGCGAGGCGAGGTGGCAGCGCCCATTGGCCCGGGCGATGTGGCGGCTGGGCGTGTCCGGCCGTCGGACACGTCGTCGGTGGCGGAGGAGAGGCTAGGGTTTCGTCTGCGAAATGATCCGCGAATTTTCGGGGGGATTTAGTTTTATAGGTAGAGGGAGCTAGGAGAGACCAAATGAGGTGCGGTTTTCGGCCACGCGATCGTGATCGAACGACCGAGAGCATGGAGGGGAGTTTGGTGGGTTTTGGGCCACTTTGGAAGGGGTGTTGGGCTGCAAACAAAAGAGGCTTTTGCGGTTACCCGGTTAACCGTTGGAGTACCAAACGACCTCCAAATGGCACGAAACTTGACAGGCGGTCTACCGGTGCTATACCAAGGCCGCTTGACAAACCTCGGTCCATTCTGAGACAGTTTAATACCCGCACACAAAAAGATGCAAAAGGGGTCGCCGGGAGACATAGGAGTGCCGGATTGCAAAACGAACAACGGGGAAAATGCTCGGATGCATGAGACGAACACGTATGCAAAATGATATGCACATGACGACATGATATGAAATGCAGATGATGACATGGCAAAGTGCAACACGCAAGCACATGACATGGCAACGACGGCGAATAACTGGCAGACACCTGGCGCATCGAATCTGGGGCGTTACAACACTCCTCCACTAACAAGAGATCTCGTCCCGAGATCTTAGGACCGAGACAGAAGGGAAAAAGGAAGAGGTGAAACAAAAACTCAAGAGAAGAAGCAAAGAATCGAGGGCACTCGAGAAGAAGAGAGGAACGACGAGAATGACGAGAATCAAATTCTCATGGGAACAAGATAGACACTGAAACAACTCTGGTTAGAACAAGATGGAAAAAGGAATAATAACGAAGGAATTTAGACAGCACTCCGGGTTAACAAGGAAATAATAGAGCATGAACTTCAGAAGATGGAATGAGACTTGACGAGATAAACAACGCAATGCCTCCGGAAGAATTGAAAGAATTTGAATGAAAAGAACTTAGAAGGAAAGGTTGAACAGAGTTGTTGAGAAAATCAACAACGAAAGAATAAGCTTGATGTGGACATATGGATAACATCTCAAAATTATGAGCTGATAACCAGCCGCAAACGGAAATTATTGAATAGCTGAGACGAACGAAGAGATACAAAACTCCGCTTCAAAAGAATATGGAGAATTAATTGCACTTCGAGACACGAGAAGAAAAGGTGCTTGAATTCCACCAACAAAAATCTTGATGAACACTTGAAGAATGAATTAAATCATGAAGAACCACCATGAAGAACTCCGGTAACAAAGGATGATGAGATAGAATTAAAGAAGAAAGAATAATATGAGCCTTGCGGTGATTTGGATGGCGGTTCCGACGAAATGGCCGAGAAAATTGAACTCCGGGAAAGAAAAGATGAGAACACTTGGAACTAGAATTTATTCATCAAGAACAAACTCCGAAGAAAAAGATTAATCACTTTGATGAAATAAGAATAAGATTTATTGTATGCGTATCCTTCATCAAATTAAATTGATGACAAGCAATGGATTTCGCATCTTACTTATTCTTGATGAAAAGTATTGAGAAGTGACATATCGCAAACTTGAGAAGGACTTCCTGAACCACCGGTAGGATTGAAAAGAACGAATGAATTAATAAGATAAACAAGGAAAAAGAATCTTGAACGAGCCACCGTAAGAATTCGGAATGACTGATGAAAAGAAAATGAATCACCGGGAAGAATTAGAAAAGCACGGAGATACTTGAGGGAATTAAAAAGCAAGAGAACAAAGAGATCGCGAACTGATTGAAGAATACTTGAACGAAGCACCGGAAGAATATTGAGACGAACGAAGGGGCACGGATATAGAATAATCGGAGAACGAATCTGAAAACTTAGAATGGAGAGATATTCAGAAAAGATGGCCTCCGGACGATCGAGAGGGAAAGCAACACCTGAAATACTCCGGATCGATGAAAAGAATTGCACAACTGGAAACAACTAGATAGGATAACATCGAGCTAGCACCATGAACCTCCGGGAGAACGGACAGATTTAGAGGAAAAACTCTTCTTCGATCTTCAAATGAGGACGAGAAAACACCATCAAAATTGTTGGGATACTCCGGGAGAATGAAAAAGCAGAGAGGTTGAGCCAACAATGAAATGATTTGAAATCGATCTTGGAAAGGCATCTGACTGATGAAATTCATTCTTACGTCAAACTCCGAAAAGAATTGAGAATAACTCCGGGAAAATTAGAAGAGTCAGGTAAGATCCTGGGAAAAGACCTGTGGGTTAGGGCCCACTAAAAGAAAAACACCGTTGAAAAGGATTGAAGAACAGATAGATGAAGCACCGGAACAATTAAATATTTGAATGAGGTGACAACCTCGAATTAATTAGAACACAGACGAATCTCCTGATATGTCTTGAGCACTCTGGAAGGTTAAACTGGCGAGAGACAAACGAGCAAAGAGAACACTTCGAGCCGAGGAAATGAATATGAATAACCCGAAAAAAACTTGAATTGAGTGCACCGGAAAAAGAAAAAATAGATGGAGAATGACGAACGAGACGAGAATTCACCAGTTGAAATAATTGACGAAAGACTGAAGATACTCTGCACGAATGAAATTGATGGTCGGAAGAAACTCGAACTGCGGGAATAATAGGGTGGGAGGGCGGGAAAACAAAGACAACTTGGAAGGGGAAAACGACGAATAACTTGAAGAGAAAACACCGGTTGAAATCATTGAGGAGAGAAAGCAAAAACTTCGCATGAGTAGGATCGATACTTGATTACGAACTCCGGATCCGAGAAGAAGAAGGGTGGGCGGGCGGGAAAAACAACAAGGACCACTTCGGACAGGAAAACAACAACGTCGGAGGAAGAACTGAGGATTGAACTTGCAAAACAAAGAGGGTCGAACCACCATGACGAGAAAAGCACCGGATAAAAGAGCTGAGGAACAACTATCGGAAAAGACCTACTGCGTGATCCTAAAGAAAAATTTGAAGGGGAAGAGGAGTAATTCAAAACACCTACGTCAAGATTCCTCACCAGAGCGACGAAGGGGCTGAGGAGTAAAAAGAAATCCTACTCTCCGATATAACTATACTCCGAAAATAGTTTTCTTCTAGACTCGACAACGGCCAAACTACACGATCAATCAAGGGGGCTCCTAAGGTCGGTCGAGGCTCTGATACCAACTTGTCACGCCCAATATGCCACCCTATCCAAAAGGAACTCGAGGGTCCCACCAAGGATAGACCCGCATATTGAGACGCTTTTGCAAGGTGGATATCATTACATCAACATTACATAATACATAGGGATACATACATAAGACACAAATGCCACAAGAATACATCAACATCATATACAAGAGCAACATCCGACTACGGATGAAACATAAACAGAAGCTCAAACAATATCCACCCTGCTAGCCCAGGCTGCCGACCTGGAACCTATCCCCTGATCGAAGAAGAAGCAGAAGAAGAACTCCAACACAAGAAACATCGCTCTCGCGTCATGAGCATCGCATAACCTGTACCTGCAACTGGTGGTGTAGTAATCTGTGAGCCACGAGGACTCAGCAATCCCATTACCATGGGTATCAAGACTAGCAAAGCTTAAAGGGAAAGGAAGGGGTAAAGTGGTGAGGTTGCAGCAGCGACTAAGCATATATGGTGGCTAACATACGCAAATGAGAGCGAGAAGAGAGACAAAGGAACGATCGTCAACTAGTAATGATCAAGAAGTGATCCTGAACTCCTACTTACGTCAGACATAACCCAGAAACCGTGTTCTCCTCTCGATCAACCCCGAAAAGAGACACTCACGGTTACACACACGGTTGGTGTATTTTAATTGAGATCAACTTCGGGTTTTCTACAACTGGACATTAACAAATTCCCATTTGCCACATAACCGCATGGCACGGCTTTGAAAGTTCAAACCCCGCAGGGTGTCCCAACTTAGCCCATGATAAGCTCTCGCGATCAACGAAGGATATTCCTTCTCCCCGGGAAGACCCGATCAGTCTCGGAATCCCGGCTACAAGACATTTCACAGCAATAAAACAAGACCAGCAAAGCCGCCCGATGTGCCGACAAATCCCGATAGGAGTCGCACGTACCTCGTTCTCAGGGCAACATCGGATGAGACTAGCTACGAGTAAAACCAACCCTCGAGTTGCCTCAAGGTGGCCCCATGAGTAGCTGTTCAGGCCAACACTTAGAGAAGCACCGCCAGGGGGGGGCTAAAATAAAGATGACCCTTGGGCTCCGAAACCCAAGGGAAAAAGGGAATAGGTGAGGCAAATGGTAAAACCAATGTTGGGCCTTGCTTTGGAAAAGTCTTATTCAAAGCGAACTGTCAAGGGGTCCCATAAATCACCCGACCGCGTTAGGGACGCAAAATCCGGGAACATAATACCGATATGACGGAAACTAGGGCGGCAAGAGTGGAACAAAACACCAGGCATAAGGCCGAGCCTTCCACCCTTTACCAAGTATATAGATGCATTAATTAAATAAGATATATTGTGATATCCCAACAAGTAAACATGTTCCAACAAGGAACAACATCTCCATGTTCCAACAAGGAACAAACTTCATCTTCACCTGCAACTAACAACGCTATAAGAGGGGCTAAGCAAAGCGGTAACATAGCCAAACAACGGTTTGCTAGGAAGGGTGTCAAAGGTTAGAGGTCGACATGGCAATTTGGGATGGCTTGATAAGCAGGTAATAGGTAGCGCAGCATAGCGATAGAACGAAGCAACTAGCATAGCAATGATAGTAGTGAGATCCAGGGTAGCGGTCATCTTGCCTGAAATCCCGCAAGGAAGAAGAACGAGTCCATGAAGAAGATGAACGGATGAAGCCGAACCAAGCGTAGACGAACGAATCCTCACGATCGCAACGCAACAGGAACTAACAAGAAGAAGCACACAACATAGTAAACACACCACACATGAACAAGACATGATGCACAACAAGCATGATGCATGACAAATCTAGATGAGGCTACTCATGGCAAGAGATGATGCAAACAAGAGCAACACACCAAAGCAAGTTTAAATGAGGCCGGGAACAACATATAACAATTCCGGTAAGTCCTCATATGCAAATTTCGAAATTGGTCCAGACCTGAATAAACCTTAGGTTCAAGTTGTTAAACAGCAAGTTAAGATGCACCACGATGATCTACACGAAATTCTAGTCAAGTTACATATAAAGTTCATTAGATTCGGAGCTACGGTCTAGAAGATATGAGCAAAACAAGTTAAGCATGGCATTGATGCAAAATGCATACAACATCAAGCAAACACCTCAAAACATGGATGCAAGATGATAATATGAAACTACATGCAAAATCAAGCAAGTTTCATATAAAGCACACTCAAAACGGAGCAACGGTTCAACACATACACACAATACAAGTTATGACAACAATCTGTCCAAAACAGCAAGTAGGCATATTGCAAGCATCAAAACAACATGCTACAGGACCTCAACATGAAAACAAAAGGCATGGGCATGATGTACAGGTAATGCATTACAAAACATGAACACTGAGCTATCTCCAGAAACAACTAGAACATGCTCAAAAACACATGGCAAGATTGCAACTAATAACAGTTTCAGGCATTGGCAGAAATAACATCAGGTTGCAATGTTAAGAGCTACGAAACAACATGTTACAGGAACTTATCATGGCAAACAAAGGCATGGCATGAATCTACTAATTGCATAGAACAAAAGTCCTTTAGTGACCATAAGCCAAAAAGGATCAGAAAATATAGTAACACCCATGTCAATATCGAAAGTTTCGTTAACAGATTCAACAACATGGCATGACAAAAACTGATAACAAGTAGGCATGTTTACAAGCTCAATGCATTCACTACAGAGCCTTATATGAAACACTAAGCATACATACATCAAGAAGACATGGCATAGAAGACATACATGGCAAGAACAATAACATAGCATACATGGATCAACCACAACAACCTTGGCAAAATTGAATAACATGTAAATAATCTGCCAGGAAACATTTGATAGCAAAAGTAGAGCTCGATTGACTCAAGCTAGAATACTCCATAATTACAAACAAGGGCATGGATGGATAGATCAAGACATGTATAACAAAACATCCTTACTGAAGTATCTCAAAATATGCATGGATCTCTTGGTAGCATCACGTTAACATGGCATCAAAATATCAGGAAAACAGGGCTGAAATCAGCAACATCAAGACACCTAGTTTGCATGCTTGTGCTAGTCACCACATAGATCACAAAAATACATAGCAAGCACCACTGGAAAGAAGACACGGCATATTACAAAACACATGTAGGACTCAAGTCCATAGGATGCACACATCAATCATGGCAAAAATGACAAAAGTGCAAGTTCTGATAAAAATCAGAAACTAACATCACATAGCACTCTTCCAACAGCATTTCGGGCATTAAAATGAGCTCAAATGAAAATGATACAATGAGATGAAATGATCTACTCTTCGAGACGAACATTTTGACATATTACACGCGCAAAACGAAGCTACGATGACAGAGATACGATGCAACGAAAATGCCACAAAATTACTGCAGATTAATGACTTAGTGGAATTTCACCTCCGGGGAAAGTCAACCCGGGACGAGGAAATCCCGGGACGGAGCGGATCCGGGACGGGAACGTTTTTGGTTGCGGGGATGGGTGGATCTCATCCACCCGGGCCGATCCGGGCCGGATCTCGCCGGATCCGCCGGAGACGACTCCGGCGAAGTCGCGAGGGCGTGGCGACCTCCGGCGACGAGACCAGCGAGGTGGCGGGACGGGACGCGGGGCAGAAGGACAGCCGCGGCGCGGACGACGCGCCGGAGCCAGGCGGGCAGAGAGGCGGTTTCGGGGCGCCGGCGGGCATCGGCGGCGGCAAGGAAGGCTGGCAGTGAGGTGCCCATGTGTGTAGTCTGGGCGGCCAGGCGAGCGGGCGGCGGCGGAGGCGAGCCCGGGCGACGGCAACGGGCAGGGCGCGGAGGCCGAGGTGGCGGCGAGGCCGGGCGAGGCGGGGGCCGGCCGGGCGGCGGAGGCGGCGCACGGTGGGCGGCGGGGAGGCGGCAGGCGAGGCGGGCGGCGACGGCGGGCGAGGCGTGTGTGTGTGTGCTGGCGGCGGGGACGAGGCCGCTGGCGGCGGCGAGGCGTGCCTGCCGGGACCCGGCTGGCTGGCGATGGTTCGGCGGGCCCGGTGGATGGCGGAGAGAGAAAAACGGCGGCGCTGACGTGGCATGCGAGGATTGGGCGAGGGGGCGGCGGAGGCGAGGTGGCAGCGCCCCATTGGCCCGGGCGATGTGGCGGTTGGACGTGTCCGGCCGTCGGCTGACACGTCCGGCGGCGCGGAGGGAGAGGCTAGGGTTTCGTCTGCGAAATGATCCGCGAATTTTCGGGGGGATCTAGTTTTATAGGTAGAGGGAGCTAGGAGAGACCAAATGAGGTGCGGTTTTCGGCCACGCGATCGTGATCGAACGACCGAGAACATGGAGGGAGTTTGGTGGGTTTGGGCCACTTTGGAAGGGTGTTGGGCTGCAAACAAAAGAGGCTTTTGCGGTTACCCGGTTAACCGTTGGAGTACCAAACGACCTCCAAATGGCACGAAACTTGACAGGCGGTCTACCGGTGCTATACCAAAGCCGCTTGACAAACCTCGGTCCATTCCGAGACAGTTTAATACCCGCACACGAAAAGATGCAAAAGGGGGCGCCGGGAGACATAGGAGTGCCGGATTGCAAAACGAACAACGGGGAAAATGCTCGGATGCATGAGACGAACACGTATGCAAAATGATATGCACATGACGACATGATATGAAATGCAGATGATGACATGGCAAAGTGCAACACGCAAGCACATGACATGGCAACGACGGCGAATAACTGGCAGACACCTGGCGCATCGAATCTGGGGCGTTACAGTTTGGTCTCCGGAAGGGTTTCGGAATTCACCGAAAGGGGCTCCAGATGTTTCCCAAAACGTTTGGGTACGAGAACACTTTATTTGGGCCAAAGGAGAAAGCCGACGAGGCTTTTGGAAAGTGCAAACGGAAGTTTTGCGGAGGCCAAGGGCCAGACGCCAGGGACCCTGGCGTCTGGTGATGAAGTCATATACCTAGGGTAGGGTCATGGACCTGTCCAAGATACCCTCCCCAAGGACATCTCTAGAAGAAACTACCTTTCAGTCGACCTGGAAGGGTTCCACTCGACCAACTGGAAGACACTCGACCATGAAGCCAACCACTCGACCACCAGGAGATCTAAAGCCAGTCTGCACACAAACGGTCGGTCATTAAGTAGCTTTTATGGTCATCATAGCACTTTATGTGGGCGTTACCACTAACCCCCTATCTTAATTTACCTTAATCCCTGCATAACTGAGGGCCGGAGGGGCTGGCGAACTCTATATAAGCCACCCTCCTCGGTGTAAAGGTGGGCACCCCAGAACTCATACGCACATAATCTGATCGACCGCCTCCGGGCTCCGAGGCGAGGGCTGTTACTCCTCCGAGAAGGGCTGAACTCGTAAACATCTTGCGTATACAACTACTCCATAGCTAGGATCTTGCCTCTCCATACCTACCCCCCATTCTACTGTCAGACTTAGAACCACGACAGTTGGCGCCCACCGTGGGGCAGGTGTCTTAGTGACTTGTTGGAGAAGTTGCAGTTTTTCCGATTCCATTCATCATGGTTTCAGGTGGAGTTTTGGTTGAGGGCCGCGAGATCCGTCTCGGCGCGCTCACGTTCATCGCCGACGACTCTGCTTGGCTGCAGGAGGCTCCACTCGACGTCGACGCACTCCCCGTCCGTGGGGCAACGCACTTTCGCGCGTGCGTCCTCCTGCGGCAGCCGTCTACCCAGTATCGGTCGGCTCTTGTGCCGTCCTCCCTCCTAGTCTCTCGCCGGCGCAAGCGCTCCGGTCGGTCGAGGCTTCAGCGATGGGTGAGGCATGCGGTGGCCCGCCAGTCGGCCACCCTCAAGTCATGCAATCGAGCCCAGACGAATCTCTATGGCCTGTTCGATCTATCGGCGGCTCCTTGAGACCGCATCCGAGTGCGATTCTGGTGATCCAGCGGCGGAGGTTCGATGGTTGACGGACCACGCAGTCCTCTGGTTTCCCCACGCCACGGAGGCGTTGGCGGAGGCGAACGGCGCGAGCTCACGAAGAGTACCAACCCGAGCCCCTCACTTCGCTGCGAGAGGAGGAGCCGCCGCCGAAACATGGATGCGCTTGCACTCCTATCTTTGGAGAAACCCCGAGGCTCGTGCCTTAGAAGATGCGCGTTTGGCCAACTTATGGCGCGACTCGATTGGAAAATCTCCAGCGAGTGCTCGGCGAATGAGCGCAACAAGGGTCCCATCGTCCGATCGGCGTCAACTCTTTCCACAACCGACTCAGGTATACGAACTCCCATTCGAATCTAGCAGCTACAGCCCGTATAGCAGAGTCCATTCAGCCTTCTCGATCGGAGGCTGGCGAGGCTTACTCGGATCGAGATTTGCTCCGGGCAGCAGGAGATCAAAATTCAGTCATGATCGCGATCATGAACAGGATTCACAGCAGATCCGTCGCTGCGAATACAGTCCAGTCGGCACATAGCCCAAGATCGCCCCCGAGGCGTGAGGGACATGGAGGCCGACGTGATCAGTATGAGGACCGATTCGATCGTGATGATCGACGTCGAGTGCCACTCCTCCCCCAAGGGGTGGGTCATATGCGCCTCGACAGCAAGATGACAAACGCCAGCACAGTGTTGGGCGAAGGATTCCAATCGACCCCAGGGAACCAGGCTTTGATGCGAGATCCGTCATCGTTCAAGGTCTGGTCGATAGGAACAGAGCTAACCGAGAAGGCCATGATAGAAATGCGCCCATCAGCAGCAGAGTACACGTCTCAGGACCAGAATGTTTTAGCAGAGCCATCAGAGCCGCGGTGATTCCTCCCAACTTCAGGTTGGCGACTGGAGTCAGTAAGTTCACTGGTGAGTCTAAGCTGGATATTTGGCTTGAGGACTACCGAGTGGCTGTTCAGATCAGCGGCGGCAACGATGAAGTGGCCATGAAACACCTGCCTCTTATGTTGGAGGGCTCGGCCAGGGCGTGGTTGAACCAGTTAGCACCCAGCAGCATTTACACTTGGGAAGATCTTGCCTGAGTGTTTGTCAGGACATTTGAAGGAACTTGCAAGCGGCTAGGAGGATTGACAGAGTTGCAGTCGTGTGTGCAGAAGTTGAATGAAACTCTAAGGGATTACATCCAGAGATGGATCACTTTGCACCACACAGTAGAGAATGTATCTGATCATCAGGCAGTCTGTGCCTTCAAGGAAGGTGTTAAGAACATAGAGTTGAGTCTGAAATTCGGTCGGACAGGAGACATGACCCTGAGTCGAATGATGGAGATTGCCATCAAGTACGCCAATGGTGAAGAAGAGGATCGGCTCCGGAGTGGCAAGTACAAGTCAGCCGCTAATGAAACCGGGAGGAACTCGGTCGAGACGAAGCGAAAGCCGAGCCAGCTGCTCCTGGAGAAGCCTTGGCCGTGACTCCAGGAAAGTTCAAGGGGAAACCCAAGGGACCTTGGAACCCCAAGAAAGTGAAATACCAAGATGGAAATGATGTGTTGGATTTGCCATGTCACATTCACACGAAGAAAGATGAAGAGGGTAAACTCATTTAACCGAAGCATACCACTCGACAGTGTCGGCTCTTGATTCAGCAGTTCCAGGGGAAGCAGCCCAAGGACAAGGAGAAGGAGTCGGACAAAGTTGAGGACAAGGAAGATAGTGATGGTGGATACCCCCTGGTCAATTCCACTCTGATGATTTTTGCTGACGTTGAAAGCAAAAGTCGATTGAAAGTTATCAACCGAGAAATGAATATGGTCGCTCCAGCGACACCCAGTTATCTGAAATGGTCGCAGACCGCCATCACGTTCGACCGGTCGATCACCCGACACATAGCCACCACAGGAGGCAAGCGTTGGTGGTCGACCCGGTCGTCGAAGGCACTCGACTATCTAAGGTTTCGATGGATGGTGGCGATGGCTCGAACATATTGTATCTGAGAGACATTGAAAGGGATGGGCATTCCGATGTACGACTCAGCACCGACAACATGAGCTTCCATGTAGTCATTCACGGAAAGAAGGCTGAGTCACTCGGCCAAATTGCTCTCGGTGTGGTTTTGGTGACTACAAGAATTTTCATAAGGAAAAGTTGACCTTTGAGGTCGTGGATTTCAGAGCGCTTATCACGCTATCACCGGGAGGCCGCATATCGCGTTTCATGGCTCGACCATGTTACGTGTACCTCAAACTGAAGATGCCAGTCCCAAAGGTGTGATCACCATCCATCGGCAATCGGAAGAAAGCGAAGAGTGTTTTTTAAAGGCTCTAAGATCGCCGATGCTCGGATGGCAGTGGTAGAGCCGCAAAAGTACGAAAACCGCAGACCAGTGATTTATTGCGAGCCAAGAAGCCCGCCACGAGTCGACATTTTGGTCGTCCGGGAGACGAAACCGATTCATATTCATCCGACTAATCCCAATGCTGCTCGACTCACATCTCAACAACACTCGATTCCAAATAGGAAGAAGCGCTCATCCGGTTCCTCCGTGAGAGCTGGGACATCTTCGCATGGAAGCCTCGCGACATGCGGGTGTTCTGTGGGATCGGCTGAGCATCGTCTATGAGTCGACTCAAAAGTTAAACCTGTCAAAGAACATCTTCGACGGTCCGCCGTCCAGAAGAGAAAGGCCATTGGCGAGGAAGTGGCTCGGCTCTTAGCAGCAGAGTTTATCCGAGAGATTTATCACTCTGAGTGGCTCGCCAATGTTGTCATGGTCCCTAATAAGGACAATTCACTTCACATGTGCATCGACTTCAAACATATCAATCGGGCCTCCTCTCCCCCGCATCGATCAAATAGTCGACTCGACTGCGGGATGTGAGCGGTTGTCTTTCTTAGACGCCTATTCCGGGTACCATCAGATCCGTCTGTATGGACCCGACAAGATCAAAACAGCTTTCATCACTCCATTCGGATGCTTCTGTTATGTCACCATGCCATTCGTCCTCAAGAATGCCGGAGCCACGTTCATGAGGATGATTCAGAAGTGTTTTCTCACTCAAATCAGTAGGAATGTGGAAGCATACATGGATGACATTGTGGTCAAGTCATGGAAGGGTTCCGACCTGTTGACTGACCTTGCTAAAACATTTTCCAATCTCAGGAAGTATGATATCAAGCTTAATCCATCAAAGTGCACATTCGGAGTTCCTGGCGGAAAGTTACTCGGTTTTCTCGTTTCCGAACGAGGAATGGACGCCAACCCAGAAAAAGTTGGCACTATACTCCGAATGAAACGCCCTGTGTGTGTGCACGATGTCCAGAAGCTTACTGGATGCTTGGCCGCTTTAAGTCGATTCATCTCTCGCCTCGGTGAAAAGGCATTGCCTCTTTATCGACTGATGAAGAAGTCAGACAAGTTCGAGTGGACTCCTGAAACTGATGCAGCATTTGCAGAGCTCAAAGCTCTGCTCTCCATCCAGCCGGTGCTTGCTGCCCCAATCAGCAAGGAGCCGTTGCTGCTTTACATTGCAGCCACAGGACAAGTCGTCAGTACAGTACTTACGGTCGAGCGGGAAGAAGAAGGAAAAGCCTTCAAAATTCAGCCCCCAGTATATATTATCTTTCTGAAGTATTAACCCCATCAAAGCAAAGATTCCCTCATTATCAGAAGCTTGTTTATGGGATTTATATGACCGCGAAGAAGGTTGCTCATTACTTCTCGATCATTCCATTACGATCGTCGTGACGCCCCATTATCGAGAGATCTCGCACTGTGAGAGATGCAATCGTCGAGTGGCGAAATGGGCGATTGAACTCCTTCCCTTGATATCAAGTTTGAGGCAAAAAAGCCATCAAGTCCCAAGCAATAGCAGATTTCATCACCGAGTGGATCGAACAGCAATTGCCGACTCAAGTTCACTCAAACCTTTGGACTATGTTCTTTGATGGTTCCAAGATGCTGAATGGTTCGATCTTTGGGGTAGTATTGGTTTCCCCGAGGAGATAAGCTCGGATATGTGCTCCAGATTCACTTTGATTCTTCCAACAATGAAGTAGAATACGAAGCACTGTTGTATGGGTTGCGTATGGCCATTTCACTCGGTGTCCGTCGCCTCCTGGTCTACGGCGACTCAGATTTAGTGGTCAACCAAGTGATGAAGGAGTGGGACGTCAGAAGTCCAGCCATGATTGGTTATTGTAATGCAGTGAGAAAGCTAGAGAAGAAGTTCGAGGGGTTAGAGCTTCATCATGTACCCCGACTGAAAAATCAAGCTGCTGACGATTTGGCGAAAATAGGGTCCAAGAGGGAAGCCATTCCCAGTGATGTGTTTTTGGAGCACATCCACACACCGTCAGTTCAAGAGGATCCTTTCACCGAAGAAGCGCCACAACCAAAAAGTGCCACTGATCCGACTGAAGTTGAAGTCCCAGCTGTGGTCGACCTGGTCATGGAAGTCGTGGTCATCACCCCCGACTGGACGGTGCCGTACATCGCGTATATCCTAAGGAAAGAGCTCCCAGAGAACGAAGAAGAGGCTCGACAGATCGTCCACCGATCCAAGGCCTTTACTGTGATCAAGGGACAGTTATTCAGAGAAAGCGTGGATCGAGTCGGCGAAATGCATAACGCCGGAAGAAGGTCGATAATTCTTGATGATATCCACTCGGGGACTGTGGTCACCATCGTCCTCTCGGACCATCGTGGCTAAAGCATCTTGGCGGGATTTTCTTGGCCAAAAGCAAATGAAATGGGAAAGGAAATAGTCGACAAGTGTGAAGGATGTCGGTTCTACTCCAATATGTCACACAAGCCGCCTCGGCATTGAAGACCATTCCACTCGTCGGCCTTTCGCTGTTTGGGGGTTGGATATGATTGACCACCGAGAACTAGCGAAGCGGTTTCACTCATTTGCTTGTGGCAATCGACAAGTTCTGAAGTGGATCGAAGCTAAACCTATCAAGAACCTTGATCGTAATCGCTATCGGTTTCATCGGAGAGTTGATATTCAGATATGGAGTTCCGCATAGCATCATCACTGACAATGGGTCAAACTTCGATTCCGACAAGTTCAAAGCCTTTTGCGCCTCTCAGGGCACGCGAGTCGACTATGCTTCGGTTGCTCACCCCCAGTCGAATGGACAAGCAGAACGAGCAAATGGTCTAATTCTCAAAGAACTGAAACCTCGGTTGATGCGTGATCTCAAGCATGCAACAGGAGCGTTGGTCGACGAACTTCCGTCGGTTCTTTGGGGATTGAGTACCACTCCTAATCGGTCGACTGGGAGAACTCCATCCTTTATGGTCTATGGAGCTGAAGCAGTTCTGCCGAGTGACCTGCTTCACAATGCACCCCGAGTTGAACTCTACTCTGAAGATGATGCGAGCAAGCCCGGCAAGATGCAATCGACCTCCTTGAAGAGGAGAGAGATGGCCCTGATCCGTTCGACCATCTATCAGCAGGACTTGCGTCGATTCCATGCTAGAAATGTGAAGAGCCGAACCTTTCAAGAAGGGGACTTGGTCCTCCGAGTGGATCAATAGAAACCACACAAGCTCGCTCCCACTTGGGAAGGTCCCTTCATCGTCACCAGAGTTCTCCATAATGGAGCGTACCATCTTTACAACGTCGATCGCCAGATTGATGAGCCTCGAGCTTGGAATGCGGAGCTGCTCCGCCCCTTTTACACTTAAGTACTCACTCGGGTGAGATGTAATAAAAGTACCTCTATAGTTTGTTTATCAAAGACAAGAATGTTATAATTTTCCCAGTGATTGTTATTACTTTTCGTTTACATAAGAAATTTCCCCCAGTGGGTGGCTTAGCCGCGAACCCGTTTCGCCTAAGTTTGTAAAAAGAATCCCTGCCGAGTGGAGAGCCAGCCTCCCACTCGGGGGCTTAGCTGCGAATCCGTTTCGCCTAAGTATCTGAAAACCCTGCCGAGTGGAGAGCCAGCCTCCCACTCGGGGGCTTAGCTGCGAATCCGTTTCGCCTAAGTATCTGATAATCCTACCGAGTGGTGAGCCAGCCTCCCACTCGGGGGCTTAGCTGCAGTCCAAGTACTCGCCTAGGTTTGAAAATCCTACTGAGTGAGGAGCCAGCCTCCCACTCGGAGGCTTAGCTGCAGTCCAAGTACTCGCCTAAGTTTAAAAATCCTACCGAGTGAGGAGCCAGCCTCCCACTCGGGGGCTTAGCTGCAGTCCAAGTACTCGCCTAAGTATTTAATACAATGTGCGCTTTGCAAGGACGACGAGTGCAGGTCATTGTTGCCTTCCCCTTTAGAGCTACGACGCAAAAATCCTCCTCGGAGGCTTAGCTGCAGTCCAGTACTTGCCTAAGTTTGAAAAATCCCACCGAGTGGAGAGCAAACCTCCCACGAAGGGGCTTAGCTGCAGTCCAGTACTCGCCTAAGTTTGAAAAACCCTACCGAGTGGAGAGCAAACCTCCCACTTGGGGGCTTAGCTGCAGTCCAGTACTCGCCTAAGTTTGAAAAACCCTACCGCGTGGAGAGCAAACCTCCCACTCGGGGGCTTAGCTGCAGTCCAGTACTCGCCTAAGTTTGAAAAATCCTACCGAGTGGAGAGCAAACCTCCCACTCGGGGGCTTAGTTGCAGTCCAGTACTCGCCTAAGTTTGGAAAACCCTACCGAGTGGAGAGCAACCCTCCCACTCGGAGGCTTAGGTGCAGTCCAGTACTCGCCTAAGTATCCGAAAATCCTACCGAGTGGAGAGCAACCCTCCCACTCGGAGGCTTAGCTCTGAGTCGATGCTACGCCTAAGTATCCGAAAATCCTACCGAGTGGAGAGCAACCCTCCCACTCGGAGGCTTAGCTGCAGTTCAGAACTCGCCTAAGTACGAAATCCGTTCCAATCCGCAAGGACGACGAGGTGCAGGTCGACTGTTACCTTCTCCTTCGGAGCTGCACCACAAGTACAACGTGCGCTCCATCCCAATCCGCAAGGACGACGAGGTGCAGGTCGACTGCTGCCTTTTCCTTCGGAGCTACGCCACAAGTACAATCGAAACTCCATCCCTACCTGCAAGAACAATGAAGTGTAGGTTGACTGGATCCACCTCAGAGCTGCATCTCAAGCATTGAAGCATAATCCGAGTGAAGAACAAAGTTCACTCGAAGGCCAACAAAAGCATATTTCGACGATAAGTAAAGTTCGAATAACATCCTACGGATGCAGAAGTACCCAGGCCTCAAGCCTGTTAAAGTTTATCGGTTACAAGATCACTCGGCATTCCGAGGCGAATTTAAGACGAATCATAGAAGTTTTTTACTCCTCAGGTGGAGGACTGGAAGGCGCGACGAACTGGTCCAGGTCGATCCCATCAGCGATCTGGATGGCAGCACCAATGAAAGTCTCCATGAAAGATCGGAAGTCGTACTTCTTGGTATTGGCAACTTTGATGGACGCCAGCCTTTCCTCTCGCGCCTCCTTGCAGTGAACGCGGACCAGAGAGAGAGCAACATCGCTTTGCATCTGATCCGCGGAAGATTTTTCCATTCCTGCACTCGACTTGGAACGTCATTCAGTCGAGTCATCAAAGACACGAGGTCATTTTGAAGTGTTTCGCCTGGCCAGAGTGTCGAGTCAATCCGCGACACCACAACCTTCAGTCGAGCGAGGTAGTCCACCACAGCAGCGACGCGAGACTCCATTCAGAGCACATTCATGGCGGCTTCATCCTTCACGGGGGAGTTAATGGGGTCCAGGCTTGTCTCCACTCGACTAGTCTCTTCCTCGAAGTTCTGACAGAATTCTGCAAACACAACTCGAGTTCAAGCTAATGGTTCTATGATGAGTCAGTGATAACAAGTCAGTCGGATAAGAGGAGTTACCTTCAAGCATGAGGAATAACTTCTTGGCAAGCCCTCCCAGATAAGCCTCTAGATCATTCCTCTTCCCCGCCAGTTTGCCAGCCTTGTCGCTCAGAGCTATCTTATCGTTCTTCAGTCAGCTAACCTCCTTGTTGGCTGTATCGAGAGCAGCTTTCAGATTGGCGTTCTCTTCTTCAAGTTTTCCGACTGAAGACAGCTTCTCTTCCGCGAGCTTGGTTTTGTTCAAAGCCGTTTCTGCGCCTCGACAAGGTCATGATCCTTCTTCTTGAGCCTCCTCCATTTTATACGCAAAATTACGGTGAGATCAGAATTGGGAAGGGACAGAAAGACAAAGACAGTCGTCAAGTTCTCACCAGCCATACCTTTTGCTTCGTCTCTCGCTATACGCAAGTTCTCTGAGCAAGCTTCAAGTCAAGGTTGAGCTGGATCTGTTTGTTTTCAATTCAGTATAGTGAGCCACAAGCTCACGAGGATTTCTTCAAAGAATCAATCGACAAACATCAAAGATAGGTTACTTCCGAGTGACTAAGAAAAATCATTGCGTTTCTAAGACTACAGCCGAATCCAAATATTGACAAGTAGTCTGGGGATTACACCCGTGGGTGCACTTAGCGTGCCCCTTGGTCTTACCGACTTCGGTTCGATCGATCGACGAAAGAGACAAAAGGTTATGATCCTAAACCATAGCTAGCGTCGTGATCAGCCTCGGTAAAAAAGAGGACAATTCTTCAGACTATAGTCGACTACAGTGATCGACCATAGTCTCGGGGACTACACCAGTGGGTGCACTCAGCGTGCCCCACGGTTCCAAGATTCCATTCGACATGGTCCGACCGGACCGAGTGAAGAAGTTAGCAAAGAAATTCAAAGTGTAAAGACTATAGTCGATCGCCGTGATCCACCATAGTCTCGGGGACTACACCAGTGGGTGCACTCAGCGTGCCCCACCAGTTCAAGAATTCAATCGACACACCCGGTGGGTGTCTGGATGCAAAGATCTTCGGAAGAAGAGTTTTCATGTAGCATATCCTAATGAACAAGCAGCCACCAACTAACACGGGCGTTGCTCGAAGAGCCGAGCTAGCATCATAGGCGCTGGCTGGCTTCGGACCACCTTCACTTGCTCCATCATGATCCCGCTTTGGCGTATAGCCTCCTTAGCAGCACCCACTTGGTCCTCCGGGACGTGGTGTGTGGCGAAAAGAGAAGGCGGATCAGCAGTCGACGATGAAGGACGGACACTCGTCAGCGGCACAACAAAAGACACGGAAGTTCGAGTGATGTTACCACCCTCATGAACCAGCGTCTCAGGCACTGATACAACCTGAACAGTCTTGCCAGCAGGCGCCTTTTTGTTCTTCCTCTTCCTCAGCGGTGCCTCATCGTCGTCATCAGGGAGATCAATGACATGGTGGGGAACTACAGGAAAGATTCAAAGATAAAAACAGAAATCCAATCGACCAAAAGCGAAATTACAGCGATCATACCAAGGTTAGAGGTAACATCATCTTCCATCTCCTGGTCTTCGTTCCTGACTGAGGTCTCGGAGGTGGCAGCACTGCAGATTTCAGAAATCAGTTGATCAGTCAACAAGTCGACCAAAAGTATGTTCGCTGAACAAGAAAGCTCAAGCTCACTGTGTACCGGAAATAGTGGGGATAGCCATCTTCATCTTAGGCAAAACCTTTGTCGGCTTTGACGGCGTCGCTCGGGGTTGCTTGGCGCTTTTTCGACGGGCGCCGGAGAGGTCGTCCGAGGATGTTTAAATCGATCGCCTTGCAGCGTGATAGCCCTGCAGCTCGACCCGCAGGTCATGGGTGAGCTTGGACCGCCTTTCCATGCGAGGAGGGTCGACTTCTTCTTCCTCTTCCTCCTCCTCCTCTTCGTCGGAGCTGTAGTCATCTTCGTCCCCCCCACCATCAGATTGCCATTCCTCCTGGCTTTCACCTGCGCTCCCTTCCTCCTCCTCAACTGGTTCTTGCGCCCCGTTGGGCATTGAGTACATCTCAGTGGTGACCTGGAAGAAGACAAACAAGACGAAAGTCAGTCGACCGATTTAAGCAAACAAGATGGAGTAAGCAGAGTCAGAGTCAAAGATACGGAATTGAACCTTGTCTGGCTCGTACGATTGGTCGAGTGGAGGGATCCTCCTGGCTCCTCGGGAGTTATCTTTATTCCCTGTGATGGCGGTCATCCATCTCTCCAGTGTGGCATCCTCGACCTCCTCCGGGTGGACCCGAGTGGTGTCATCAGTGCCAGAATACATCCACATCGGATGGTCTCGATATTGAAGTGGCTGGATGCACCGTCAAAGAAAAACCTCCAGAAGATCCATACCAGTCACCCCTTCACGGATGAGTTGGACTACACGCTCGACCAAAACCTTGACCTGAGCCTTCTCCTCCGGGACCACCTTCAGAGAGGATGGCTTTCTCAATCGATCCATGGAGAAAGGAGGGAGTCCAGTCAACTCCCCTGGTGTCGGTTGGTCTTGGCAGTAGAACCAGGTCGACTGCCACCCTCGGATCGACTCAGGAAGGACCATGGCTGGAAAAGCACTCTTACCCCTCATTTGAACCCCGAGACCCCCACACATCTGAATCACTTGGGTTCTGTCGTCACTCGGATTGGCCTTTTTCACCGTCTGGGAGCGACAGGTGAAAATGTGTTTGAAGAGGCCCCAATGCGGCCGATAACCCAAAAAATTCTCACACAAGGACACGAAAGCGGCGAGGTACACGATGGAGTTGGGTGTGAAGTGGTGGAGTTGTGCCGCAAAGAAGTTCAGAAATCCTCGAAAGAAAGGGTGGGGCGGCAAAGAAAACCCGTGGTCAACGTGAGTGGCTAAGAGGACGCACTCACCCTCCTGAGGCTGCGGCTGCCACTCCATCCCCGGAAGCCTCGCTGATCCGTGAGGGATCAGTCCTTCATTGTCCAGGTCGTCAAGATCTTTCTGGCGGATGGTTGAGCGAATCCAGTCGCCCTGGATCCAGCCCTGCGGCAAACCGGCCCGCGACGAGGATCCGCCCCGACTGGTCGCCCTCCCCTTCGCCTTCGTCGTCGTCTTCTTCACCCGTTCCAAAGCCGCCGTCTTTTCTTTCACCATTGCCGCCGGTGGAACGCGTGCGGAGTAGCAGTTCGGAGGTGGAAGCAGGCGCGGCGGATGAATCTGGGGAAAGGAGGAGAAAATGGGAACGCACTGTTCAAAAAACCTCCCGTCCGGGACCTTATATGAGGTTGCTTCCGAGTGGCTGACTGGTAGGCCCAGGCAATCCTGTCAAATCCCACAACAGTCGCCCGCGTGATATGTGGCGAAAAAGGTGGTGCAGATATCAAGGCGTCCCTGCCTTATCCCGTCCGATCACTGTGGCTACCCCCGCTCCGCTCGCTTCCCGAAATTCAAATCCCGCTAAATCCGCGCGCCGCAGAGCAAATCGTCAGACAAAAGATTTCCTCCATCCTGTCATTTGGAAATCGCCAAGTACGGAAAATGCACTCGACGGATACAAAGAATGGATCAAGGCGACTGAAAAAGAAGTTGATGCCGTCACTTAAGTCCATTGATCCAAAACAAGACAAAATTGCAGCACAAGAATGAGTCGGGAGTATGTTCAACTCCTTCCCCACTCAAACCTCGATCCATTCGGGGGCTAATGATGAAGTCATATACCTAGGGTAGGGTCATGGACCTGTCCAAGATACCCTCCCCAAGGACATCTCTAGAAGAAACTACCTTTCAGTCGACCCGGAAGGGTTCCACTCGACCAAACTGGAAGACACTCGACCATGAAGCCAACCACTCGACCGCCAGGAGATCTAAAGCCAGTCTGCACACAAACGGTCGGTCATTAAGTAGCTTTTATGGTCATCATAGCACTTTATGTGGGCGTTACCAGTAACCCCCTATCTTAATGTACCTTAATCCCTGCATAACTGAGGGCCGGAGGGGCTGGCGAACTCTATATAAGCCACCCCCCTCCTCAGTGTAAAGGATGGGCACCCCTGTAACTCATACGCACATAATACAGTCGACCGCCTCCGGGCTCCGAGAAGTAGGGCTGTTACTTCCTCCGAGAAGGGCCTGAACTCGTAAACATCTTGCGTATACAACTACTCCATAGCTAGGATCTTGCCTCTCCATACCTACCCCCGATTCTACTGTCAGACTTAGAACCACGACATCTGGCCCTGGAGTCTGAGAAGGACTCTTGCCTTTCGGGCAAAACCGACTTTGAGGAGGCTTTTACTCCAAGTTTCGACCCTGAGGGAGTCCTGGATTAGGGGGTCCTCGGACAGCTGGACTATATCCTTTGGACGAACTGTTGGACTATGAAGGTACAAGATTGAAGACTTCGACCCATGTCCGGATGGGACTCTCCTTGGTGTGGAAGGCAAGCTTGGCAATACGGATATGTAGATCTCCTCCCTTGTAACCGACTCTGTGTAACCCTAGCCTCCTCCGGTGTCTATATAAGCCGGAGGGTTTAGTCTGTAGGACAACAACAATCATACCATAGGCTAGCTTCTAGGGTTTAGCCTCTACGATCTCGTGGTAGATCAACTCTTGTAATACTCATATCATCAAGATCAATCAAGCAGGAAGTAGGGTATTACCTCCATCGAGAGGGCCCGAACCTGGGTAAACATCGTGTCCCCTGCCTCCTGTTACCATCCGCCTTAGACGCACAGTTCGGGACCCCCTACCCGAGATCCGCCGGTTTTGACACCGACAGACCCCAAGGCTCAACATATAAATAGAGGGGCAGGGGTAGCACCCAAGATACATGAACATTCACCAAGCCGTGTGCCAGCAACCCTGTCCCCTCTAGATTATCCTCCGTCTAGTTTCTGTAGTGCTTGGCGAAGCCCTGCGGAGATTGTTCTTCATCACCAACCGTAACCACGCCGTCGTGCTGCCGGAACTCATCTACTTCTTCGTCCCTCTTGATGGATCGAGAAGGCGAGGACGTCATCGAGCTGAACGTGTGCTGAACACGGAGGTGTTGTACGTTTGGTACTTGATCGGGACGGATCGTGAAGGTGTACGACTACATCAACCGCGTTGATAAACGCTTCCGTTTAGCGATCTTCAAGGGTATGAAGATGTTCTCCCCCTCTCGTAGCTATGCATCTCCATGGATAGATCTTGCGTGTGCGTAGAATTTTTTTGTTTTCCATGCTACGTTTCCCAATTGTGGCATCCGAGTTAGGTCTATGCGTAGATGATATGCACGAGTAGAACACAAAGAGTTGTGGGCGGTGATAGTCATACTGCTTACCACCAACATCTTATTTTGACTCGGTGGCATTGTAAGATGAAGCGGCCCGGACCAACCTTACATGTCCACGTACATGAGACTGGTTCCACAAACATACATGCAACTAGTTTTGCATAAAGGTGGCTGGCGGGTGTCTGTTTCTCCTACTTTAGTTGAATTGAATTTGACTGCGGCCGGTCCTTGAAGAAGGTTAAAACAACAAACTAGATAAATCACCGTTGTGGTTCTTGTCGTAGGTAAGAACGGTTTTTGCTAGAAGCCCGTAGAAGCCACGTAAAAATTGCAACAACAAAGTAGAGGACGTCTAACTTGTTTTTGTAGGGCATGTTGTGATGTGATATGGTCAAGACATGATGTGATATACGTTATTGTATGAGATGATCATGTTTTGTAATTTATCGGCAACCGGTAGGAACGTTATGGTTGTCTCTTTATTGTATGAAATGCAAACGCCATGTAATTACTTTGCTTTATCACTATGCGTTAGCGATAGTTGTAGAAGCAATAGTTGGCGAGACAACCACGACGCAACGATGGAGATCAAGGTGTCGAGCCGGTGACAATGGAGATCATGAAGATGCTTTGGAGATGGAGATCAAAAGCACGAGATGATGCTTGCCATATCAGGTCACATATTTTGATTGCATATGATGTTTATCTTTTATGCATCTTATTTTGCTTAGAACTATGGTAGCATTATAAGATGATCCCTTCACTAAATTTCAACATATCAGTGTTCTCCTCGAGTATGCACCATTGCGAAAGTCCGTTGTTTCGAGACACCACATGATGATCGGGTGTGATAGACTCTACGTTCACATACAATGGGCGTAAGACAGTTTTGCACATGCAGAATACTTGGGTTACACTTGACGAGCCTAGCATGTACAGACATGGTCTTGGAATACTGGAGACCGAAAGGTCGAATGTGAGTCATATAGTAGATATGATCAACAGAGAGATGTTCACCATTGATGACTACCCCGTCTCACGTGATGATCGGACATGGGTTAGTTGATTTGGATCACGTATCACTTAGGTAACTTGAGGAATGTTTATTTAAGTGGGAATTCATTAGTAATTTGATTAATTGAACTTAATTTATCATGAACTTAGTCTTATAGTTTTGCATATCTATGTTGTAGATCAATGGCCCGAGCTACCGTTCCGTTGAATTTTAATGCGTTCCTAGAGAAAGCTAAGTTGAAATATGATGGTAGCAACTACACGGACTGGGTCCATAACTTGAGGATTATCCTCACTGCTGCACAAAAAAATTATGTCCTTGATGCACCGCTAGGTGACAGGCCTGCTACAGGAGCTTATGCAGATGTTATGAACGTCTGGCAAGCTCGATCTGATGACTACTCTATAGTTCAGTGTGCCATGCTTTACGGCCTAGAACCGGGACTTCAAAGATGTTTTGAATGTCATGGAGCATATGAGATGTTCCAAGAGTTGAAGTTAATATTTCAAGCAATGCCCGAGTTGAGAGATATGAAGTCTCCAACAAGTTCCATAGCTGCAAGATGGAGGAGAACAGTTCTATCAGTGAACACATACTCAAAATGCCTGGGTATTATAATCACTTGACTCAGCTGGGAGTTAATCTTCCAGTTGATTGTGTTATTGATAGAGTTCTTCAATCACTGCCACCAAGCTACAAAGGCTTCATGATGAACTATAATATGCAAGGGATGAACAAAACAATTCCCGAGCTCTTCGCAATGCTTAAGGCTGCGGAGGTAGAAATCAAGAAGGATCATTAAGTGTTGATGATTAACAAGACCACTAGTTTCAAGAAAAAGGGAAAAGGAAGAAAGGGAACTTCAAAAAGAACAGCAAACAAGTTGCCACTCCCGGGAAGAAACCCAAAGCTGGACCTAAGCCTGAAACTGAGTGCTTCTACTGCAAAGGGAGTGGTCACTAGAAGCGGAACTGCCCCAAGTATTTGGCGCATAAGAAGGATGGCAAAGTGAACAAAGGTATATTTGATATACATGTAATTGATGTGTTCCATACTAATGCTCGTAGTAGCGCCTGGGTATTTGATACTGGTTGGGTTGCTCATATTTGTAACTCGAAACAGGAGCTGTGAAATAAACGAAGATTGGCTAAGGACGAGGTGACGATGCGCGTCGGGAATGGTTCCAAGGTCGATGTGATCACCGTCGGCATGCTACCTCTACATCTACCTTCGAGATTAGTTTTAGACCTCAACAACTGTTATTTGGTGCCCGCGTTGAGCATGAACATTATATCTGGATCTTGTTTATTGTGATACGGTTATTCATTTAAGTCAGAGAATAATGGTTGTTCTATTTATATGAATAATATCTTTTATGGTCATGCACTCTTGAAGACATGATGCCCCCGATTCAATCGTACACTATTCATACATGCAGATGTGTACGATCAAGATCAGGGACCCACGGGAAGATATAACAACACAACTCTAGACACAAATTAAAATAATGCAATCTTTATATTACAAGCCAGGGGCCTCGAGGGCTCGAATACACAAGACTCAGCGGAAGCAACATTATCTGGGTACAGACATGAGTTAAACAAGTTTGCCTTAAGAAGGCTAGCACAAAAGCAACATCGATCGAAAAGGCAAAGCCTCCTGCCTGGGAGCCTCCTAACTACTCCTGGTCGTCGGCAGTCTTCACGTAGTAGTAGGCACCCTCGGGGTAGTAGTAGTAGTCATCGGTGGCATCTGGCTCCTGGCTCCACCATCTGGTTGCAACAACTGGAAAGAAGAAAGAAGGGGGAAAAGGGGTAGCAAAGCAACCGTGAGTACTCATCCAAAGTACTCGCAAGCAAGGATCTACACTACTTATGCATCGGTATCAATGAAAGGGGTAGTATCTGTGGGCTAACTGCAGAACGCCAAAATAAGAGGGGGAGAAGCTAGTCCTATCAAAGACTAGCATCTTCTGGAAACCACCATCTTGCAGCAACAGGAGGGAGTAGAGTAGTATAACATAAGTCATATTTATGTTGTTGTATCAATGCTCTGGGATCCTTTCTCGACTCCCGAAGCAACATATCCAAATCATGCCTCAGCATCCAGTTCTAGTTGTATCGATCGGGATACAACTCCGACTGTCCGTTACCGTAGGACAGGTTATCGATAGATGTTTTCTTCCCTGCACGGGTGCACCAACTTACCCACCATGCTCGATTAACTCGGCGGACACACTTTCATGGGTCATGCGGCCTCGATAAACAATACGCCGCAACCCGACCTAGGCTTAATAGAGAGGTCAAGACGCGGACTAAACCTATGTCCCGGGGTCTGGGCCATCGCCAGGAACTCCTGCACATTTCTTGAGGTGGCGGTGGCGCGACCTAGCTACCTCCTTAAAAAGCGGTGCTTATGCGTCCAACTTTGGCGCGCCCGCTCGATCGCTGACGTCTATTAAGCTTGGTGATGCATACGATGCGAGCGCCCATACTATGCCCACGTGATGGTTAGTGCTATCAGGCCAGAGGCCCCTCGGATCAAATATCCAAATCGTAGTGGATTGGGAACACGCAGTGACAAGCAGAGACTCACGAAAGATGTGACCCTTTAGCCCCGTCTCGAGGACTTGCGGCAAGGGCTAAGAATGCCCGGCCACGCCTCGTAATTATCTCGCGGGCACCTTCCAGGTCAACCCGACTCCACATCACTCGTAATTAAGCTCGCGCGGGTACCCCTCAGGGCTGACCCGTCTTTAGTGACATGGTTCAGTGTAAAGTCATAGTAACCATAGTAACTGTGTGTTTAACGCCAAGGGAAACCCTGAGGAACCATCCTCGATGGATTCCACTCGATGTAATCATCAAGGTGAACATAAGAGGAACCACCCTCGAGGTTCACACTTGAGGGGTTGCACGACAGAGTCGTATCGGAAGTGGTTAAGGCGGAATCACCCTCGATGACCACGACCGAATAGCTACACTACAAGGTTAACATCAGAAGTGCTGATGAGGTCTCACCCTCGGCACTCGATAGTAACCCAGTAGTGTCGAGCAACTAAGGGGAAAGTGATGTGCGGTGTCAGGCCTGGGCTTCGATCCCGTTGATCAGGTCTTCGATGATGAAGCAGGGGCAACAAGGACAAGGTGGGGGTCACTGATGGATCACTAACCAACCTATACTAAGCAGTTTAGGATAAGCAGGTAAGGTACAACAGCAGATACAAAAGCATGCTATGCATCAGAATAGGAGCAAACAATTACAGTAGCAAAATCTAATGCAAGCATGAGAGAATGGAATGGGCGATATCGGGATGATCAAAGGGGGGCTTGCCTGGAAGCTCTGCTGAAAAGGAAGAAGTGTTGTCGTCGACGTAGTAAATCACGAAGCGATGTCGGTCTCGGGGTCTACCAGAGAGAAGAGGGGGAAGAAACAATAAATATAAAGAAAACAAAGCATCATAATGCATAACATGGCAATACGCAGCGCTAGGAGTGTTCTAACGTGGTATTGCATGATCTGATGAAGGGGAATTCAGCAGGAAGGTATTCCGGTTACGGGCTATGTCAGACAGATGACCGGAGGGGGAATGTTCCATGTTCAGATAGTTAGAGGCATCTGACAGGTAAACGGACCGCATATTCGGATTCGTCTCAACGTTCTGAGCAACTTTCATGTAGAAAACATTTTCATCCGAGCTACGATTATTTTTCTATGATTTTTCAAAGATTTTAGCATTTCCAGAATTTATTTAAATTAACAGAAAAGGAAAAATGACGTCAGCATGACATCAGCAGGTCAACAGACCCGCTGACTGGTCAAACTGACCAGAGGGTCCCACCTGTCAAGGACAGTGGACTAACAGAAGTTTAAACTAACTAAAATGAGGTTAATTAACAGCTGGGCCCCACATGTGAGTGGCAGATTATATTACTAATTACTTTTAATTAAGAAAAACATTTTAATTAGATTAATTATGTCATGGGGCATGCATGTCAGTGGTACTGGGCTACCCAGTCAGCAGTTGACTGGGTCAACCCAGTCAACTAGGGCCCGTGGGGCTTGCTGGCAGTGACCCTGGGGTGGCCCCAGGCCAGCCACGTTGGCGGTGGCCAGCGGCTTAACGCCGGTGAGCACGAAAACACGGCGGAGGGCACTCGGCCTCGTCGAAAAAGCGTACTGTGACGCAGTTCGGCGGCGGTTGGGTCCGTTTAAATGAGCATCGTGCGTCGCGTCGAATGGTGGCATCGGCTGCAGCTGGGGAGGCCGGAAAAGACGCCGGTGACGAGCTACGGCGGAAGCGCGTTTAGGTTCTCGACGAGCACGGCGCTAGGGTACACGAGAAGGCTCGCTCGCGTGCGTGTTGGGCTCATGGGAACACCAGGAGCACGGCGGAGGCCTCAGGCGAGCGTGACAAGGGCCATGGCCACAGCCACGAGCTCGTCGATGGCGAACAGGGCTCGGGTGCGGTAGCAGCTAGCTACGGTGCATGAAGAGGCTAAAAGGAGGGGAGCAGGAGACGGAGGAGCTCACCTAGTGGCACGCACTGTGGCCCTTGGAAGGTTAGGAGCAGCAGGAGCGTCGGAGAGGAGGAAGATCGCCGGCTACCGAGGCGGAAGGGGGCGGCTCGATCCACGGCCTGCGGTGCTCCTCCAGCTCGATGGCGAGGCGTAGTCGAGGTAGAGGTCAACGGCGCATCTCGTGGACGTGCTGGCGTGGCGCGGGGTGGGCGGTGGCCGCGGCTACGGCACAGCCATGGCGACGGCGGCGCTCAGTTGAGGTGGGAAGGGGATCTGGAGAGCGAGGGAGAGAGCGACAAGGGAGAGAGGGGGCAACTGGGCAAGTAGGTAGGGAGCCCAAGGCGTTGCTGCTACCCTTATCCCCTCGTCGGCAAAGTGGTAGTATGGGGCGGCGTGCCCGGTCCGGCGGGGACGCGCCCCGGTCGAAGGAGCAGTGAAAAAGGGGATCGACCGCGCGGGGAAAGGTGGGCCGACTTGCTGGGGTGGGCTAAAGCCCAGTGGGGCAAGGGGGGCTTCTCTCTTCTCCTCTTTTCTTTCTTTTGCTCTTTCTTTTTACAGAAAAATGTTTTTGCAATATTTGAGCTGCCAAAAGGATTCTGTAAAATGTGGGACTTGGCCACATAATTACATTGCAATAGTTGGCACTTCCACAAAAAGATTGTGAGGCTTTTGAAAAAGTTTGCCATTTTTATAAATTGAAAAGGCATTTAATATATATTTTTAGCCACTGTTTAATTGGTTTAGGCCATTTAAACACCTTGCAAAAATGTTGGTTCACCACCAATATTTGTTATGGATTATTTGCCACAAGATGAACATTTTAGATTTCATGTCTGACAAATATGAATTTTTGACTTTAGATTGGATTTGAATTTGAATTGTGATTTGGATCAAGTGAAGCTTAGCAACAGTAACATGATGACATGGCACCATTAACAGGGGATTACTGTAGCATGACACCGGGGGTGTTACAGAAGAGTGGTCTATTCTTGTTGAATCTCGACAGTAGTGATACACATATTCATAATATTGATGCCAAAAGATGCAAAGTTGATAATGATAGTGCAACATATTTGTGTACTTGCCGTTTAGAGTCATATTGGTGTAAAGCGCATGAAGAAACTCCATGCAGATGGGCTTTTGGAATCACTTGATTATGAATCGTTTGATACTTGCGAACCATGCCTTATGGGCAAGATGACTAAAACTCCGTTCTTCGGAACAATGGAGCGAGCTAATGATTATTGGAAATAATACATACCGATGTATGCGGTACGATGAGTGTTGAAGCACGCGGCGGGTATCGTTATTTTCTTACCTTCACAGATGATTTGAGTAGGTATGGGTATATCTACTTGATGAAACACAAGTCTGAAACATTTGAAAAGTTCAAAGAATTTCAGAATGAAGTGGAGAATCATCGTAACAAGAAAATAAAGTTTCTACGATCTGATCGTGGAGGCGAATATTTGAGTTACGAGTTTGGCCTTCATTTAAAACAATGTGGAATAGTTTCACAACTCACGCCACCTCGAACACCACAACGTAATGGTGTGTCTGAACGTCGTAACCGTACTTTATTAGATATGGTGCGATCTATGATGTCTCTTACCGATTTAGCACTATCATTTTGGGGTTATGCATTAGATACAGCTGCATTCACATTAAATAGGGCACCGTCTAAATCCGTTGAGACGACACCATATGAACTGTGGTTTGCCAAGAAACCTAAGCTGCCGTTTCTTAAAGTTTGGGGATGCGATGCTTATGTCAAAAGGCTTCAGCCAGACAAGCTCGAACCCAAATCGGAGAAGTGTGTCTTCATAGGATACCCTAAACAAACTATTGGGTACACCTTCTACCACAGATCCGAAGGCAAGATCTTTGTTGCTAAGTTTGGATCCTTTCTAGAGAAGGAGTTTCTCTCGAAAGAAGTGAGTGAGAGGAAAGTAGAACTTGATGAGGTAATTGTACCTTCTCTCGAATTGGAAAGTAGCACATCAGAGAAAACAGTTCCTGTGATGCCTACACCAACTAGAGAGGAAGCTAATGATAATGATCATGAAACTTCAGATCAAGTTGCTACTGAACCTCGTAGGTCAACCAGAGCATGCTTCACACCAGATTGGTACGGTAATCCTGTTCTGGAAGTCATGTTATTAGACCAAGGCGAACCTATGAACTATGAAGAAGCTATGATGAGCCCAGATTCCGACAGATGGCTTGAGGCCATGAAATCTGAGATAGGATCCATGTATGAGAACAAAGAGTGGACTTTTCCGATGATCGGTAAGCCATAGAAAATAAATGGATCTTAAAGAAGAAGACGGACGCTGATGGTAATGTTACTCTCTACAAAGCTCGGCTTGTTGCGAAAGGTTTTCCACAAGTTCAAGGAGTTGAATACGATGAGACATTCTCACCCGTAGCGATGCTTAAGTCAGTCCAAATCATGTTAGCAATTGCCGCATTTTATGATTATGAAATCTGGCAAATGGATGTCAAAACTGCATTCCTTAATGGATATCTTAAAAAAGAGTTGTATATGATGCAGCCAGAAGATTTTGTCGATCCTAAAGGTGCTAACAAAGTGTGCAAGCTCCAGCGATCCATCTATGGACTGGTGCAAGCATCTCGTAGTTGGAATATACACTTTGATGAGGTGATCAAAGCATATGATATTATACAAACTTACGGTGAAGACTGTATTTACAAGAAAGTGAGTGGGAGCTCTGTAGCATTTCTGATATTATATGTGAAGGAAATGTGCCCTCGAGGCAATAATAAAGTTGTTATTTACATTTCCTTATATCATGATAAATGTTTATTATTCATGCTAGAATTGTATTAACCGGAAACTTAGTACATGTGTGAATACATAGACAAGCAGAGTGTCACATATCGCTCGGAAGCAGCGATGAAGGATTCTCGAATGAAAATTCATATCCCATCTAGGTGTAATTACCTTAAATGCAATCGGGTCCAATGAAAATTTGTTGACAAAGAGGCAATTTCCTGGAATGAATCCATGTTTCACAAGAAACCATCACATCAAAGAGCTAATCATTTGTGAAAGGTCAAGGATGAGACATATGATTTTGAATATATATTGGACTGATGTGGCATCTGCTACTAAGTCTCTTCCATGAAGCAAACATGATCAACACAAGATCCTTGGTGTTAGATTCACAAGTAATCTGGATTATTGACTCTAGGTTTCCAAAGTGGGAGTTCAAGGAAATTCCCAGAGGAATAATTTGGGTTTTCTAATAAATTTCCTTAAAATGATAAATATCTATTATTATGGCAGAATTGATTGAATAGAAACTTTAAATACAAATCGTTCCCTACTAAGCCTCTATTAGGGAATATGTTGTCAAAAGGTTAATTTCCAAATAGACCAAATGGCTTGTCCCATTTATACGGATCACATCATTTAATATTTCAAACCCATCCGCTAGCTTAAGCATTAATATTGTTGGTTATTGTTTGCCTTTTTCATGTAAATACATATTCCTTCCGATAAAGAGATTATGGAATTTGTGGAAGGAAATACCCTTGGGCAATAAAAAAATTTAACCTATCAATAAAGAATTCTCTAATGTATTCCAAATGTTTGTTGAATTCATAGACAAAATTAGGATTTTCACTCCTATTAATCAAAGAGGTTATTTCCCTCTGGTTTTTGTAATACACATCATTAAGAAGTTGAAGCAAATTGACCTACGGAGTTAGTTATTGCATTGTTTATGGAAACAGTTTAAAGAGATTTGCACCGGTAACGGAGGAAACTTTGGTTGGTACCAAATAAACGAATCGGGTAATATAAAGGATACGGTGGAAATTACATGTTGGGTTCATAAAGGTTTTCACCGATTTAAATATCTCCGTGGTTTTGGAACCAATATGGGCCTTCCAGCCTATAATTGGTTATTACGGAAGAGATTCGACATAAAGATTCAAGAATAATTGAACTAGGGTCCGGATCAAACTCTGAAGTAACATAGATGAAAGGGAACCAAATGTTGTTCGGGCCGATAAAGATCTTGGAATATGTAGGAACCCAAATGGGTCCGAGGTTGATTGGTTATTGGGAAATAGTTTGAAGAAATTTGCCCTAGGGGCATTAAAGTTATATTTATTCCTTATTATGATTTAAATTTTATTATTTGCTGAATTGATTAACCGAAACAGATTAAATGGTGAACATAAAAAATATTAAGCCTAGTTTGCCTCAATTTCCTAAATCATTTTAATCAAAGAGGAGGTTTCCAACCTATAATGGGTTATTTGGTAATGGGAAAAAGGAGAAGATGGAGCAGCCCTTCCCCTAGCCTAGACGGACGCGTTTCTTTCCCTCCTCCTTACCCAAGTTCCGTAATAGAGGGGAATCCAACTCGTGGAGGGAACCTTTGGCTCCAAACCGGCCCAACTTCTGGTTTATAAAGGGACCCATGCCCAAAGGTTGTTGGGTCGTTTAGTTAGGTTTTTCCACTCCATTGTCAGAGGTTTCTGCCTTCCCGGTAAGCACATCACATAAGCCTTGCAAGGAATTCCTAAATGTTGGATGAGTGATGCCATTACGAACGGTAAAGGACTTGCCGACTTTGATTGGAACTAAGGATTTACCACATCAAACCTGCAATAACCCCGAGGCAAAGGGAACAACATTTTGTTATGCCTTCACCAGATCTTCAGAGAAATAAATTTAGGCCAAAGGGCATCCCAGTTTGCAATTGTTATTGACCGAGAAAATAGTTTAGGTCATGTCACATGTTCTTTGGAACGTTTAGGGGCCCGGACCGCTTAACGCTAGCGGACGGTTTATTATGAGATGTTTGAGGTACCGGGTTTGTCTCCAGTTGAATGTGGTACGCCCGGTCCTCAAAGGTTAAAAAAGATTGAAAATTAAGCCTTGGTTTTGAATCGAAGGTGAACGGCTTTACCGAGACCAGGTTAAATTGAACCGGGGACCTAATTGGGTTGTGGGCCTGTTGGAGGAAGGAAGGGGCATTTAGAGGGCTGGTTTTCCTTCCAATCCGTAGGACCAAGGGGGGGGGCCCTTTTTCCTTTCCTTTCCCACCCAAGCCTAGTCCAGAAGGGGAGCCAACTCCGAGGAGATCGTGTCCTCCTAGGGGGCCGACGGTCCTTAATGGGACCCCAAGCACAAAGTTGATCCTACAATCCTTTAGTGCAAGGTGCCCCTTTACCATTTACTTGGCTTTATTATGAGTTTTAAGGCCTCACTAAAATTATCAAATTCCCCGGTATGCACCGGAAACTCTCCTCACACCCGGATGATCCGGGATGCCTCCACGCCTCTAAACCGGGGTTTGCCGACGCTCGTTAAACTTTGACCGGACCTGAAAGCAGATACCTCAACCGGAGAAAGGTCGCCAAAGTCGATGTGATCGCGGTCGGCACGCTACCTCTACATCTACCTTCGAGATTAGTTTTAGACCTAAATAATTGTTATTTGGTGCCAGCGTTGAGCATGAACATTATATCTGGATCTTGTTTGATGCGAAACAGTTATTCATTTAAATCAGAGAATAATGGTTGTTCTATTTATATGAGTAATATCTTTTATGGTCATGCACCCTTGAAGAGTGGTCTATTTTTATTAAATCTCGATAGTAGTGATACACATATTCATAATGTCGAAGCCAAAAGATGCAGAGTTGATAATGATAGTGCAACTTATTTGTGGCACTTCCGTTTAGGTCATATCGGTGTAAAGCGCATGAAGAAACTCCATACTGATGGAGTTTTGGAACCACTTGATTATGAATCACTTGGTACTTGTGAACCGTGCCTCATAGGCAAGATGACTAAAACACCGTTCTCCGGTTCTATGGAGAGAGCAACAGATTTGTTGGAAATCATACATATAGATGTATGTGGTCCGATGAATGTTGAAGCTCGTGGCGGGTATCGTTATTTTCTCACCTTCACAGATGATTTAAGCAGATACGGGTATATCTTCTTAATGAAGCATAAATTTGAAACATTTGAAAAGTTCAAAGAATTTCAGAGTGAAGTTGAAAATCATCGTAACAAGAAAATAAAGTTTCTAGGATCTGATCGTGGAGGAGAATATTTGAGTTACGAGTTTGGTCTACATTTGAAACAATGCAGAATAGTTTCGCAACTAACGCCACCGAACACCACAACAGAATGGTGTGTCCGAACGTCGAATCGTGCTTTACTAGATATGGTGCGTTCTATGATGTCTCTTACCGATTTACCGCTATCGTTTTGGGGTTATGCTTTAGAGACGGCCGCATTCACGCTAAATAGGGCACCATCAAAACCGCTGAGACGACTCCTTATGAACTATGGTTTGGCAAGAAACCAAAGTTGTCGCTTCGAAAGTTTGGGGCTGCGATGCTTATGTGAAAAACTTCAACCTGATAAGCTTGAACCCAAATCGGAAAAATGTGTCCTCATAGGATACCCAAAGGAGACATTGGGTACACCTTCTATCACAGATCCGAAGGCAAGACATTCGTTGTTAAGAATGGATCCTTTCTAGAGAAGGAGTTTCTCTCGAAAGAAGTGAGTGGGAGGAAAGTAGAACTTGATGAGGTAACAATACCAGCTCCCTTATTGGAAAGTGGTTCATCACGTAAATCGGTTCTGTGACACCTACACCAATTAGTGAGGAAGTTAATGATGATGATCATGAAACTTCAAATCAAGTTGTTCTTGAACTTCAGAGATCAACTAGAGTAAGATCCGCACTGAGTGGTACGGTAATCCTATTCGGAAGTCATGCTACTATATCATGGTGAACCTATGAACTATGAAGAAGCGATGGTGAGCCCAGATTCATAAAATGGCTTGAAGCCATGAAATCTGAGATGGGATCCATGTATGAGAACAAAGTATGGACTTTGGTTGACTTGCCCGATGGTCGGCAAGCAATAGAAAATAAATGGATTTTAAGAAGAAGACTGACGCCGATGGTAATATAACTGTCTATAAAGCTCGACTTGTTGCGTAAAGGTTTTCGACAAGTTCAAGGGGTTGACTACGATGAGACTTTCTCACCCGTAGCGATGCTTAAGTCCGTCCGAATCATGTTAGCAATTGCTGCATTTTATAATTATGAAATTTGGCAAATGGATGTCAAACTGCATTCTTGAATGGATTTCTAGAAGAAGAGTTGTATATGATGCAACCGAAGGTTTTGGGGTCAGTGCAAGCCTCTCGGAGTTGGAATAAACGCTTTGATAGTGTGATCAAAGATATGGTTTTATATGAGACTTTTGGAGAAGCTCAGATTTACAAGAAAGTGAGTGGGAGCTCAGAGCATTTCGATATTATATGTGGACGACATATTATTGATTTGAAATGATATAGAATTTCTGGATAGCATAAAAGGATACTTGAATAAAAGTTTTTCAATGAAAGACCTCGGTGAAGCTGCTTATATATTGGGCATCAAGATCTATAGAGATAGATCAAGATGCTTAATTGACTTTCACAAAGCACATACCTTGATAAAGTTTTGAAAAAGTTCAAAATGGATCGTGCAAAGAAAGGATTCTTACTGTATTATAAGGTGTGAAATTGAGTCAAACTCAATGCCCGACCACAGCAGAAGATAGAGAGAAATGAAAGATGTTCCTATGTTTCAGCCATAGGCTCTATCATGTATGCAATGCTGTGTACCAGACCTGATGTATGCTTAAGCAATAAGCTTGGCAGGAAGGTACCAAAGTAATCCAGAGTGGATCATCGACAGCGGTCAAGAACATCCCAAATACCGAAAAGGACTAAGGATATGTTTCTCGATATGGAGGTGACAAAGAGCTAGTCGTAAGTGGTTACGCCGATGTAAGCATTGACACTCGATCCGACGATTCTAAATCGCAAACCGGATACGTGTTTTTATTTAACGTGGAGCTGTTAGTTGGTGCAGTTCTAAACAAAGCGCCATGGCGGGATCTACATGTGAAGCGGAATACATAGCTGCTTCGGAAGCAGAAATGAAGGAGTCTGGATGAAAGAGTTCATTTCCGATCTAGGTGTCATACCTAGTGCATCGACCAATGAAGATCTTCGTGACAATCTGGTGCAATTGCCTTGGCAAAGGAATCCAGATTTCACAAGAGGACCAAGCACATCAAGAGACGCTTCAATTCCATCCGGACCAAGTCCGTGGGAGACATAGAGAGTTGCAAGATACATACGGATCTGAATGTTGCGATCCGCTGACTAAGCCTCTTCCACGAGCAAAACATGATCAGCACCAAGACTCCATGGGTGTTAGAATCATTACTATGTAATCTAGATTATTGACTCTAGTGCAAGTGGGAGATCAAGGAAATATGCCCTAGAGGCAATAATAAAGTTATTATTTATTTCCTCATATCATGATAAATGTTTATTATTCATGCTAGAATTGTATTAACCGGAAACATGATACATGTGTGAATACATAGACAAACATATAGTCACTAGTATGCCTCTACTTGACTAGCTCATTAATCAAAGATGCTTATGTTTCCTAACCATAGACATGTGTTGTTATTTGATTAATGGGATCACATCATTAGGAGAATGATGTGATTGACATGACCCATTATGTTAGCCTAGCACTTGATCGTTTAGTATATTGCTATTGCTTTCTTCATGACTTATACATGTTCCCGTAACTATGAGATTATGCAACTCCGCTTACGGAGGAACACTTTGGTGCTACCAAACGTCACAACGTAATCGGGTGATTATAAAGGAGTACTACAGGTGTCTCCAAAGGTACATGTTGGGTTGGCGATTTTGAGATTAGGTTTTGTCACTCCGATTGTCGGAGAGGTATCTCCGGCCTTCTCGGTAATGCACATCACTATAAGCCTTGCAAGCAATGTAGCTAATGAGTTAGTTACGGAATGATGCATTACGAACGAGTAAAGAGACTTGCCAAGAACGAGATTGAACTAGGTATTGATACCGACGATCAAATCTCGCAAGTAACATACCGATGACAAAAGGAACAACGATGTTGTTATGCGGTTTGACCGATAAAGATCTTCATAGAATATGTAGGAACCAATATGGGCATCCAGGTTCCGCTATTGGTTATTGACCGAGAATAGTTCTAGGTCATGTCTACATAGTTCTCGAACCCGTAGGGTCCGCACGCTTAACGCTACGATGACAGCTTTATTATGAGTTTATAAGTTTTGATGTACCGAAGTTTGTTCGAGTCCCGGATGTGATCACGGACATGACGAGGAGTCTCAAATGGTCGAGACATAAAGATTGATATATTGGAAGCCTATGTTTGACATCGGAAGTGTTCCGGTGAAATCAGATTTTACCGAGTACCGGAGGTTACCGAACCCCGGTGACCTAATGGGCCTTAGTGGGCCTAGTGGAGAAACAGGAGAAGGGGCCAAGGGGCAGCCGCCGCCTCCCCCAAGTCCGAATAGGACAAGGAGGGGGCGCCCCTTTCCTTTTCCCCCTCCTCCTTCCCCCAAGTCCTAGTCCAACTAGGAAGGGGGAGTCCTACTCGGTGGGAGTAGGACTCCTCCGCGCCTCCTCCTAGGGCCGGCCGCACCCCCTTGCTCCTTTATATATGGGGGCGGGGGCACCCCATAGACACACAAGTTGATCTACGGATCGTTCCTTAGCCGTGTGGTGCCCCCTCCACCATATTCCACCTCATCATATCGTCATGAGTTTAGGCGAAGCCTGCGCGGTGAGAGCATCATCATCGTTACCACGCCGTCAGGTCGACGGAACTCATCCCGACACTTTGCTGGATCGGAGTTCGGGATTGTCATCGAGTGAACGTGTGCTGAACTCGGAGGTGCCGACGCTTGGTACTTGGATCGGTCGGATCGTGAAGACGCATCGACTAAATCAACAGCGTTGTGATAACGCTCGCCACGGTCTCACGAGGGCACGTGGACAACACTCTCCCCTCTCGTTGCTATGCCATCACCATGATCCTTGCGTGTGCGTAGGAATTTTTTTGAAATTACTACGTTCCCCAACAGTTTGGTCTCTGGAAGGGTTCCGGAATTTATCGGAAGGGGTTCCGGATGTTTCCCGAAATGTTTGGGTACGAGAACACTTTATTTGGGCCAAAGGGGAAAGCCCACGAGGCTTTTGGAAAGTGTAAAGGAATTTTATGAGGCCGGGGCGGGACGCCGAGGACCTGGCGCCATCCTCGAGTCCGAGAAGGGCTCTTGCCTTTCGGGCAAAACCGACTTTGAGGAGGCTTTTACTCCAAGCTTTGACCCCGAGGCTCAACATATAATTAGAGGGGCAGGGCTAGCACCTAAGACACATCAAGAATCACCAAGCCGTGTGCCGGCAACCCCGTCCCCTCTAGTTTTTCCTCCGTCATAGTTTCCGTTGTGCTTGGCGAAGCCCTGCGGAGATTGTTCTTCATCACCAATAGTCACCATGCTGTCATGCTACTGGAACTCGTCTATTTCTTCGTCCCTCTTGATGGATCGAGAAGGCGAGGGCGTCATCGAGCTGAACATGTGCTGAACGCGGAGGTGCCGTATGTTCGGTACTTGATCGGGATGGACTGTGAAGGTGTACGACTACATCAACCGCGTTGATAAAAGCTTCCGCTTAGCGATCTTCAAGGGTATGAAGATGCTCTCCCCCTCTCGTAGCTACGCATCTCCATGGATAGATCTTGCATGTGCGTAGAATTTTTTTTATTTTCCATGCTACGTTTCCCAACAATCAAAGAAACATATAGCCTCCCTAGATAAGAAGGTGATAGAAAGGGTTGGATGACCACCCCAGATCTGGCTAGACGAGTTCAGGTAGACCTGACCTCACTAGCTCCCCGTGAAGCCAAAGCTATCCCATCTGAAAGGATCGAGATGTCAACTAGAGAGGGGGTGTGAATAGGAGACTCCGAATTTTAAGTTTCACTTCCAATTTAAGGGTAATGCGGATAAAGTAGGTTATCTAGATATGCAACTAGGTGAGAACAACATATATGGCAAGCAAGATCAAAGCAAGGT